>MU868347.1:303822-366647 GCA_036418205.1 Ostertagia ostertagi
CCCTCCCTCGAACCGTACGCGATTAGTGGTGTCATTTGCCACCACGCCACCAACGTCCGAATTATGTTTACATTTCAGGTGCCTCATGACCTGAAGTGCATTTTTTGATTTCGTGTCAGTACATTCATGAGGTGTTTCAAAAACATCGGAGTGTGGTGAAACTAAACTAAAACACCACACAATAACTATCTCGAGCAGGTGGCTTCAGTGGGAGAGCATAACTGATCCAAATGGACATCGATGGCTTTTCTAGCAAGATTCTCTTCAGGGTGAAGTTCCTCTAGCAAAAAAAGATCCAACCATTCTGGCACAACACGTTCAACAACGACTCAAGAAGATCATCGCAGGGCAGATGTTGCATCAAACTTCTATTCAATTACGTCCCACTAGAACGTCATAAAGTAAAACGCGACAAAGATGGTTCATGGTGCTTCATTCCTCATTTGAGTCGAATAAAGCAACGAGTGCTTCCATATTTTCTTCATAAAGAGCGCTGTCATTGTCTTCGTCAACCAATTTGAAACACCTCATGAATGTACTGACACGAAATCAAAAAATGCACTTCAGGTCATGAGGCACCTGAAATGTAAACATAATTCGGACGTTGGTGGCGTGGTGGCAAATGACACCACTAATCGCGTACGGTTCGAGGGAGGGTCAAATTGAATCGCCCAGGACAATCAAGCCCTCCATAGAGGGTCATCTAAGATCTACGAGGTGGCCACGAGGAGGGGGTTCTCAATACGAGACCCCCCCCCGCACCACCACCATCATCAGACTTGAGAGTTGAGCTCCTCCATAGTCCGACTATCACCCTCACTACCATGACCATAAGTGGCAAGAGCTGCCGAAATTTTTTCTATTTCATGACATTTCATGGAGTTTTTGCCAAATTTGTCAAAACCACACCGCCCCTACTCTACATGACCATGACCCCTTCAACTTCCTCAATGACTCTTCGAACTTAGTCAATTTTTTCAACCCGAAAACCCATGACCATCATTCTCTGGAAAAAATTGTAGTACGTCCTCCTCTTCTGATTCAGTCACACGGACGGTAGACTCTGCCTCCAACTCCCATTACAGTAGTTGGTGCTATACTGATCTGGGAGGAAGTCAAATCGCGTTAATGTCACTACGATTCTGATTGGAAGCAGGATGCATGGCGCATCCTGGACTGAGTCAACCATTGCGTAGGAACAAATTTCCTTTCAGCACGTCTCACCGTCAAAAGAAGTTTCCCGGCGACCACATTCCTATTGGTCTAAGCAACTCCTTGGTTACGAGCCAACAGTGAAATCATGGTGCAGATAGGAGGGAGAGGGTGTAGCATAGCAGAAAACGAGGATATGTGAGGAAACATGAAATATCATAACATAACCTAACATGAAAGGTAATATACTCTGCATGTTCAGTTGCTCAATTCTTCTACCTTTATGAGAAAGACGTATTCGAAAGCAATGCAAATAATGAAAGTGTATCTCCCCAAGGAACGAGCCGCATGCGCTAAAAAGGCATCTCCTCTCTCTGGCGCGCGCTTCCTCTACTGACCCAGAGGGAGACCGACTGCATACTTTGAAGGACATATGATGCAACTCTTTTATTCACTTCAAATCAATGTTAGGGCTTATATCAAGACCCGATCTTAAGGGGGGGGGACGCACTGCTGTGACCACGTCCTCGACACGATTCCCACCCCGCCTCCAGTTCTCCTTCCACAATCCCTATACTTTTCTAAAGCAGAATTGTCTGCCGAACGCTCAAGTGTTTCGGGAAGGAGGATATGGGAGGAACGGGTACATAGTCCTGCGTCCATGAATGTCTTTGTTGAAAGGTGCCCTACCATTAGTTTTGCCCAGCGAAAACGTTCCTTTCGCGCTACCGTCAACGAAGTCGGTGAACCAACAAATCCCTCAAACTTGCAAATATAGACGGCTGACTCGTTGTGGAGCAAGTCAGGCTGGTAAACTAGTGAAACTGTGGTATATATCAAGTAAAATACCCTTGTAGTTCGTCAGCTATTGAGGTGCGAAAGGAGTAATGTCTGCAAGAGGTTCTAGAGCGTTTCGTATATAGAAAGTTGCCCGAATAGCCGAATTTGAAATGTGTTATTCGGTATCGTATCTGTAACGCAGGCATTCCATTTAGCGCTATTATTGTCGGTCTCTTTTAAGAATTCTAAATATCGTAAGATTTTAACATCGCGAAACGCCTTCCTCATATTTTATGCTGAATTATATTTTTAGATTGCATAAATCGGGCTTGATTCATCGCTAGCGTTGAAGGCCTCTGTCAACACGATGACTAGACGGTGAATGTGAGAAAACCGCGGGGGTGCACCTACTCATGCTGTCCTTGCCTATGACTCACTAGTATACACAACTTTCACGATGCGATAGGGCACATAGATGAGTTCGGAAGCTTTCAAAGCACGAGAACACTGGGCAGAAGTCGCATTTCTACACCGGAAATGGCGCACTGACGAAGTACATCATTGGCAATTAAGGCTACGGGACAAAAACTAGGAAAGGGAAGCCCGCTGCGTCATGAAGGGGCAGTAAAGCATTGGTAAGATTTGCTTGTACTCCATTGTGTGACTATAAAGACCGCGACTCGAATTTGTGTGATAAAGTTAGGGTTATCGTGCCAAATATGGCAACACCACTGAAAGTGCGCTAAGGGAAGACCTAATCATCCCGACGGTTTCTTTAACCCACAAAAGGAAGCTTTCCAGCTTAAACCTTGACATTTTTGATAATTTGTAGTGAAATGGAGGCAAGAGGCAGATCGAGCCTCTTCACCTCAATTGCGAATTATTTCTTTAGTTTGAAGATGTTTTGAATAATGCTGCTAGACAGGTGAACTACTGCTACTAGTAGCATGCACTTTTCCAAAGAATTATTCCACCTGTTTTAACAGGAGCGTTGCTCTTGAGAATTGGGATTCGCAGAAGAAATACAGTTAATGCACCGACGATGTGCACCCTTCTTGCTCATTGAGTTCCACTTGGGACAGCGCGACGCACTGCGCCTTGCACTAACGTCATCTATGTTTTTACAAAGGAGGCTTACTTTTTGATTTTTTGCTTTGTTGCTTATATCACACAATGGTCTGACTTCAACAACGTGGTAAAGGATGGTCAAACATGCTCTAGTTTAGCAGTGGCTTTCTTTGGAAAAATGCAAGTTTGATTCACTCCTCCTTTTCTTTCTTATTTTATCAACATGTAGGTATGAAAGAAAAACAAGTGACCACGTGATTACAGACCTGAACGCACGGCAAGGTATGTTTTAACTGGAACAACCTCTCAGAAATACTTTCATCGTTTACTACAATAAGACTAAGTAACTGGGAAAAACTAAGATATTTGCTTTTTCATTCACATAACACGTCCTGACGTTCTACTATTTTACCTCTAGAGCTATCACAACATTGCATAATGTTGAAGTTGTTGTAGAACCGACGCGTTTTTTTTGTGGTGCTTTTTGTAGTGCAGTGCGCTCGCAAAATCGCGCAGGTTCCACGTAGCAAAAAAATCATAACGGTACTTGGTCAATGCGTGTTGTTTGGATAGGTGGAGTGAAGTGTCTGGTGACCCGCCAGAAGACAAATCAGTTTAGGTTTTAACAAGAGGGGTTCCAAGCAACTTGGGATCATGAATGCGAAATAGAGCGGCCAAGTGTTCCATAGAAATGGATTTAGAAAAGTATTGACCACACACAAAAACCTGGGCTAAATAACACTTGAAAGTCTTGAAACGTTCTTCCCATGCTGCCAGATGGTGCCCAGAACTTGATTAACACCCCGACTCTGTAAATGTGCGTGTATGTGTGAGCTTGTAATATATTGTGTATCCCTTTCCAAAGAATTGTGATTGCCAGTGACTGGTCCCAGATCACACAAATGATGACCTGACTGAGTAGGCGTGCTCATGCTTTCGCAACTGAACAGGACTTCAGCGAGGAACCGGGGAGCTGATATGCATGCCTATCAGTAGGCGTTTATACGTACCAGTTCTCGCGGTCAGGACAAGCAAGATTTCTGTTTTTGGTAAGCCTAAGCCTAATCCAAAGCCTAACTCTAGACATAGGCATGAATCATTCTGTGAGCCTTATCCTTAGCCTAACCTTGGGCTTCAACTCTGGTGACTTGAACTATCGGGAAAAGTGGATATCTCCCGCTTGTGGGCCCTTTCCCCCGCACGTGAGCCATTTAGTCTACAGTCCTACTGCATCTATTTACATGGGTGTTGACTCCAATTACCCATACCAGTCAAGTAAATCCTACATCTCATATACACATCCTTCCCTCCGAAAGAAGCCAGTTTTAGAAATGATCAGAAAATGTAGAGAAAAAGTTTTTATGTCGTCAAGCATTCAGTAAAGACCTAATTCCGAAGTTGTACGAATGTCATAAACTATGACTGAAACTGATTGAATGAAGTCGTGAATTCTCACCGCTCCTTCAGAATCTTTAGGCGGCTTCTGTTCCGGCGATGCATCCGGTTCTACAAGCGCAGCGAAATAGGGATAAATATCACTTGAACGATCTACCAGTAGAGTCCCAAGGTATGTGTCAAATCTGGAAAACACGAAGCGAAACAGAATTTGGAGCGTTTTTTTTGAGAAGGAAAAGCAATTGTCAATAGGAACTAGCCTCTGTCCCCCGACATTCAAGCGTATGATGTCGTCGGGTTTGTATTTTTGCGTGTCCTCCTTCATTGATCAATTTACTGAAAAGTGATCAAACTTAAACTTCATAGAGGTATTCGTCTGTAGACGATTAAATAAGCAGATAATTGAAGAGAACCAGAGCGATATGCTGGATCGTGGGAAAGGAAAAAAGGATACTAATGGCAAAAAGTAAACACGGGCAGAAAAGGCTATAGAATGCGGCGTTTGTAGCTGTTTTCGGCAATACCCTACGCTGCCGGTCACGGCACGGCAATGAATACGCGTATGGGCGTTGTGTTCCGGAAAACGACAGTTATGAAGGCGTTTTGTAGCGAGAATCGTCGCCAAGATTTCGCAATGCAAACGATCCGCATATTATAGAAATCGATTCGTTGATGAGTGAAAGGCATTTGGCATTATAAATTTCATAGCTTACGTAAATGATAGCCGGAGTTTCTGGCACACGATAGGTATGCAAACTGCTCATTCACAGCTATGATTCACGGGAAAAATCATAAAAATTCGTCAAGGATCGCCCATCATTCCTCGATAAACGATGAGTTTTGAAGTGAAACGAGTGGTCACGAATTGTCTCGGCACAATTCGTGCAAACAATATACCATCTGTAATGTACATATGTAGTACCTCGAATGGCCGACAAACCCAATAGGACATTCTCTCGAAGGGTGCATTTTTATAATCGGATTGTATTTCGATTAACAGGTGTCAAACCCCGACTGAATTCCTCTTGGAAGAGCACCGATCACATAGCATGGAAATACGACCGCATTTCTTCTAGATGTTTTAGTTTCTTGAAGATCTGCCTCGCTGAGGCCTTCTCTTCCAAACAATGGGTGTTTGACGTACGATTGGCCCACACAGTAGGTAACTGAGTTGAATGTGACACTAACCCATCTGCCCGGCATTGTCCCAGTAGTTATAAACCGACAAACCGATACCGATAAACTAAACAGCATGAGCAAATCTCGCCAGTCACCACGAACGTGTAAATATTGAAGTTTTCAGCGATATACGTGTTGCGGGTGACTAGAGACTTAGGCTTATGGTGAACCCTTTCATTATCATCTCGCGGTGGTTCAGTGGATTTAATGTGAGGAGGAAAATATGTACACAGAGAAGAGTTGAATGTCTTTATTGTATGGCTGCAAGAGGAGGTATATCAGATCGTAGTTCTGATGCTTGTATAGTATGGGTACGCTCCCGCCAGACGTGAGGTCGTGTTGGAGATTTGATTTATTACACGAGTCGGCTCGTGTGAAAGCAAAAACACAAAAGACAGACCATCTAAACCGGAGCACGTAAATGACCCTCAGAACAAAAACGATGGTGATTAAAATAATAAGTAGTACGGCAATCATAGCTATAAACAGCAATGTGGAAAACGGAAGGAAAGAAAAAAAAACAAATGCAACAACAAACGAACGAAAGAAATTATGATATGCATTGGGTTGCTAGTCTTTTGAAGTGAGGACATGATCTAGGTACCCCATCATGCCTCACAATTTTATTGAATTGCATACCAGCGCGATAACAAATAATGACTTCTGTGCCTAGAATCAGGTCGAGGGATAAAGACCTTGATACTTCCGCCACGTACGAGAGTCGCCTGGGAAAAAAGTTTATGCTTATCTAGTGAAACCTTACCAACAAGAATCTTGCATAGCAAGATTAGATCGTTCAATTTCCTTCTTTTTCGAAGCGTCTGCAGGCCGAAAATTTTATTCCTAATCGCACTCTTTCAGGTCACTAGCCCACAAATGAACAGGAGGGAAGACTGCTTCACAATAACGCGGGAATTGAGGCCCTATATGAGGGCTGCCTTCCACCTGTGACTTTGAATCACGAACCGTCCGATTGCCTCACTGCTGGTCTAGTTGTCTCGACAACCAGGCTGTATTACGGTAGCTGGCCCGCCCTTGGATAACGTGATGAGTTCTTTGATCTCTAACTTCGGTAGGGCTCATTAAGACATTTGGTCGGGTAGTCTTAATTGTTTCGATCCTATCAGGCTCTGAAGAAGGCGATTTCCGCCGAAACGTTAGCATAACAAAGGTCATTTATCAACCTCGTGAAGAGTTGAGAAGATATCATCCAGCACCTAACTATGCGAATATACCTAACCGCACTGTTAGGTATATTTGCATAGTATGCATGGACTCTGAAGGACTAACTTGATAGTAAAATCATTTTGAACTTTTTCAAGAGCTTCAATCGAGGATTATCGTGTGTAGGGTATATAACAGTCCTACTCAAGCAATGGACGATATACGACTTGAAAGCACGTAGAAGTCGGAATCACTACAAGCAGAAGCCTTATCCTTGCTGACAATCATGATCAATAGCTCGTCAAAACTAAGGTTACGACAAATGATGAAACCTAGATCTGTGGTCTTGCCCACTGTAACCAGAACTTTGCCGTCTATGTGGTAGGAATTACACCAAAAAGAAGTTTGGAATAGGTTTAGAACCTTATTGTCCAGAGGTATAAGAAGTTTACTAGTCTTGGACCATACGCTCACAACATTCACGGTCTTTTGCAGCTGAGCTGAACGGTATCCCAGTCAATAACTTTGTAAGCCCTTAGGTCATCAGCAAAAAAATTATACTCTACTCCTACAAAAGTGGTTGGAAAAAAGTTCAAAGGTCTATATGTTGAACAACAAGGTAGATGGGACACCACCTTGGACGCCGCTAGTGACCTCCATACTTGCTGAGAAGTAATTGTTCACACGGACTTGAGAAGTTCGATTGGTGAGAAAATTGCGCAATCACTGAAGTAGAATACCATGGAAAACAACAGTTTCTAGCTTATAAAAAAGGTTACTGAGGGGAACTGCATCAAATGGAGTCCTAGCTCTAGTTCACAAGAGTACTTCACGCAACTTACTTTCCAAAAGAGACTTCTGCGAGCATTTACAAACGTTAACACTGGAAATCAACACATATAACCATAAAACCCTCTTCGTCCCCACCTATCGAAGTCCCTCATGCACCATTCAGGCTTTCTCTGATTTCATCAGCTTTCTCCAAACTACTTTCGAGGAATGGGATGATCGCATTGTTCTTCTGGGTGACTTTAATTTTCCCCTGATTGACTGGACTAGTATGACTCATAGAGAGAATACCTTCACCACGTTGTCGAGCACCTTCCTTTCATTTGCTAGGTCATTCAAACTCGAACAAATGGTCAGGAAGCCTACGCATGGACTCAACGTCTTGGATCTCATTCTGGTTTCCGACCCAGAAATAATTGAGAGCCTCTCTGTCCTCCCTCCTTTTAGCACGTCAGACCATAACTGCATTAGTTTCAACATTCGGGATGCTCCCCTTGTTCGTGACCGTGCATCCTGGTCCTTCCGGTGCTTCTCAAAAGGAAATTATAATGCTATAATATCCGAGCTCACTAAGATTGATTGGGTTGCGTTATCTAGTGCTTCCAGAGATTCTGACACTTTTTATGCTAAATTCATTGCAATATGTAAGCAGCTAATGGATAATTATGTACCACTCATACAGTGTCGAGGAAACCCCGAAAAATATCCAAGACGGGTTCACATTCTAAAAGCTAAAATTGAGCGTATTCACTCCTTTTCGGCCGAGCACCATCTCAAATACAGAAGATACTCACGTAGGCTTAAGCGCGCGCTTCTGAAGCATCAACTGATGGTAGAGAAGAAAGTTGCACTATCCAAAAACACTAGACTTTTCATTGATTATTGTAAGAAAAAGTTAAAACTATCTGATGACATTCCCAATATGATTTCTCTAGAAGGCTCTCTGATTGAAGACGATCTAACCAAGGCCAATCTTTTTGCTGATTTCTTTCAGTCCGTCTATAAAATGCCGCACCCCTCTGATGCTAAATTACCCCCTAGGTCTCCTGACACATTAGACTGGGTCGACATATCCACCAATTTAGTTTATGGCTTCCTACGCAAGCTTCCCAACAGAGTATCCACCTCTCCAGACGACGTTCCATACATTTTCTTGAAAAAAGCTGCACTCGGTATCTCAGCACCTCTGGCAATCTTGTTCAACAGAGTCTTACTCCATGGGGACGTGCCTAAGCTCTGGAAGGTAGGACTGGTAAAGCCGGTCTTCAAGAAAGGGTGTAAACGTAACGTTGCAAATTACAGACCCATATGCCTAACGAGTTCCATTAGCAAAGTTATGGAGCGCATTATCTGTAGGAAACTTACTAAATATTTAAATGAAAGGAAGTTGCTCAACAAGAACCAGCATGGTTTCCTCAGTCGAAAGTCCACCACGTCAGCTTTGATGTCCACTATTCCCCTCTGGCAAAGAGAGGTGGATAAAGGGCATTAGTATCAGTGTGCTACATTGATTATGCCAAAGCCTTCGACTCGATCCCCATCCCGTTACTACTGAGGAAATTGGAAGCTTATGGGATCAAGGGAAGACTCCTCATGTTCATACGAAGTTTTCTCAGTGAAAGAGTTAGGCAGTACTGATAAATAAGACGCGGTCTTCCTATCCTACTCCTAGTGGAGTGCCTCAGGGAACATGTATTGGGCCCCTCATGTTTATTTTATATGTGAATGATTTGATGGATTCCCTTCCTGCAGGTGCTTACTGTCATCTTTATGCTGACGACTCGAAAATTTTCACTGTCAACGACTGTAACAAACTCCAAGCCGCTATAGACTGCGTAGAAACTTGGTCAAAAAAAATGGGGGTTGGAAATTTCCATCCAGAAAACTGCTGTTATGGGGCTAGGAAAGAACCATCCGAGCACAACGATCACCATGCATGACAAAAAGCTTGCTCGTGTCAGTCAGATTCGAGACCTGGGGGTGGGATACAGCGACAAGCTTGAATTCGATGCCTTTATCCACGACCTAGTTGCCAAAGCTAGTTCTAGGGCCAACTTCATTTTGAGAGCGTTTAAAATGCGTGATCCGGCGTTATTATTCCGTCTCTTCAACGTTTACGTTCGACCAATCTTGGAATATTGCTCACCTGTTTGGTCGCCATACAAAAAATCATTGATTGATGAGCTTGAAAAAGTCCAAAAAAGTTACACGTATCGCTGCTTCATGCGAAAGGGAATCACTTCTCTTTCGTATGAAGAGCGACTCGAAAAACTTGGCGGAGAATCATTAGAATTCCGGCGCAAAATAGCGGATTTTGGGCTTATGTATAAACTGATTACAAACGAGATTGACTTGAACCTGGCAGACATCTTCGAAATCTCCCCTTTTATTGAACTATGCCGAGGACACCCCTACCGACTGCGGCCAGAGAAATCAAACACCCGCGCGTATGAGGGAGCCTTCCCTATTAGGGTTGTTAAAATTTGGAACAAGCTTGATGAGGTGTTCTTTAAATGGCGACGTTCGCGTACGTTCCAGATGAAACTCGCCGATTATCTCAAAAGACTACCACATTCTTAATGAGCTGATTAATTGTTTCGCAAGGCTATTAATTGTCTCGCACGCCTTCCTTGCTTGTATCCCATCTATTTTACCGCCTTTCTTTTTCCATGCAAGTACCTGTACGACAACCTACTAACAGCACAGGCTATTTAAACCTTCCTCCCGCAACAGGAATTTGTAGAGGTTTGTTTTTCTTTTTTCCACTCTGCGCAATTAAGTAAGTTACAGGTCCTGCTACATATCTCTATCCCACGCTGCAAAAGCAGCCTGTTTCTGCCCAATCCTTAGCCTACAACCATAGGGTTGGGGCTCCTGCGTACTGTGAGTGCCTTTCTGTCTCAAAATTTACGGTAGCGAGAAATCAGCAATAGTTTTTTTTAGCTTCTCTGGGCGATTCTTAGCCTACTCCTATTCGCTTCTCTTTTGTGTTGTAGTTTTTTACCTCGTATTATACCTCCTATTATATTGACATTATGTGTATTCATCTGCTTAACTGTTTAACTCTTTCGCTGTACCTGAACCCCTTCACGCCCCCCCCCCTAAGTGCTCTCTGGAGAGGTTGGCGGACCTTCTAAGCTGGTATCCGGAGCCGTACCCTCCTCCTGCGGCTTGCAATGTTGGCGGCCATTGCCCTTGTTCTCCTCGAATGAAGCACCGCCCCCTTCCTCTCCCTTCACTTTGTAAGCAGTTTGTATTATCATTCTTGGCCTTTATGATTTCTACATTTATTTAACATACATTTATTTAACCTATTGTGAAATGGTGTTTGCCCAGACCTGTATTATTGGTTTTTATATCTGTAACAATGAGCCATAATAAATAAATAAATAAATAATCCTATGTAGGCGGTCAGTTAAAAGCTCTTTAAGGAGTGTTGTAAGGGTAAGTGTGTCTTGAAAATTCTAATTTGGAATTTTCGATGCACTGAAAATCGTACACCAATCCAAATGCCGATTGTCGTAGACAGCTCCAAAAGGCTGGGGTCATACTTTGATTATCAGCAATCCCACAAATACGACTTTAGGAGCTCTGAGCGCTGTGCGAATGCATTTCTACACCACCTTTTTTATTCCTGGATTCGATTGTTAGGCACAATGGAGTTTCGTAAGAGAAAGCTGGAGCGTCTACGGATAAACCAATCACTAGACGCACCTTGTTCATGCCAAGCCAAAAGTTGACACTGTTGAGCTCGGATTCCCTATAGCAGTAGGAAGGGATGATAGCAAGTGGTCTTGGGATTAGCGCTGAAACTATGACGCCTGCCACCCATGTGAAGCAAAAGAACAGTTTAGGGAGCGTCTAAACAAATGTTTCATGAGTCCTAGTTTCCTCACTAGTGAGCACTGAGTAGGCAAGAAAATAGGAATGAGAGCTATTCTTAGGATGCTTCAGAAGCAGGGTGCGTGTGATTCTTGCACAAGGGTTAAGGACAGTATTGATCGTGCCGCAATGTGTCGGTGGTAAGCGAAAAAGGCAGAAACCGTCGAAAATATTCATGGTTCTAAGCTAACATCGTGGTGCGAGCGTAAGGCAAGAGAGACTGGGCCAGAGTATAAATTTGAGGCGAGGGAGCCCACAAGCAGAAGAGAGATTGCAGATCTGTGGTGAGGAAAAGTGAGCTGTTGAAGCTGTCTGTCTCAAGGCTTTGGCGTCCTTGTCCGGACGGCTTCGCAAGCGAGTGCCAATGTTGTAGTGGATGTCCTCCTTCTCTGTTCCTCATCTAGACTAAGAATCTAACCTTTCAGCACTCAGACGGCTACCAATGACCCTGCGTGACATTGCGTGGCCCTTCGCAAGTCGCGATTACTTCGCAGCTCGGTCGACGTCGCCCCTTGGGATCGTAATGACAAACACCGAAGATAGCACTTTACCTCAGCCTTACTCCTCCCTCGTAGAAAATATGTACGTGTCTGTTCTCTCTTCGCGCGTTTTCGTTTGTGTCTCTGAGGCACGCTTCGTGGCTCTGGTTTGATGTTTTTTTTAATAGGCGCGGTTGTGTTTTTTACACTTCATGAATTCTTTTGGCGGCGCATTTTCGTTGCTTCTTTCGAACGTGCGTTTAGGTGGTGCCCTTTGACTACGCCTTTCGTTAGCTAGCGTTTTCGTTGATTGCTTTTGACGCTGCGTCACTTTGTTCTTCTTTTTGGCGACGTTTCGTTGGTTTTAAGGTCAAGGTGTGGCTTCATAGCCAAAAAGGGAGGTTTTTGCACTTATGCAGCGCTGAAATTTGTCGCTGCTGGAACTCGTGTCGTTGCGCCGCAGTCAGGCAGATGGCATGAGAAGCGCATCGTGAAACCTGGCGAGACACACAAAAAACGTGGGATTTCCGGTGGGTGCCCACAACACCCTGAAAGGGGAAGAAGCTGTGCAGGAAGAATCTGAAGACCGAAGTCTTGTTGGCCGCCGGCGGGTTTAAAGGAGGCCTTGCTTGCCCTGAGCATCAGGCCATGAGCATGCTTCGCCGCGTTGCGAATACCTAAGTAGTGCGAAGGAATGTCGATCTGCCGATTGAACTAGAAGGATCCAAGATGACACGAAGGGTCGACTAGTGCGACAAGATAAACGGCGGCGTGTGCGCGGGCCGTAGACATGTTTAGACTTGACTTGATATACACCCTAAAGTCATTATCACGTTCTCATATCTCCAGAATAAACAGCAATAAGAAAACGTAAAACATACTAGAGAAGCTAATACACGAAAAGAGATCTGTATGTGTATATCCTGATTGTAAGTTAAAGAAGGAAGAGGATTACTATAAAATTGATTGTAACTACGCGTAACTACTATTAGAAAGAATACTACTGAGAACAGTTATAGAGCCTAAGGCCTGCTAACTCGCCGATATTGACTCTAAGACCTAAGGTGAGATGAGTAGTGACTACTAGAGGCTATCCGGTCAGCGATTAAAGCGTAATATTTAGATTGGATATATTAAGAGTATCATGGGTTTTTTAAGTCAATAAATAACATTGGATAGCAGGCTGCGTATCGCAATGAAGAGGAATATGATACACGCGCATGAAAGTCCGGATAACCGGAGCAGGCGAATATGAGGCGACCGCTCGGATGAGGCAATGGCGGCGGAGAAACGTGGCTACGGTTTCGCGCGCGCAGTTGAAGGCGCAGAACCGGCGTCTGTGCGATGCGCGAGTTATGAACCGGTATGTCGCCTTGCCTTTGACAGCTGCTTTAGAGCACTTTTATCGGAAGGGTGGCTGTCACGAAACTCCTCGAGCGCAGGTGCGACCAAATATATATCGAGAGGGTTAAAGTGTATTTTGTTGAAGTAAAGGTACAATTAGTATATTTTCTGCGCTGGGATAGGGGCTCTTAGGGGAGGTTGGCGACAAGGGTCGTTACTAGGTAAAATGGTTACAATATACAGACACTTTCGTTGCCTTCGCTGAAGGCAGGCCTACGTAGGGATGTGTGCCATGGAACTGAACTAACACAGAAAGAATGAATATAAATGATGAGAAATAAAATGGCAAATTAACAATACATAAATATCAGTAATGTATGAGCAAATGCGCACGACAAGGTAAGCGAAGCGCGAATACAATCGGAACGATGATGACGATGTGCGTGGCGTGGCATGGCGTGAAGTATCGTATCAATGTATGTGCTGCCTCTCCAAGCAAGCTTGACGCCAATAGCGACTGTAGCAGATAGCATAGGAGTGACCATGGAACAGACGGCGGCTAGATTGACGAGCGACGATGGAAGGTCTCGAAACGAAAAGGAGAGTGGCATATAGACTACTGAGCGTCAATTTTCACGCAGGTGAGAATTTTGGGCGAGCCGAATGATTTTGCTAAGCCTCGGCGTTGAGACCGAAACGAGGAGGGGATGATGTTCCCTTCTACTTATACCCTAGGTACACACGAATGAGTTTCCAAAGGAGGGGGGTGTTGTTCCAATGTGCTTGACTGACCTGTCCCGAAAAAGAGGGGGTTAAATAAAGTAAAACAGAATATCAAGTGTGGAGGTTATATATGGCTGAGCTTAGGCAGACGAAAAGAACACTTATACAGATGAGTAATTATATATGAGAGATGAATAGAAATGGAATGAGAAGATAAATGAGATAAGTAAAGCAAGTAGTAAATAATGGCTTAGAATATATGAATGTGTAAGGGACGCGACTATAATTAACTATGAGAAGCTGAACTTACCTGTGGGATAATTGCATGGCGGGAGATTCGATCACATTGGCGTTAGCATGCTTCGAGTGAGACGCCTGTGTCTCCAGATGAATTTTATATCGATGTTACTAGGTAATTTTTCTTGCGCATTAGGGTGCGGGGATCGAAATCATTACGGGAGTGAGCACATGGCGCACTTAACTTTGGTCAGAGAAAAAGCACGTGGCGGGAGAAGGAGTAGGATTTTGTGGTGTCCCAGATTTCGGGCTTTTTGTTTCCGGGTTGGACTGGCCGGCGGAACTCCACTTTTGACGGCCGCGGCACAACGGGGGATTATTTGGGCGGAAACTCTCACTAGAGGACATTAGACGGTAGCGCGACTCTATGGTCCACTTAAGGGACTGCACTCTCAATGTTTCAAGAACAATAAGCATATTATTTGTGATCATAGTCCGAGAAGCTCGCCTAAGGCAAAGAGCTCCTTAGGGGAGAAGGCGTCGCTTGCTATACTTAGTGCTACACATACTAGCGTGATAGGGAAGATCAGCGTTTTTTTGAGGGGGCGAACCGACAGTACGGTGACAGGAGGGCAGTTCCTAATGAGGATGCTGATATACAGCAACAGTGAGAGGTTCCCTTCTGTTTTCATCAGCCTTTCTACTGTCTTTGTTATTTTGAAGTACGATAGTTTGGTTGGCTTAGACCCGGTCTTATAGAACTTAACGGGCTTTTGTGACATAACCTCTTTGGCATTTTGTGTGAGTGTTATTAAAAATCCGAAGACATACAAGTGACGTGGTGGACGGACTGGGGGCTGACGTGGTCATGAAGTACAGTGGTGTTCGCGTGACGCGACTGGCGTGAGATCCAACATTATTTGCTACCTTGCGACTGAGTTACTTGCGACTTACTTCCGCGGGGCCAGTGGATAGCAATGGCGTTGCCCTTTTCGATGGCGAAACCGGGCTCAAGTCTGGTTGGCGCAAATCAAGGGGCGATCACCTCAAATTATCTGAGACACCCACCTAGTATCTGGTTGAAGCTCCGGTACCTCTTGTATGAGGTGCGAGACTGTAAACCTGAATTAGGATCTTGCATACGCCCAAACATAGAAATCGAACCAGCAGATAGGGAGGGCAAGATAAATATTAAGAAGGGTCTGCTTGCTCAATTCACGGCTACGTCGGAGAGGTCTCGCTCCCGGTTTTTTGGAGTGGTGACGATGACCCACACTCAAGCAACCCATGCAAGTGGCAATTCTCATTGGTGTTCCCCAGCGCCACTTGAGGGTGGATCTCGGACAAACTTGTCGCCGATCTTTGCTGGAGCAGTGTCGCGCTTATAAGAACTGATTTGAATGTAGACCATTCTAGCGTAAGAGTTGTAAAGATTTTAAATTGATTTAGTTTTGTATCTTTGTGTATGCTGGTGCGAGCCCCGAAACGAGCTCCGACACAGGGATCTGACATCGATCATGTTCCCTCCTGATCTCTCTGAGTTCTTACAATGATCATCCCGGCAGATGCATCAGGGTTCTGCGACTGAGTGAAGTGTCTAGCAAATTCTCATGAAGGTTAAAATCTGAAAATAAAAAAATTGAAAAAGGCGCGATTGCATCTCTACTCGTGAAAAGACATAGGCAAAAGCCGACAAGTTTTGCCTGCAAAAACAGCAAACTAATGTTCACACACAACAGAGATACATTTAAAATGCGTATGAAACACAAGTCAAAAGGCAAAAAGGTAAAATAAAAATAAAAAAACACACAGCTTCAATCCGACATTGCGAAAATCATGCAACTAACATGCAAAAAAGCATTAATCCCTCGCGTGAACTGAACCTACCCTGTTCATGATGATATAGAGTAGTGCTGAGAATACTAGAAACAGCAGATATCAGATACAATTTAGGTTGTCCCATAATTAGTGAATCACTTTGGGTATTTTTGAATTCAAATTTTTTTCTTTTTTTTGTGAAGTCTTTGCTCATCCAAACATACATCTCTGTCATCTACAATGTATTGTCTGAACAGGAAATTTAGTTGCTGCCTTATCTCTAGAATTCCAGAAGCTATTGATCGAAGAAAGATCGGAAGTCGAGTTTGAGGTCATGTCACTTAGCGTAAAGTTTCTTCCTGGAGAAGGGCGCTAGAGGTCAGACTGAGTTGTCTTTTGTTGACACGAGGATAGGGCTACATATAGCAGGTGAAAGAAGTGCTAGCGTGGAAGCCTCCAATTTTTTATGAATATTCCCCGCAAGGTGGAGTCGAACGACCTCAGGAAAAAAGCAGACTTTGTCTTGCTTTACTTTCAAATTGAACGCGTCGCCATTGCGCTGTGGATGCTGATCTTCTTCAGTGACCCTGGTATTACTGGGCGGCGGTTCCCAGCGTAAGGTCACTCTCGTGCTCATACAATATCTCGGAAGGGTCGAACTCAAAGGGGGTTCGGCTTTTGCTGTCAGAACTCCCGAACCCTCCATGCTAAGCTGCTGCTTGTTAGAGATTCGCTAGTACACTTCACCCAGTCCAGAACCCTGATGCATATGCCGGATGATCACTGTAAGGAACTAAGATAGATCAGAAGGAACATGATGATGTCAGATCGTGTGTGGAGCTGTTTCGGGCTCACAGCATACAAGATACAAACTAAATATTTTAAAATTTTTACAACTCTACGTAGATGTCTACATTCCATCAGTTTAATAAGCCGGACATGCTCCAGCAAATGGCGACAAGTTTGTCCAGATCCACCCTCAGTGGCGCTGGGTACAGCAGTGAGATTGCCATTTGAGGGGTAGTTGGAGTGTGGCTTATCTTCAACTAAAAAAGCCAACCTCTCGATAGAGTGGACTACGGGCAGACCGTGGACGAGGGAGCGTGCTCTCGCCTATCCGCTGGTTGTTTCTCTATGTTGTTGGGCGTATGCAAGATCCTAATCAGAAGTGATTAAGAGGGGAGCTCAAAAATAGATATCAGAAAAATTGAAGTATCAGCCACGGAAAGCATCATGTACATGGGCCGAGTAATCGCTCAGGTAGAATAATGTGGATGCTACTTCGCAAAAAATGTTTCATGCCTTTACCACTTTTCTTGGATTTTTGATAACAATAAATGTAAAGTGATTCACTAATTATGGGACAACCTAATAGTACAAATCAACGAATCAATGCATATAAACCAGCTGTTCACACTATCAAATTTGTGCAGTCCGCAATTACGTATGTGGCCCCGCCCACCCTGTCTGGCGGATGTGGACTGTATTGGCCTGTAGTTACTGAATCTAAACCATAATCAATCGTTGTTTTCTGCATAGGGGTAACGTAAGAATGCTTCCAAATGGTTGCGACTTTACCTTTCATAAGAAAGAGGTTCATGACATATCTGAGGGGGCTCTTGGATACACGTTTCGAAAAAGTAGAGTAAACGCCGTTAGGGGTGCGCGAAAATGAGTTATGCCATTTCAGAATGCAGTTCAAAATTCCTCTTCATGAAACTAGGGACACTGATCACCGTGATTCCTAAGCTTCGCAGAGGGTGCGGAACCCTTGGCTCGTCCGGGCTTGCACGCTTGTTTTGCGCGAAGGGATGCGCTGCGATCCAAGGCTTCGCGGCAAATTTTGCAATAGAAATCCACACGTCAAAGTGTGTCCAGTTTGAATAAATTACACATGATTCTGAGGACCAAAAATACTTTGCGCGTGCGGAGGTTCGAATGCAACCTTCGGTTTGAATATTTCAGCGCAGAGATTAGAGAGAATCTTCATTGAATGCCACTAACATCACCAAACACAATAAGCAATACTAAAATCAAGAGTTTTTGCTATATTAGAGATATTTAGTGTCAATTGCGCCCTGCCGATCAAAATGATCATTGTCCTTGAGGAAACATTCAAAAAGGGTCGATGGCAGGTGTTATTAGGACTAAGCTCTATAGAGGGGAGAAACGCCACGGGAGAGTACACAAATTGCCCACATCCTCTCCCATTCCTCTCCTCAAGTCTTAGTCCCGAGCAGGGTGAATATCGCTTGAGGATTCCTTAACGGCACGTCGAGGATTCTCTGCCCGATCAGAGACGATCCCTCGCGCAGACATTCACACTCGCCATGCCGTGCCGCCTGTGCCCTCTGCGCGGATGTTCACTCTCACTACTCTCCCATGGTAGAGAGCTATGGTCGAGGATTTCCTCGACCGTTATTCACCCTGGTCCCAAGCACTGGCTCACTCACTCGAATGTACGCATCCCCCTCTCCAACGACATTAGCGTCCTGATCGCTAGAACAGTACTGTGCTAGTCCTTCTCCTCTTCATACTGAAGAGTCCTTACCATCACTAAATCTCCACGTGTTGGGATGTGTTTTGAGTCGCAGTACCTTAATTAAATACAGTGTCTTCGAAGACTTTTTGCGGGAAATATTGGTTATTTCTCGAGGCACAATAGATTGGACGACATAAGGTATTTGAATTTTCCAAAATTTCTTTCTTGTTTTCAAAATTCGCATATAAATTCGCATATAATTACGTGTTTCTTATTTATTAATAATATTATTCTTATTATTAGAAAATACTAATAATATATTGATTATTCTTATTAATTTATTATAATTATGTACGGAATTATACGCGACTAACGAGCGAAGACTGGATGGGAAGTGACGCATTACCTTGCCGTGTGGACAGTTAGTTTTCTTTGAGGATCTCAGTATTCCGAGGTGTACAGTTGCAACGTAATCAAGCCCACTCACAGCTGTTCTAAAGAAGAAGATGGTACGAAAATTAACTGCTATAAAGGCGACAGGCGCCGGTTAACTCTTAGACTACGGCTCTTTTGAGATTGAATTGCCGATGTGTTTTATGTAGTAGCTATCGCTGCTTGCAACATTTCAAATACAGAAGGCTGGCTGACGTACGCAGGATATGATATGACCTGGGATCTTGATCCGGGGACCATGCGCGCGGTAGCGGCCCCTCTTCTCACCGCACCATCACCGCTCGAATGAGTATTTTTGAAATGAAGATTAACAACATAATTAACAAGTACAACTACTCAATAACCATGTCTCATTCGTGGAACAAAGCCAATATCCGGTAATGTGGGTGTTGCATGCCGCACTCCATAGAGGCGTTGCGTGCCTAAAGGAGTGCTTCTGCTCTAAACTTCGTAGTCTTCTACTGTTTCAAAATCTGTGTCGTCGTAGTAGGTTTCCAATTTCACTTCTGCACCATCGGAACTGTCAAAATAATAGAGGATGGAATCGGCAAGAATTTCGTGGAACACCGCGTAGTCCTCTGACTGATTCGGCTGACAAAATTCCCCATGTTTCATCGTTCGTTAGCGTGCGTTGCATCTGATACGAATGTAGGGGACACCAACTAGCACAATTAATAAGAGTGTATGGGTCTTGAAAGTTAGCTTTTTGGGAGCTGTGTACAATTATCAAAGACGCGCGGTACAACATGGATTATTATTACCATAATTTATCCAGAGTAATTTGCTTTGGCTTGTGACGATTTGTTATTGCAGTAAAAATTATAGCCTTTCATATCTTCATTCCTTTCATATCTTCACACATCTTCCTTATCTATCTATCTCCGCTATCAAGAGGGCACTCCCGTCTGAATAAGTCTCAAAACCATGGTAGTGCCTTTGACTCCGGAAGCGGTTCACATGTGTACCACCAGTAGTGAAAAGGTTAATCAAGTTGACATTCAGTCCCACAAAGAATGCTGGAACTGGCTGCAGATTGCGGGGTTCCATTTCAAAATGGACCATGGCCTGCATTTAGAAGATATCTGTTAAGTTTGGCAAAGAATAAAAGCCGGCGTTACGCCTCGCTCAATATCACCGACTGCTCCCTCTTGCGGGGAAGATGGGATTAACAGATGTGGAGCAGCGGTATGTTCTGGGCACATTACCAGCTCGATGTTGAATTTGCACTTTTCATCTTCATTTTTCCTCAGTTTTTTTTTCAGTGACATGTTCAGGAGAGGTGGGTCAGGTAAACGGCACTCGTACTGACGCGTTTCAAGAAGAGAACACTACTTGTGTCTCAAAGAAAACATTGGGGACTTCTCTTCAATGCTTTGGAGATATTCTGAAGTGATGAGACCCCCTGAGACTCATTTTAGTTATTTCGACGTTGTAACATTGGCAACAACAACTAACAAATTTTTTGGCCATTCTCGATTTTTTCAAATCCACTTTTCTTCTTTAGCACAGTCAGCAACTTAACCTTCTATGTTGCCTTTCAGCAGCAGTGAATTGTGGATGCGTTTGCCTAGAAATTCTGAGTGTTCGAGGCAAAAAACTGGAATAACCGTAAGTAGCTTCCATGCCGAGTAGTTCGGATCACAGCGCTCGCTTCCTTTTACTTTAATCAACAACGAATGAAGCAGACGGTTTTCTGCTGGGGCCGGGTTGCTGAACACATCTGGTCACACACAGACAAACCGTCCCATAAGGGGCTTGAAGTCTTTTGCTGAACCTTCTTCAAAATCCCTTTACTGTCGTCGCCTGGATGAAGTGAATTTTGTTATGTTTCACAAGCGCAGGAGAACCACCCGCCTGCCAAAATTGTCGTTCTACAAACACATTGCAGTTCGTTGGTAATAGCTGTCTGTCGTGACTTCCGTACGACTCAAACTAAAGGGTCGCGCCTGGTCGGGTGCGCGCGGGTCCTGGCGCGCCCGTGCTGTCGAAACTTCGGGAAGAATGTCAGGGATGTAGAGTGCACGCGCCCTCGCCTGTCTTCAGTCTACGAGCTGCCGCCGTCGAGTGTAGCCGCTGGCCTGCGTCTGTTGTCGCCACTTGTGCTCCAGTGCTCGTACGTCAACGAATGGTTCCGGGTATGAACGCCCGTCGAAGAACATCGGAGCCAAGCCACGTCATCTCCGTGTAAGGAGCACTTCTGTGTTCGACCCGTGAGTTGAGGGTAGTAGCCGCATTATGTTGTAGTTGTTTATTTCCATCGTAGTTCCAAGATCATATGAATCTATGGTATATATTTTCTTGTAGTGTTTATATCGTAGCGGTTGATCCGCACCATACTATCTATTTATCAATACGATTAGCGTGTTCATAGTCGGTGTAATGCTCGTAGGCCGGGCCAGAAATTCCTCGTAGCTAGCTAGTAGCGGGACAATAACATCACGGCGTAGTCCTAGGTATTGCAATACGCAGTAGGGTATGGCGTACTGCCAGTCGGGGCTGCTCAGGCCTGTTAGGTATCCGCGTGGCATAGTGGCGGGCAGCGAGCGCGGCGTAAGTCCCCGCAAGCTACCCTCACGCCGACACCGACGCCGCTCCTTCGCCGGGTGAACCCCGATGCTTATGCGACTTGCGGGGAGCAAGGCGTCCGTGCCGGCGCGACATGGTGCATCGGACTGGGGTTCGACGTGTGGGAAACCCACGTTGGGCCTTAGTGATCGAGCCTGCTCTCGCGCTCGCCGCTAGCCTAGTCGGCCCGGTAATGGTCGTAGGCATACAAATCATGTTCAAACGTGCAGTTCAATTCACAGGCGTCACGCCATTGGGACTCCCCAGCCTATCTCCACGTGGGACCCTTCTCTTACCCACGTCGACTTGAGTGGCACAGGCCGCAGTGGGGACAGCCGTGATACGTCGAGTTGGCGTTAACTCTGCGCAGGTGGGTGGGGTATGCGACGGTGCTCTCTGATAGGGTACTATGGGTCTCCTTGAGTCACGCTGCACCCCTTTCACGGGCTCATGTTGGCATTATACGGTAGTGCATATTGTCTGTGCCGCTGTTCATAGTGCGTACGTTATGCACCCATCTACTTACTTAGTACCTCTTCTTGCTGTACTCCATTATCCTCTCGTATCGCATACGCCGTCGATTCCCGTTTATTTGCCTGGCCAGCACTGCGTCACATGTCACTCCTTTGTTGCCGTGGGGCAGCTAAAGGCCACAGCTGCCACACGGATCAACACACACTCACCTTAGTTAGTTTTAGATTTGGGTACGGCAGTACTACCTCCTGCCAGCGAACAAAATGTCGCAACTCAGTGCTCATAAGATCGATCTAACTAAAGCTCTTACGGCATAGGAAGCTCTAAAAGGTAAGATCCCGGCGTCTGTTCTCAACCTTTAGATCAGCAAAGTAGCGCAACGCCGCAGGTGCTTGGCTTGCGTCAAGCTACCATTCAGTCATACCTAGCGCAAGCTCGAGCAGCGCAGCGCACGCTTTTGGAGAAGCGCCAAGCCCTTTTAGACGTGGACAAAGATCTAGCCGCCAAAGGCGAAGACAGCGACGCCTAAGAGGCATTTACTAACCGGTCTCGCGTAGACGATGCTATAGCGGCAGTTGAGTCAACAATATTGTCTCATAGCGTACGTTTACAAGAAGTTAAAACGCTTATTGACAGCAGTCAACTCACGTCGCTTTCAGATACATCGCAGAATATGCCCGAACGTAGTCAAGAACATCCACGAGAGCATTCGTCGACGCAGTCTACAGCGAGTGATGTCGTCCGTCCTTATGTACTGCCTCAACGTACAGTTGACGCGCCTAGCCTGTCATCGCACTACACGCAACATCATTCCGTAGTGCAACAGGAACCCTTGTACCCAACATCTTCAGCGCAACCCGCGCTACAACTGGGCAAACTTACGCTTGAACCATTCACAGGGGACATAACTAAATTTCATAGGTTTTGGTGCGCTTTCGAGCTCGCAGTGCATAATGACCCTAATACGCGACAGCGGTTTACAAATTTCTTTACTTTCAAAGTCTACTTCAAGGCGAGCCCCAGGTAGTACTTCAGGACCTTGATCCCGACGAGTGCAATTATCTTGAGTTGGTGAGGGCTTTGAAGAGGCGCTACGATCGTCCATATAAGACCCGTGCGACTCTTCATAAGCAACTTCAGCAACTGCCCGCAGCTCGTAACAACGGTCAAGACCTGCGTAATACCTGGTTCCGCATATCCGGTATTCTCCATTGTTTGCGTAGATACGAAGATTTCCGTACGGTGTTGCCGCTTCTTGACCTAGTCAAGAGTAAATTCCCGTCGGAAATTCAACGTAAACTACACGACCTCGAGTTTCAAACCAATTCGGATTTTGATCTCGATCAGGTAATGCAGAATTTAGACCGTATCATCGCATCCACGGAGAAATACGAGGATACTACCACTCTTTTTACAAGCCTTAGCATAAGTGCAGTTACATCGCAGCGCACGTCATCGCGCTCTCCGTCGCCTCGGCCGTCATCGTAGACTGCAATCTTATTTTCTTCCTTCCTACGTGACCTTCATTGTAGCAATGCCGATGTATTGTGTGTGGTATTGCGCCAATGCAGGATACAAGCACCCTTTCTTCTGCACTTGCACATTGCGTAGTTAGTAGTTACATCATACACATCAATCCAGTATTTAGCACAAATTTAATTAGTTCTTCCACTATGTATCACTCATTGAAGCAATATGTTGCCCCAATTTCAGATACAAGTCGTATCTTCTTCATATAATTTCGGTTAGCTTGTGTAGTGTAACGTGGGCTCCTATTTCTATCAGAGTAGTTATTCACTTATACGCATAACATCTGCGTAGCCTTACCTCCCTCTCGCGCCCCAGGATGGCTCGCTCAAGCGAACCATTTGGGACCGAACCCGCATTTTAGCGGCGGTATGTGTAAGGATTTCTAGGGCAGGTAAGTCGAAAAATCAGCAAAGGAGAGAAGGAGTTTCAGACTGCTCCTCTTCTTCGCTGTTGTACAGCCGTTTTTCGTAGTCAGTGGTAAGTGTACTTTCGTATTACACGACAAGTTTTTAGTCAATGATTTATTTGTCACACGGGCAGCACCCCTTGGGGAGCGTTGGGAGACCGCTATTTCCTTTTGCTTGACCCGGGATTTCTCTTTCGCCTTCCCCTCAACTGACCCGTGGGTATTTTGCATGGCGAGGTAAAATCTCCCCCTCGCACTAAAATTTCCCCCATAGGTGTGAGGCAAAACTCGCACAGTAGTTAAGAAAAACACCACGTAGTTGTTTGACGTCGCAATCAAGTTATTTTTTCCGAAGCCGTACGTCACGTCAATCTACGTCGCTACTGCTGTATTGCCGAGATGCTGTCAATTCCATGATGATCCGTCAAGAAGTCAATCGCCATTCGAGCAGCTGCCTCACTCCGAACTTCAGCCATAGATTCAATATGTCGTATTGTATTTTTATAATAATTTGTAGTTAAGCAATTGTATCGTAGGGAAAAACAACTTGACCGGACGTCAATAAGAATTGCCCTCAAACCCAGCGTAGGTAGTTAGGCCCCGTAGGGACTCGACGTTTAAGTAACGTGTATGTCATTGTAGCTGCGTAGTCGCAGTAGGTAAGGACGGGCTCTGGTCTCCGTAGCCGCTGGGACCCCTTTACGTCGTGCACCGCCCCCAGTGTCGTGAATTCCGTACGACTCAAATTAAAGGGTCGCGCCTGGTCGGGTGCGCGCGGGTCCTGCTGTCGAAACTTCGAGAAGAATGTCAGGGATGTAGAGTGCACGCGCCCTCGCCTGTCTTCAGTCTACGAGCTGCCGCCGTCGAGTGTAGCCGCTGGCCGTTGCTGTCTGTTGTCGCCACTTGTGCTCCAGTGCTCGTATGTCAACGAATGGTTCCGGGTATGGACGTCCGTCGAAGAACATCGGAGCCGAGCCACGTCATCCCCGCGTAAGAAGCACTTCTGGGTTCGACCCGTGAGTTGAGGGTAGTAGCCGCATTATGTTGCAGTTGTTTATTTCCATCGTAGTTCCAAGATCATATGAATCTATGGTATATATTTTCTTGTAGTGTTTATATCGTAGCGGTTGATCCGCACCATACTATCTATTTATCAATACGATTAGTGTGTTCATAATCGGTGTAATGCTCGTAGGCCGGACCAGAAATTCCTCGTAGCTAACTAGTAGCGGGACAATAACATCACGGCGTAGTCCTAGGTATTGCAATACGCACTAGGGTATGGCGTACTGCCAGTCGGGGCTGCTCAGGCCTATTAGGTGTCCGCGTGGCATAGTGGCGGGCAGCGAGCGCGGCGTAACTCCCCGCAAGCTACCCTCACGCCGACACCGACGCAGCTCCTTCGCCGGGTGAACCCCGATGCTTATGCGACTTGCGGGGAGCAAGGCGTCCGTGCCGGCGCGACACTGACGGTAAAAGAATTGCTTGTAGCTTTGCCAACCCTGAATGTTGCCTTCCAGGCAGGGTCAACCCTACGTTGCGCAAAGAAGAACGAGGGGTCGCATTTTGCCGAACGAAAGCGGGGGTCGCATACAGAGGGACGGGGCTGCAAGAGGGCGACAAGGCAGTGTTGGCGTGTGCACTTTCACGGCCTAATGTTGTACAAAAGCTCTGCACCGTGCAGCTGTCCTAAAGTCGCACAGACAAGAGCTCCATGGGAGCATTAGAGCATGCAGGTTATAATTCTCACTTCATCCATTATTATCATTGATACACGGACGACGTTTTTGCTCGACAGCATTGATCAAGATCACAATAGCCAAAAATTTTGTTAGAACGAAGTGCAAAAACATGGTCTGTCTTCGATGAACGAACATTCCTGAAATCCCAAGGAGAACAAAGTGTAGAGCAGTTCAGAAGGAGAAGTGAAAAAAGTGTACCATATAATAGTACAATGCAACAAATCACGATACTAAATACACCTTCTTCAGGAAAATAAAGGACTTTCAAATGCGAGTGCGGCTTTTATCCATAGACAGGTGCACGGCGTACACCCGAGCAGGCGTTTTCCCACAAAAACGCCTTCACTGTCAGGGGCAGACAAACTTTTACTTCAACATTTTATTAAGTTTGAAGGAAGTTATGGGTTCTTGAATATTGCAATGTCGCGGTTCAGAAGAGAGGCTTGAAAAAAAGTCTATGAAAATAAACGGGGACTATTTTTTGAACGAGTGATTTTTCAAAAAAGTTTCAGCCGTTTCGAAAGCACTAGTCTCCTAGTTTCTAGTAGCCCTAGACATTCGCAAAAAGTTAATTATGAAGAAAGTTATGAATGTTTGAATGTCGAAAACTCGCGTGTGCACAAAAAACGATTTTTTTAAATATTGAACATCCGCAGCATTTCAAATGCTTTTTTGAAAGAAAAATATTTGTACTTTCAAAATTTTGGTGTCCGGTTCCATGAAAACGCGTGGACGAAGATATAAGCTTTCAAGGAGGCGCCCGTAACTGTTGGAGATTTAGATTTTCCAGCTTCTACAAGGAAGGCGGTTGGACGTTGACGGAAATCTTGGCTTATACCTGAAATTAGAAACCGCTAAGGATATAACGGTACCTAGGTTTACAAAAAATCCTCTCAATTCCTCTAATAAAACTTTGATATTTCATTTTGCCTCAAATCCGCGTCCCAAGCGAGTGGAAAACGCGCTCCACGCTACCTCGCGCCGCGGTAAGGGTGCGAATTCCCACATTCAAACTTTACTATTCGGTTTCCTGCCTTATTTGTTTCTGTCAAGGAATGTTTCTGTTCTTTTCATTAGGGAACCCTTCCGTACTGCTCCAGAGGCCGTGCTAAAGGCCTCTAAAGCAGTACGGTAGGGTTCCCGGCTCGGCATTATTACAACCCCAGCAGGGTGTGAAAAATTTTTTTCGCTGAAACTTCGTCTATTGGGATCGGAGGTCCTGATCACGAATATTAGATTATCCATTTTTGACGTTGATACACACAGAAATACACCGTAACACTAAAAAACACACATGTCCAATAGGGTCGCACTGACACCCCTTGAAATGGAGGGGGTCGCAAAAAATTTGGAATTTGCGCAACGCAGGGTTGACCCTGCTCTCAGGTTACATTGCTGAAGTCGACGTCGTATTTTTTGGTTCCATCTAAGCCGGTGGCGCTCACAGATGTAGCTACTTGAGGAACTGACTCCTTGATAGATACCAACAAAGTAATCGGATCAAGCGTGATGCAGACGGCGAGTCAAAATTTTCATGCAAAAGCTGCAGGCTTTTTAGGGCGATTATCACTCAGACCACGAAATCTCCCTTTGCCATAAGTTCTCTTCTTTTTAAGGAGCTATTGAGGAATGGCTATTGTGCTCTGATAATTGTGGAAAAGCTGTGGCAGTTACCTTGCATTGCTCCAGAGACTGTTTCAAAACAACTCCAGAAGACACTCGTCATTCATTGTAAAAAGCCGACCGACTTGCTCTTTTTTTCGGTTTATTGCCATCGGCAATCCCGATCTCCATTCACCATGACGTGAAAGACACTCTGTAGGCCCATTGCAAGTCGTAGGTTTCGTGCTGCAACGTTTCCACTGAGGCGTTTTAAGGGTTTTAGAATCAAGTGCAGCCAAATACGCATTCATCAATGTCAATTTTCTCAGCTACTCGCAGAAATTCCTTTGCAGTAGTCAGCTGTAAAGAATCATTGACTAGTGTTTACGCAGGTCCTACTGGATATTCAATATCTCCGGAGATTTCACAACCACATGGAAATGGCCAAAGACTTATGGAATAACCTAGTAGTTCCAAGGTTACTGAGACGAAGGGAACATTAACTCATCACTAGATGAGGGGAGTAGACTATGTGGGTTGTTTTCTGTTCCATTTCATGCAAGTACATACCGTCCGATTTTTATCAATATTTCCAAGGATGGAATTGTTGTAACAAACTTTGAAAAACTTGCAATGTCAAATGAGCAATACAAATCTTATTCTTTGGTCTATTTCTGAACTATCGTGTCGACTGAAGCTGTAGAAGTTTCCCTTGTCAAAAATTGAGTTTTCTATGAGGGTGCAATCTATTGTGCACCGCACGTACCATATAAGCTTTTTAAGAAAACGATCTCTCAGATGTGAGTAATAGTACATGTCACCCTGACCCTTGGATTCAAGTGATCGCTCTCAGGCCTGAAAGCATGTTTTTGGAAACCTCGTGAGGTATTTAGGGAAGAAGGTCGATTCTCAAGACCCTCACAGAGAGAAACAAATATGGTATGTTCTAGTACAAAGTTAAGCTCACTCATCTTGCTAACACTGCTGCAGCACAGAAACGAGCCAAAACAGTCCACATCTGCAAGATAGTTTGAAGATTAGGGTGCGGTCAGCTTCTGTGAATCGCCTATGAAACCTCTGCAAGAGACTGTGCTTGGCGAAGCCTAAAAGGGTGTTCTTGAAATGGTCACTGGACCCTTGCGGGGGGTATGTGAGCACGTCATTGAATATGTCTGACCTGTTACAAAACAAGAAGTCCTGGTAACATGATGACCGCGAGTTAGTTTATTAACCAATTGTTGCAAAGTGCAACTTTCACATAAACGCGAAATGTCAGGAAGGCTACCAGAATTCTAGTCCACATCGCTAGCTGACCCCTAGCAAATTGAAGTTACCCATTTCTATGAACCGATGGTAACAAAGAGATCAGTTCTCGCTTTGAAAAACTGTTGAGTTGAGCGGACAACCGGCAGCTCTGTAAACTGCCGCAATTCTACAGAATTCAGATAAAAACGAGAGTCATCGCACAAAATTTCTTAAGAGTCAATGACAGTTTCCTTGAATATGACATGATACAAAAATTTCTTCCCAGCAAGAATTGCGACACCGCCGCCAGCCTTGCGAAGGCGGCCGCATCAGATAAGTCTATAATCAGGGCCCAAAATACCAAGGCAGTTGAATTTTCTACAGCGTGCTTAAGCCATGTCTCTACAAGAGCAACCGAATCAAAGCACTCGTTAGTTAGATAGAAAACCAATACGGCATTCTTCGGGAGCGACCGTTTTGTTCGGCAGCAAACATAAAAGACTATCAGGAGACATCCCTACATCCATAGGCTTATGACAATCATTTGAATTAGTGCGGTGAAATATTCTTCTTCTTCTCCCTAGCAATAGTCCCGCGCAGTCGCAGGGTCCGCTGTCTTTATCAGTCGTCGCCACTTCACTCTGTCTAGGGCATCTTCTGCTGTGACCGTGATTTCACTTAGGTACTTCTTGATTACGTCCTTCCACCTCTTCTTTCGGGCACCTCGCGGTCGCTTGCCTTGCGTTTCGAAGTCCATTGCTTTCCTCATTGGGTGGTCCTGTGGCCTCCTTAGCACGTGCCCATACCATCGCAGACGCTGTTCCCGTACCTTCAGCTGGACAGTGGCAGTTTGCATGAATGCTCTGACCTCCTCGTTTCTGACCCTGTCCGATCGCGTCCTACCCCAGCCCATCTCAGCATCCTCATCGGCGGAGTGCAGCTGCCTTTCGTGATTCTTGTTCAGGGGCCAGCACTCGCTGCCGTATAGCATCGCAGGCCTCAACACTGTCTGATACACCTTTCCTTTCAGTATTCTGGAGCACCTTCGATCGCAGAGGATCCCAGTGGACTCCCTCCTCTTCATCTAGGCCGCGCTGATTCGTGCCTTCACTGCCTGATCCATACTTCCGTCGGCTGCCAAAGCTAGCTCAGAAACTTGGTCTTCTTGGCATTCCGGCGTAGCTCACCTTTTGCCAGAACTTTCTACCATTCCTGCACCTTGGCTTGAAGTTCCTCTCTACTGTCCGCTACCAGAGCGATGTCATCAGCGTAGAGGATGGTCTTCAATGGCCCCCCATGAGCCCCTCCACCATGACATTTAGTGTGAGGAGGAAAAGGAACGTTCTCAGAGCTGACCCTTGGTGCACCCCGACCTTGATGTCCACTTCCTTCATTAGGCTATGTGGGGTGCGTATAGCTGCCTTCGCCCCATCGTAAATGTCGCTCACCAGAGAGATCAGGTGTTCTTGCTCTCCAGGCATCCGGCATTCTTCCTTCGGTGGTTACCGTGTTCAGGAATTGGGTAAGCCATCTGATCCCGTACTCTCCTAGCGCTTCCATGCCTCGATTGGCACTCCATCTGGACCCACCGCCTTTCCAACCTTCATCTTCCCTAGTTATTGACAAGCCTCATCCTCTGCCCATAGTGAGATAGGGCCAGTGCCGGTGCCGGGCTTTGGCCAGTCTGGAGGCGAACTTTTCTGCGTTTTGGCTCTCCAACGTCTCGTACAAGGCGTCCATTTCCGTGTTCTTCGCCTCGGCGACGGCTGTCTCTCTTGTGGGTCTTGTAGGTCCTCTGGGCTCCGGGTCTTCTGCCAGCGCTTGTATGCTTCCTTCTTCTGTTTCACGACTCGCTGGACCTCTTCGTTCTAGAACCACGCTGCCTTCTCTCCTCTGAATCCACCTCGCGTCTCGCCCAGTACCTCCTTGGCGCATCGTACGATGATCTCAGCCGCAGTTCCCCAAGCCCGCTTCACTGGTCCCTCAGCGTCTGGGAGACCAACTTCCATTATCTTTCGTTTGAGGTCGCTCTTCTCTGCTCGGTGCAACTTTCACAACAGGATTCTTCTCTCGGTTCTTACCCTTGCCTTCTTGGGAAGGTCTATGGCTATGTCTGCCAGGAGGGGCCTGTGCTGCGGAGCCAGTTCTTCGCCAGGAATATCCTTCACAGTTCTAAAGGATGATCTTCTTACCAGTACATGGTCGATTTCCGTCTGTCTCCCTCCACTGCTGTAGGTTTCTTTCTGAGTCTCCTTTTTCGCGGAGAACGTGCTACAGATTGCCAGATCGTGGGCCGTAGCCAGGTCCACAATCCTCTCTCCCTCGGCGTTTCTCACTCCTATTCCTCTACCTCCGTGTACCCTTTCAAGACCTCTTCTGTCGCTGCCGACGTGCCCATTCAAATCACCTGCTATGGTCAGGTAATCGCCTTCCGGGATCGATCTGATGGCATCGTCAAGCCTCAGATAGAACTCATCCTTCTCACTCTCGGAGCACCCGGTCTGCGGCGCGTACACTGATAGTATTGACCAGTACCCCCCTTTGTGTCTATCCTCACAGCCATTATCCGATCGCTAATCCTGTTCACAGCGGAGACATAGTACTTGAGCTACCGTTATGGCCATACCGTTCCGGTTAAAGGAATCTTGCGCGGAAAATTCTTGCACTTTTTCGTAACATGAATATGTCAGTTGTGATCAGTGGAAATAGCACACAAAGTTTCAAGCATGAAGATTCGGTTTCTGAAGAGAAACAAACGTACAAAAACTAAACGTCATGGACCATCGAAGGACCAGGACGCAGAGCCAGGCGAGGCATGGAAAGAAGACGGCGCTTGCCCGGCTACGTACAAAGCGACGCAATGAGAGAATCGGGTTAAAGCAGGCGATTTCGGAGATTGAAGACAAATCGATCGATGGAGTAGGATGGAGAAAAGGTGATAAGATGTGAATGCAACGAAGCAGAAGGCCAGAAAGAGCTCTAGTGAATGCACTCCAAGAACCGAGTTTGAGCATCCCCGTCGCCAGCGTTCGTGAAGAGACGTCCGTGGGCAATTCGAACGCGTAGCAGCCTTTTCGAGTTTTCGAATTTCTAATCAAAACGAAAGCAATACTTCGGTTCTTTTCACCATTATCGTGGATAACGAGTCTCAAGCCAGTGATTTATGGCTGAAATAAAATCATGATTTTTCCAGCAAGATTCCTTTAATGTCTTCCCCATTGTAGTAGAGTTTGACACATCGCCGTCCCCTGGCTTGCCCCTTTCCATCGCGTCTCCTGGAGACATGGTCTGTCGCCAGATCAGCAACCTCTTGGGACCTTCCAGTCAGCAACCTACGTTCACAGTTCCAATTCGAACTAGCTTCTTTGGCCAAGCCGTTCCTCCTTTGTAGCCCTCGCATACTGACCACAGAACTCGGGCGGGGGTTCTGCGCGACACTTCCGGGTGGACTCCTAGCTTTATCACTGATTCTTTGACAACTTTTAGACATGATTGGTGTATTCGTTAGCCGGCCTGTCAACCTGGGCCTGACGCTGGTACTAGAACCATTGTTGAAATTTGTTTAAATTTTGCAGGGCATGGTTTCGGGCTTAGGCAGGGATCGAACTCGCGGTTTTCCAGAGGTGCAGACATGAGTCTAACCTCTTAACCACTCGCCTCGCGGTGAAATAGTCGAATTGACAAATACAGAAGAACGGTTAGGCTTCGCCTTAGACGCTAACCTCATAGCGCAAAGCTTATCCCTTTCTGCCTGTGGGAAGGAGGGCGAATTTATGTGCCCTTAAGAGGGGAAAGCCGTAAGATTAAGGGCACTGCGCAAAGCTCTCTTTAAACCTAGTGGTTGGAAGTTGAATTACCTCGAAGCCTAGGATGGAACTGCGAGCGTTTTTCCATACGGTAAATAGAGATGGGAACACTCCACATAGAAGTTTCAGAGCATTCTAAGACAATTGAAATTATGTGCGACACGTTCAGAAAAAAGAGAATCAACACATCCCAGCGCACTGATAATCACCGAAAAACGTTCCGTTCGTTTAAAGTTCCTTTGAGTCGTAGCAATTTGTTTAGAGTTTTTTTTTACAAACGAGTTGGCCTGAGATTTCGGACTTAGAAGCTCAACTTAAACCTTAGATTTAGGATGGGTCAAGCGAGGCGTCGGGAAAATTCTCCCTTCCCCTCTTTCCCAGTGCCCGAAGTCTTTGAAGCGACTCTCCTCACAAAGCGAAGTATGAAAAAATTGTTTAACCTTCCCCGAAAACCTTTCATCGAAAAAAAAGAAGACCCGGCTAGCCAACCTTCCACCAAATCCTTTCAACAAGTAGAAAGGACTCATGAAAAAATTTTTAACGATGTATCCTACCAACATAGGAAGCAAAAAATAAGAAGCTAGCCACTGAAAATGGCAGACTACGAGGGCATCTCTTCTTTATTTATTTCCTTTGAAAGGCTTGCCAAGTCTCAGTCTTACACAGCGTATGCTCTCAAGCTACGTCACATTTGGTTGAAAGAAGCCTTGCAACCGCATTACCCAGCAGTGTGTTGACTGATCTTTGGGCAACTTATCTACTATTGAAATTTTAACACATATTTGAATGGCTATAACATTCTTCATAGTAGACGATTTTACTCTGAAAGCAGATTTGGAAGTTCAGCGAAGGTTTCTTCCTAGGCAGTATCAAATTACGAAAATCAATAAGAAATGACAAATTTATATCGACTATCCGTGGTGAGCGCGAGTTTCCGAAGCCATCTGCTTCATTTTCTGCAAATCTCAAAAGTTAATAGCAGAAATATAGCAGATAAAACTGGAAGCTTTGCTGTATTCAACGGTTGCTAGAGCCGCTATACGTAGAGTATTTGAAAAATGGCCGCGTCGAGGATTTTCGCAAAATTAACGAGGAAAATTCGTGATGAGTGCAAGTGTATACTTTCTAAAGCCATAACTCCGTTCAAACTCGTACAATCTGGAAAGCTAGCCCGTGCGAATCGCGGCGTTTTTTGACTGGCTGGCGCGTGTGGCCAGCGCCTAGTATTTAGACCCCCGCCGCGTGCTGCGCGATCTATATAAAACTTTCATTTATGTTATAAACATCTATGTTTGATCTAGTGTGGCCGGGATTGTCGCCAATTCACATATTATGTACAAAATGAAAAGTATATTACGATAAACTTTGAAATTTTCTGAGAACGAAACCCTTTTGAAAAATACGAATGTTTATAAGAAAGCGCGTCAAAAGTTTGGAAACTTCTTAATTCCACAGCGAATTCGGCAAAATAACTCTCAAATCTACATGATAAATTAACTATCCAATGATTAGCTGTGAATTCCTATGTCAGCGTCGCTTTTACTGGCACGTAGTTGACTATAAAATATTTTAGGACTTTAAAGTCGAACTCTGCACACTGTGAACTAAATCGCATTGTTTGCTAGGATTCCTAACTGGAATGTGGGTTGAGCGACAAGCCAGTTCTACAGTGGGATGTAAAACTCAATTGGACTTTAGATCAGGGTCAACCGTCCGTTCGAACTGTTCAACGAAGGGGTCGCATTTTGGTCGATAGGGGGTCGCAATTTCGAGGACTGCCAGCCACAGGCGCGTGCGTGGCGTATCCGAGGGCAAGAATTGTTTGTGCAGACCGCATATTCAATCAATTATGCACAGAGATTCAGTTTTAGACAAATGACAGTGTTTTTTCAAGGAGTAAAGAACAGCTGGATGCATCCCTATGAAAGGTTCGACTTCTCGGGGCTGAAATTATAGTTCTTCGGGGACCTAATTTTCTGAGGACGATTCTTCCAGACGACGGTAAAACATATAAGGAAGCAGAGAAATCGTAGACTTTAAAAATTTCTTCGCCACTCCCCAACAAGTTCTTTGAAGAAAGTTATTATTGCTGAAAGCTCAAAAACTCGCATGTGCTGCTCAAAAACGTATGGGAACAAAATGTTCGAACGTGTGATTTTCTCGGGAAATGGATTTTGAAAAACGGTTAGGTGCCTGTTAGAAAAAGCAACTCCAGTACTTTTACCCCGTGAAAAAAGTGCATCACAGAAATGAAAATGAAGTGAGTTATGCCCGCTTAAAGCCCAAAAACTCGCGATTTCAAAAAAAAATGTTCGGCAAAACCCCCAAATGTTCGAACGTGTGATTTTCTCGGAGAATGGATTTTGAAAAACGGTTTGGTGGCTTGCTAGAAAGAGTAAATCCTCTACTTTCACACCATGGAAAAAGTGCATCACAGAAATGAAAATGAAGTGAGTTATGGCCGCTGAAAGCCAAAAACTCGCTATTGCACGAAAAATGTTTTTTTCGAGACAATTTTGAAATAGGGGACAATCATTAAACTTTAATACTGTTTGATAGAAAAAGATTTGATGTTTCTGAAACTTTTTACAGATTTCCAAAATGTCGCATACGAAAGATTTTATGGGCCTTAAAAATGAATAAGCGCCGTCTTGGAATTTTGGGTTTTTCACTTCTAACAGAAGTACTTTCCGGAGAGTTGGGCAATCCTTGTTGTTTTCTGGAAACGCACCTCAGGCACAATTAAAATCTACCTCAACAAGTCGAAAAAAAGCGTCCCAAGAAAGTTACTCCCGTCTAAAATTTTTTCTTCGCCGCGTCCCGTTCTTCCAACGCCCGGGTGATACCTACCGCGCTCCAAGGCCGACGTGACGACGCGCAGACGCTTTCTCGCGCAACGGATTCATGTCTAGCACACTTATTAATAAAATAGAAGGTCGCAACTGGACCCCTTCGAGAGCTAGGGGGTCGCAAAAGTCCCGAAAATGTTCGAAAGTAAAGGTTGACCCTGCTTTAGATCTCCACTTGGTTGCTTCATAACAGCTTCTTTTTCTGGGCTTAGGAAGGCGGCAAAAAGGATGTAGGCCTGCATTGGGTCATTTACACGACAGAAAACCCATCTTTTTCGACCAGTTCTGACTATCGAAGAGACGCGTTGTATTCTATAGGCTGTTCTTGTACTTAGCGTAACCCACGTTTTGCTGGATAATAGAACTGGGGACTCGCCGAATGGTCGGACACATCCCCATCCATGGCAATACTTCCACTATTTCTGGATGTTGGGATCTTATACTCTAAATGAAGTTTCCATTTAAACACTCCACAGGGTCTACAAAATCATTTTTAGGAGGATAGAAATCCTTCATTTCTGAGTACAAAGTTTTACCTCTCACCTTAGGTCGATGTTGACCGTTAGTGTGCGGAAGCCAACTGGGCCATCCTCCTATTGAAGCCCATCAATGGCTTCTTGCTGGGATATCATCCGTGATATTCACCAGGTCGTGGCCGATGTTAGGCTGTGCTTGGACTTTCATACGATCAGGTTCAAACCAGAAAAAATTATCTCTTAGTTGGGAGTATCGGAGGCACGGGGCGTACCAACCACCCTTCGAAGTATTTGAGGAGGGCCAATTTTCTTGTGAGAATACTTTTTTGTGAATTATCATTCGTATTATGCTTACTCGGCTCCAAAAACACTAAAAACATTCGGTAGGATTGATCTACTAAGAAACAATTTCTTTTCGTATTCCGGATTGCAGGGTTTAAAAAAGGATCACCCATGGAAGAACTGCTTCCTTTGCATATGAGTTCTTCTGTAATTACACATTGCTCAATGGTTGTACTAAAATTAACAGAAATAAGTAAACATTGAACAGTAGGAGTTCTAATGACGAGGGAAACAAAAAGTTTCCAAACTTTTGACGCGCCATTTCTTGATAAAAATCTTATTTCCTGAAAATAATTATAGATTTTTGCGAATTATTCTCCCCATCGTATTTTGGACTCGATTTTGTATGTAATGTCTAAATTTGAGGCAATTTAGTTACGTGTCAGCCGCGCTAGATCAAAAATCGAAAAGTTTCCAAACTTTTGGCCGCCAATGTATCTTATACATTTACAACATTTCACGTTTATTTTTGTTCAGTGGAATCGATTATTATCGCACCTGTTGGCGCCGCACGCACAACAGTTTTGATGGTGCGGCGAAAATTTTCAAATTTGGCTTGATACACCACGAATATCTGAATTCTCAGCTAAATTATATACGTTCCATCATCGACGGCTTTCAACCTTTTTTCTTCGCCATTCATTATCCTCCATTTCCCGGTCTCCGGACTGCTTCCGGACAATAAACTCGTAGCAAACTCAGCCTACTTCGGTGCGTGCCCCGCCCATCAATAGCATTTGGCTCCCTTCCTTTCGCCGACCTCTACCCCTTTTGCTCTGCCATACGTTTTCCACCTGGTCGCACAACGTACACTAAGGTCAGTCTGCTTTGTTCTTTTTCGACCTTATCCGTTTTCCTGTGCTTTGATTTTCGATCTTATCCACGTTTTCCTGCTCTTCAGAACTTCGAACCGAGTTATAATGTCTCGTGCATAAGTCCGCCCACCTTGATGCATGCCCCGGCCACCACTAGCGGTTGACTTCCTTCTCTTCGCTGACCTCTAACCGCTTTTTTCTCGTTTTCCAGGACTTCTTGGAGCCGAATTATAACTTCGGCGCAAACTCCGCCCACATTGGCGCACGCAGTTAACTACCTACCTGTAGCAGTTAACTTCTCTTCCTTCGCTGATCTCTATCCACCTTTTTCCCGCTGTCCAGGACTTCTTGGAACCGAGTTATGGAGTTTCGTGGATAACTCCATCCCCTTTAGACATGCCCCGCCCATTAATAGTGTTCAAGCTCCACTACTTCATCCACCTCTATCCACCTTTTTCCCGGTCTCCGGGACCTCTTGGAACCGTGTTATAGATTTCCGTCGCGAACTCCGCTCATTTTGCTCATGTCCCGCCCACCGATGACAGTTAACCTCTACTCCTCTACCCACCTTTATCCATTTTTTTCTGGCTCACTAAGAGTTTTCTGGCCCAAATTATGCGGACTTGTAGGAAACGCTGTTCACTTCAGAGCGCGCCCCGCTCATTGTGGGCGGACCTCCGCCGCCAGGCGACGTCGTGCTGGGAACACCTTAGACATTACAGTTTGTTCCACTCTGTAGGCTTTCTCCCAACCGAGTTACGGAATTTTTCATGAAGTATTGCTTTTTTGAGAACGCCCCGCCCAGGGGGTGGGTCTTCCTACTCCGATCTAAGTTAACACTGCACACCTTACCTACCCTTTTCCGTTAGTTTCGAGGCTGTTCTGATATAGTACCTGAAATCTTGGTCGACAGTACAACTCACTTCGATGCACGCCACGCCCACCGCGGGGCTCCACTTAGCTGATGTGTGTTTTGTACTTCTGGAGACTTGGGCCACCCAGCCCACATTGTGCCCGGTCCCAGGTGATTCCCCAGAAGCTAGGGAATTTCGTGACAGACATACAGACGACAGAGGACAGACGACAGACGACAGACATACGAAGCGCTTCATAGTAAGCAGGATGGTATAGGGAGTAGGGTAACCGAAAGTGCGACTGAATTGAAAATGTATTTTGAAGAGGATAAGTAGGTAAAGAAGAGATAAAAGTGATTAAAACGTAGTCGTTGGGATTGTTTTATATGCTCGAAGTTGTCACACAGCCGCTCTTTCACTTTTACGACAATTTGGCGAGGAAATTGAGAGGGTGCGATTAGGGTTTTCCACAACAAATACCAGTAATTCAAGAATTCCTTCGCATTGCACAGTCCCACGTCTGTATGTTGTTCTTCGGATTCAGGTCTTAACTACTGTATAATTGGAGTACGAGAACTGTCGAAAATACCTTACAAAAACTCGTGCTTCACCATGTGCCACACGCAGCCACACAGAGGCAAAGGCGGTATGGGTTAATACGTCGTCTTAAATTGGAAGATTTGCTCCATTCAAGGATGCTAGGTGCTACGACTGCACAATAAGTCTGTATTCGAAAAATGGCCACGTCGAGGATTTTCGCCCGAGTACCGAGTACGAGAGTAAGGTACTTTTTCGCTGCACTGGCTTCTTTTCAATGACCATAGCTTCTTCCAGGAGCAACTTTGTACAAAAGTGAGAGCGGGCTCGCAATCCACGTGTTCTCTCTCCTCTTTCCAACAAGTGTAGTATTGTATAGCGATTCTCAACTTTAACTTTGAATGTTCATAAATCTGGCGCTAAAGACAGCATTTTTTGTTGAGAAGTGGATTCCTCCTTAAATTTAGCGCAGACCTTTCAGATTCACTTGATTACCCTTGATTGAGATTGTTTCTTCAGAGAGCCGTAGTTCAAGCGCCCGCAATCACTGGACCCACTCTGGGACGCGGCGTGTGCTTCTCACTCCGTCATATTAGTGGACTTATTTGATAAGGAAAATATCCGTTGGAAAACGTGCGAATGTTGGATTATTTAACTCTGTCGTAGTAAATCACTGAGTTAGCTAAGAATTACTATGCGGACCCCTTCGAAGCACGAAAATCTTATGTAAGCAAAATAACATTGTCGCTATTCCTTCGGCCAGGCTTGCACAGCATCGATCACTTTCCTAATGTTTGCCCTCCAACACAGATGATCCTACTGCATCGATCCGGCTCGACCCTTTTCTTCCAGCGGGCCACATACGACCACCCTCCTGCATGTCCATATGTCGAGGATTCCTCAACGCACGATTGACCCTAGTCCCGTCCACTGAGCGAGACAAAGGACGCGTTGTTCAGCTTATCACCGCCACCTCCTTTAGATGACTGTCCTTACACCAACGGTGGACGTACAAACATGTGAACAAACACAAATAACTGACAAAAGGGGGTAGCACTGACCTCACTGGACGGAGGTCGTAAAAATTTGGAAATCTATGCAACGCACGGTTGATCCTGATTGCAGCCTGGACTGACGCGCTCCTCGGAGAGGCTGCAACGCGGCCTCTCATTGTCCGGCAATGTATATTATGCCGTTTATGTTGTTCTCTTGAATAGCATAATGAAGAATTGCGGACAGTGAGCGGCATTGGCCATGGAGGGCGACACAAGGTCAAGCGTGCGTTGAGGAATCCTTGACAGGACGGCAGGGAGGGGGGTCGTATTCGAGTCGCTGGAATGATGGGGTTAGCCTGGATCGAGGATCATCACAGTTGCAGGACCCCTTAAAACAAAACATCAAGAAGTGCTCGATGCTGTGCAAGCTCGGCCAAAGGTTTTTCAATAACAAGGTTTTTCCCACACATGAAATTCCTGTGGTTCATAAGGGTCTGCGAAGCAGTTCTGCTCTATTTCGAGTATTTATTAAAATAACGTTGAAGAATTCGAAAGTGAGAAATTTTCCCACAAACATTTTACCTCCCAAATGATCCACTAATCTGAAGGGATGTGGAGCACACGGCGCGTCCCTGAGCAGGCCCGGTGAGTTGCGCACGCTCTAATCACAGTACGCTGAAGAAGAAATCTCGATTCAAGAAAAACTCAAGAGAATTCCAAAGGGTCCGTGCGGAATTTCAGGGAGGAATCCACTCAACAAGAAATGTAGTCTTCAGCGTCAAATACATGAGCATGTAATCGTTAATGTAGAAACTCGCTAAACAATTTTACACCTTTTATAAAGAGAAATCCACGAGGATTCCGAATCTGCTTTCGCTCTGGTGCAATATCGCCTCTGAAAGGAGTTATAGTCGTTGAAAGAAAGTCAATGCAGTGAAGAAGTACCATTGGGCGGTACGCGGGCAAAAATCCTCAACGTGGCCATTTTTAATACTGAAAGTTCGGAGCAGTTCTAGTAAGCGTTGAATAGAGCGAATCTTCTAGTTTGCGATGTCACATTAACTTGCACGGAATTCGACGAGTTGGACCGGGCGTTGGAAAGTGTAAAAACTCATACCCATCATGAATTTTCCTCGTTAAAGGAATCGTTCGCGTAAAAATCTTGCGTTCATTTGGGCCATAAATCACTGACATGAGATTCATTATCCACGATAAGAATGGAAAGAAGAGAGATATTGCTTTCGTTCTGGTAAAAAAATTCAAAAAATCGAAAGGGCTGCTACGCGTTCAAAGTGCCCACGGACGTCTTTCACAAATGCTGATGACGGGGATGCTTTCACTTGGTTCAGGAGTGCCTTCACTAGAAACTTATTCTGGCTTTCTGCTTTATTGCAACCGATCTTGCACTTCTAATCCATCCTATTCTATCGATCGATTTGTCTCTATTCTCCGAAATCGATCACTTTACCCGGATTCCGTCATTGTCGCCTGATACGTAGCCGGCTAAAGGCCAACTTCTTTCCATGTCTCGTTTGGCTCCGCCCGAATTACCTTTGACGTCCATAACGTGTAGATTTTGTACGTTTGTCTCTCTTCGGAAACCGAATTTTCACGCGTGAATATTTGCGTGCGCTTCCAGTGATCATAACCGACACATCCATGTCAAGAAAGAGTGCAAGAATTTTCCGCGAAGGATTCCTTTGATCAATCCAAATTTTTTGTTTCTTATTAAATTTTATAATTTTAATAAGGGTTGAAAGGATCTTCTTACGAAACTTCTAAATCTGCTTTCTGATTGAAAATTTGTTCACGTTGAAGAAACTGATAATCGTTTGAATATGTGTTCAAGTTTCAATAGTAGATAAGCTGCTCCTCCACGGTCAACGCCGAAGGGCAATCAGTACACTGCTGGCTAGGGTGGTTTCAAGGTTTTTTTTTCAAACGAAAGGTGGACGTGTAGATTAAGAGCATACTCTGTGTAGTGCTAAAACTTGGTAAGTCTACCAGAGAAAGAAAAGAAAGAAGAGGTGTTGTCATAGTCTGCCTTTTTCGTGATTAGTTCGTCTTTTTTTTTGCTCCATTTGTTGGGGGAACTGATTGTTAATGATCTTCCTTTGAATTTTTTTCTACTTTTTCTTTTTTTTGTACTTCTTGAACGACTTCTATGGTTAAGGGTGGAGTAGCAGGGCTTTTCGATGAGCAGTTTTCGGGGAGGATTAAACATCTATTCATAGTTCGGCTTGTAAAGAGGGTCGTTCTATAGACTTTAGCTTGGGGGGGGGGGGAGGAGGTCGTATTTAAAATTTTCCTCGACGTCTCGCTTGACCGTGGCGTCAATCCAAACTTCGCAACACCATAGACAATGGAGATGCGTAGTAACCGGTAAACGTCTATGTCAATACCGGCGTTCACTTTGTAGGTGACGTTGTGTGGCAGTTTTGTGTTTACTGATTGGTTTCTTTGTTCGACTTATTCAGCTTTGATGTCGTAGAGCTACAGAAGAACACTTATACTACGGTTGTTTTCCTCGATCAGTCCGATGAGTGACCACAACCGTTACCCGTGACTGGTTGGCGCGCGATGTACGTGTTGTCGACTTAAATTCGACGTGCCCTTTTATGGTTTTTCCGCCACTCCACGGCAACAAAATGGACGTTACAGGACCTGTCTGTCGTACGGAGTGTTGCTGTATACAGGGAGGGTATGGCAGGTAGTCGAACTAGCCAGCAAACGGTTCGACGACACTCTGGGGTTCACTTTCCTTGCCCTGTGTCGCCGCGAAAGCGGCAAGGCGAATGCTGCGTGCATTTTTGGTAGCCGCCCAAGGGCATTGCGCCCCTCACGTTGGCTCCGGAACGCGCGGGTACACAGAAGTAGTGTATCTGCGCGCTCCAGGTCAACGGGGGTTACGGCAGCGGCCACTCATCGGTCTTAAAAACCAGCTTGTTTTTCCTCGAGATTTTTGATGGCTCGATACTCGATTCGAATTAGTTTTGTGTCACTTCGTTCATTCCTGACTAGTTGTAGTGGACAACTCTTGACCAATTACCTTTTGTCGAGCTGAGTTGTAGTGCCACGTGGGAACACTTCAATTTTATCGTCCCATCAGAGTTGAAGAAGGATACGTACGAGGGCTACTTTCATTATCTTGATGATCTGTTGCGTCATAGTGTTATTCCGTATCTAGTTCCATTCCCACCCCAGCCGCTAAAGGAATCTTCCACGGACCATGGACTAGTGGGCGGGACCGGAAGTTTTTGTGACGAAATGCATGGTAGGTACGGAACCACGTGTGGAACGCACGAACGTGAGCAGGATTCACTTCAAACCTTCCCATGAACGTGGATCCATACCTACTATGCATTTCATCGCAAAACCACTACCGGTCCCATCCACTGGTCCATGATCCGTGGAAGATTCCTTTAAGCAGCCTCACAGCATTGGTCAGTCTGCCCTATGTGATGAGGTGTATTTCCAAGCTGAGCTCAAATCCGTTTTCCATATCTGCCAAACGATCCTCTGAAAGAAGTGATGAGGGATTCGTCACATTGTTGCGCTCACTGTATCCGCGTCGACTTTTATTTTTTATTTGCACTGATATGTTTTGGTTACTTTGTGAGGTACTGTCACATATGCTCGTACGTTATTGAAAATTTGTATATTTATGAGTGTCCTGTCTGGGTCTGTGCCGTTGTGCTTTGTTCTGGGTGCCAAAGCTCATCATTATTAAAAAAAAACTCGAAAAGAAGCGCAGGAGGAAATTCCAGAACCTGCCTCTTCCATGAAGTGGGGTCGCAAACCAACGACATAACTGGAGATGATCGCTTTCTAGGTTTGCCTGAGGAGTCGCGAAAAGATGAAGGGTTTTTGGGCTTGCCTCAGGAGCCACGAAATGCAAGAATTTTTCACGAACTTCCCAGGTTTGTACAAGTGACCTCAGCGAGAGCACCACAGTTGAGAAAGCCACAGTGAGAAGCATCCCTGGTAATCCGTTTCAGAGAATCGTTCCGCAGATATTGAAAACGGATTGGAGTTCAGCCTCGTAAAACGCGTGCATCGTACTACTTCCCATTACATGTGGTCGGGCTGGCTAACTGACCATTCCATGTAATAGCCATCTAATAAGGAGAGGTAGCCAGTGAAACTCCAGTTCGGGGGGGGGGCACTCCATTGCTATCTTATCCGTAGTACTAGAGAGCAGTTCTTTGGGCTATCGAATACTACGGATAAGATAATAAGTGAACGACTCATTTCGAGCGTACATTGGATGTCCTACATCCCACACTACCTGCCCCCATCCCATCACTTTTCTGCACAGGTGATCCACCCTGGAGCTCCTGTACCCCTAGCCCTTTGCGGGGGTGTCCTTTCTCCTGGTCCAAGAAAGTTCCCTTGGGTCATGGCAGGCGGAAATGTGAAAACGTTTCAGGGTTTCTCACCCATTACACCAATATTTATCAGAAGTCTACTTCAAATTACTCGATTACGTGTCGGGAGCCCTCTAATCCTTATCTTGAGTATTGGAGAAAGAGTGGAGTGGGCCCCCTGAACTGGAGTTTCACCGAGGTAGCCAATAGATTGAGTTACGCGAAAATTTATCGCTTTTAAAAGAGGCATAGCTACCCCTTCCAGTGTTTTCACTAGCTGTTGAATCGAGTGTTTCCAGTAGCTGTTGGTGTTTTGGGCAGTGTGACATAAGATTTCTCAATACAGACAGTTGGGCATCTCTGAGGTGGTTGTAGGCCGAATCTCGTTTTGAGAAGCGGAGCACTTATCAGTGTGTGTTTCCACGAGTCTTAGTGTTTTTTTGGCAGCATCGCCTTATGGTTTTCCTGATATGTGCTAAGTTCTTGCTGGTTCAGACCTTGACGACGACTGTGAAATGTGCATATCTCGACTTAAACCAACGCTTTCATTCGTAGTAGAAAACATTTCGATTTACTTTTCCTTGACGACATTTGGTGAGTTTACACATTATGTGTGCTGAAAGTAGCAATCATGATTGCTGAAAGTAGAGGAGTTCTAGAGGCGATAAATGGTGAGGAATCGGCGAAGGCCATTCCACCATCATGTTAGGTTTCGTAGCTTTCCCTGTTTAACACGTTGACGACAGGCTGACGCGCATGCGCGTCAGAACTATATAATTCATATTTATTGTGCTTGCGCACCTTCTCGAGTTTTTTGTATTCATTCTATGGATAATACATTAACAGAGCTCCTATAAACCACATGGCAGCCAGAGTAGTCAAATTTCCCTGATGTAGCAAAGATTTTCTGAACCCCTCAAAACTATCACTTCAATGTTTTCCTAGTATTCCTTTCACTGCCGTGAGCCGTGAACATTCACATGAAAGATTGTAGAAGCAGTTAGTACAAAACTCTGTGAATTTCGAGATATTCGTAGCTGACGGAAGGACTTAGGTATAAATGCTTTTAACTTCATTCGCAGCGAAAGTGATGTTTTTGCTTCTTCGTGCTCATTATGCTTTCTTCTGAACAAAAACCTACTGCTATAAATGACCTTTATGCTTTCATCCTTGCCGAAATAATTCTGCGAGAATCAAGTTGTTGTGCATTTTGAACAAAAAATAAGCGGAACTAAGGTGAGGACGGCGCGCTTGCAAAATCACTCCTGTCCCACGCAGTGCAAAATGCCAAAACACGCGATGTCGTCAACGTGTTGTGCTATCCAGACGAGTGAACAAGGAGAAGTGATTAGGGAAGTCTAGTAAGTGAGTCGTTTGGGGCACAGTACAGTGACCCAAACGACTCGCTCACTCTCTCCTGGGAGAAATGCATCCATTCGTTCCCTAGTAAATAGGTGCATATTAGTGATTATGAGGTGGTAATGTTTTTGATCAATTTGTCTTTAAAAACGATAAGAGTTGAATAAATCAAAGTGCTGAAATTTGGCCAGAAATTATGGGTCAACCGAATAAATTCAAGGCTTCGAGAAAAGCGGAAAAAAAGTTGCAACATGTGAGCAACGCCTACAGAACCTTTGGATAGAGCAAAATACGCGCTTTCTAATGATATGCTATGTGTAGCGGTATGCCGAAAATTTAGTCAGAAAGCACTGCACCACGTTGTTCATGATTCACGGTTGTCAGGTGCGTCCTTACCAATTTAGTCATCCAGTGGATGTATACATTTGTATGCAAGCCAAAGCAGAGAGGGGGCTAGCCAAAGCCTAACCAAGCCATTACGGTGGTGCCGACTACAAACACGTTTTTTTTTCGTCAATTTGGAAGCGCCTTGGTAAAAGGGGTGCAGAGAATAATGCTGTCGTTCTTATGTACTGTTTTTTCATTATTTTTTTATTATTTAAACTGCACCCTTGGTGCGGCCAAACAAAACGAGGACTTGTATTAGTCGAACATCAACTGAAGGAAGAAAAAACAAACACTATCGACTATAACTAAAACGAATACAAATCCTAGGGCCAGGAGACAACATACCCTTAACTAGACGGCTTCAAGCTTAGGTCAACGAGTCGTCAAAATGTAGAAATAGAATTTGGTGAGTTGACAAAAACGCAGGAACCTATCAGTCACCCGTGAATACCCGAGATGAGAAGGCTGCTTCAAGTGCATCGACCTCTCAATGAAACAATTGAATGCGTAGTGCACTAAGGTGCAAAGTCGGCATAGGCAACGCAACCGACCGCAGTCGTTCCCGGGCGGGCCAAAATATGTAGGGCCTCTTTGATCTAAATACGAACCCAGGGCGTGAAACTTAGGCCCAAGTATTCGACAGAACACCTGTTGATCTGCACCGACTTGTGGAACTAAAGGATAATAAATATAGGTATGCCTGAGTGACTGAATGAGGAAAGCGCTGGCCAACCAAAGTCTTGAAACTGACCCTTTGAGTTCAGTACCAAAATAAGTACAGATACGACTCGAGGTACCCCAGAGGCCGTAGAATAGGGGAAACCTTAATTCCGAGCCAAGTAGAACCAGAGAACGAACGGTATTGTTAGCATATGAGAAAACACCCAATGGATATATTCTGATAAGAAAAAAAGTCGGCTGCGCTCAGTAGAAGCAAGAGTGCGAAATAAGCAGCCATCTTGAAAAAAAAAACAAATCATTGAAAGAGATTAGGTGAGGGAGTTGAAGATTCTGTTGGCAAAATCTTCAACACCTAAAACTTTGAGTAAATCTAACTTCTTTAACCTACTTCTGAAAGTTCGGCCGTTCTCAGAGCATAGTACGTCCTTAGGGATACGACGAAACCATCTGGCTATACGGTAGAGGAGAAAGTTAAACAGCTGATTCGAACTTCTGTTATGAATTCTTATGTAGTCCAAAATGAAACCGTTCACCCTCTCACTGCTTGGTCTAAAGACCCAGTATTTACTGGGGAGCATTCTCAATTCTCTACGACAAATTCGGAACCCAAAGACAAGATCTGAAAGAATAGTAGTACCGTAGCGTTGTCAACCTCAATCTTTTTAACCGCTCACCTTAGCTGGAGATAATACCCTCACGTGATCTCTTATTGACCCGAAGGAAAACCAACCTTGTGAACGTATTTTGAACTTTCTCAAGCTTGAGAATGTCCTTTTTGAGAGTCGGATTCCAAATTTGGGAACAGTGCTCTAGATGAGGCATGACATAAGCTCGACAAAGACGAGTGAGTATATCGGGTGCATCACTGTATTTTCCGAAAAGTGGTGAAGAGAGAGCTATAGGCTCTACTAATCACATTCTCGATTGATGTGCGTGGAAACTTCAGACCGCTATTAATTAAAACACCCAAATCTTTAACATTATCACATTTCTTCAGTACAGCACCGTTGACATAGTAATCTCGAGCTACTCCGTCACCAATGTGAAGCACGAAACATTTGTTCAAATTGACCGCTAAGTCAAAATCCGTAGCCCATTTGTTTAGATTCTGAATGCTTTGCTCCAGAGCTCTAGAGACCTCGTCACGATTATTTTCATTGTAACAACCATATGTGTTCACATCGTCCGCGTAAACCTGCACTTTGATGTTAAGAGAAGTTTTAAGAAGCTGTGGTAACTCGAGCGTACATAAAGGAAGTAGTAGTGGAGACAAAGCTCCACGCTGCGGACCCCACTCGTGCAACGATGTCACTTGGAGTAACCACAACCTACTCAGACAGTCAAGTATCGATTGCTCAATGATTCCATCTATTTCCGTAAACGACCACCAATTCCTAATCTTTTGAGAATCTGTAGCAGTTTTTGCTGACTGACTTTATCGAAGGCTTTCGACAAGTCAATATAAACAACATCGACCGATTCGCTGCGATCTAACGCAAGTTTCCAATCAAACAAGCTGTCAACAAGATTGGTGGCGGTGCTAACTCCAGGAAGAAAGCCACGTTGCCCTGGTGGAATAACCCCAGACTTACTGCACCAGGCCAACAACTTTTCTCTTATCAACTTTTCCATTACCTTAACTGGAGGGAGTGTAATACTTATGGGTCGAAATTCAGAAACTGACTGCGCCTTTGAAACTTTAGGGATAGCCGTGATCAGCGCTTTTTTCCAAATCTGAGGCACCTGGCTCAACATGAAGTAAACGTTAAAGGCATGTGCCAGAGGCTTAGATAGAGAACAAGCACACATCTTGAAAACAATAGGGGGGATCCCATCGTAAGGTTCAGCCGTAGAAGGCTTGAGACGTTTAAGTTGCTTGCAAATGTCTGAGGGGTGGAAGTAGAAATTATCACGAAATCGTTGGATGGGTGAAACGTTAGCACCACCAGCCATTTCAATAGATAAGGAACCTTCGTTCGAAAAGACGCTCGCGAAAAATTCACCCAGTGCGATAGCCTTACTCGAATCTGAATGACATACTATTCCATTTTGGTCGACAATAAGAGGTAAATGGAGACAGCATTTCATTTTTATATTCATATAAGAGAAAAGATGCTTTAAAGAAGGTAGTGATGCCAAACGTCGTTCTCGATTTGCCCAAAACTTTTTGAGATGATAACCGATGTCACAACATACTTTCTTATATCGACTATCATTTATTGGATCAGAAGAATTTTGGAATATTCTTTCTTTCTGCAAAAGTAAATTGCGTATCTGAGTCGGAGATCTCAGGCAAGGGGCCTGGGGAATCTTCATTGGAACATGTAATGAGAGTTTCTCATATACAATTGAGCAAAATCTGCTATACAAATCGGATGCAGAAACATACCCTTCAAAGGCCCTTAGCCAGTCGACTTTATCAAAACTTGTATTCAGAAAAGTATAATCGACATTTCGGTTTGGGTACCAGCATAGGACTACAGGACAGGATCAACAAGGAAATAAGCATTGCGTGGTCAGATGTACTGAAAGGGGGGAGTCTATCAACGTTACGCACAATGGGGGATGACGTGATGATGATGATGAGACCCACAATGTTACCCATATGGGTAGGATGCTTCACAAGCTGGCTAAGGTCAAAATGCGAGAAAAACTTGAGAAAATCTTCCGAGGAGGAATCTAGATGGGTGGGACCATGTCAGTCAACTTTGAGATTGAAATCACCGAGAATAAGGGTGTCCTGCTTAGATGAAGCAAGAGAAGTGAGCAAATCAATTAACTCGTCGTCATCCTTCTTGACAGGATTAGGTGGCGATAAACTACAACAAATCTGACACAGGACATCACTGAGGGGCAAATCAGTTCAACGCAAAGCACATCTCCACAAATATATCAGAAAAGCCGGCTAAACGGAGATTTCGAGCGCTCCTCAAAGCTCTGCGCCGATGGGGTCACTGCTGGTAACACTACTTTTACTAGCCGTGGTCTACCGGAATCAACCTCACCCATGCGGAAAATCTCGAAAGGTTTCCACTCGTCGTCAACTCGGCATCTAGTGGCTTCGAAACATTATGCTCCAGTTGAGCCTGACGTTTAGAAGGAGGGAGATCTCCTTCGACCTCCTCAATACCAGCGAAAACGACTTCTTCTCCTAGGCTAGTGAGGCAGAGATAACTTCAGGAATTTTCTCAGAAAGCATTGCAAGTATCTCTGAGATAACCGGGTCTTTGTTGATCTCACTAGTGCTGGAAATGAGATCATGCACAGACATTTGGCTATAGTTCATCCCATCACATGCATCTGTATCGTCAACATTGCAACAGAAGTAAACTGGGATCCTGACTCATCGACTTTGCTACGAGTGACTACTGCCATTATGGTTGCCACCTGTATGCCCTTGGTCTTTGATAAACAATTTTTGGACTCCGACCCCGGCGTACTCTCCAATTGATCAAATCGATTACCGCAAAGATCGCAAAGAATGCACAAAGAGCTGAACTTCAAAAAAGAATCTGCCAGCCTACGGGTGACGCAATTTGGATGGGGTAGACAGCGAGATTACTCAAAAAGTCGTAGGAGAAGAAAAATAATAACTAGCGTACAAAAGTATCACAAACGAAACAATCAACACAATGAATAAAAAACACGACCGCCCGCCAAACGTACACGCGACTGAATGATTCATTTTCCTCAAATCCGCCGTATGTTCGTTTCTGGAAGCGTGGGCCAGTACGATTCTGTTTGCTACGATTTCGTCTATCGATCTTTTCTGTACTGGCCCTAGTTTTTGCCGCCCTCCGGGCTTAAATATTATTTCAGATGTGGACACTCTTCACGTTCGTTCTGTGGAAACGCCAAGTCATCTTTTAACAACTGTTTCAAACATCTACATTGGAACCACGGTGCTATTAGAGCTGAGACCGCATTAGCGCTCGTAAATGAAAAAAGACAGCCAGGGCTTCAAAACAACATAAATCCCTTCTGTGACGTCAGGGCTTTCTCAATAAAGGGAGCAAGCGCTTTTCTAGGTGAGGTCTTTTTCTTTAAAATGGTACTATAATTTAAAAGTAATTTCTGAGGAAACATCGGGAACCCTTTGCTGAAGCCAAAGCCAAAACCCCAATTTGGATGGGAGCAGCGGTAGTCGGAGGCAATGTGTGGCGTGTCCTCAATGCTCTGTCAATTTACACAGTTCAAACAACCTCAATCCTCCTGTAAGGAGCGCGGATTCCAATGAGCCACTAACCGTAGGAGGATTCTTTTCGAGCCCTACCGTACCCACGTTCACATTAAGAGACCACATTAAAGGTCGAGCGCAGAATCAAATACGGGAAGACCTGCTCTATATGCATCGTAATATCAGTAGTAAGGCTCCATCATTTTGATGGGATGTGAAGAAAGAGAAATATTGTGCTCTCTTAAGCATAAGGACCAGTAATCAGGCCTCGGCAGTAGACGCGTTTTTGATGGGGTTTAAAGCAATTACCCCTGGTGGAAACACACTTTCGCTAGTAATGGGAAGGAAAGAGAAGGAAAGATGCTTGAGCCTTAGCAAACATCATATAAGGTGTCGCTGAAGCAAAACCTCACCTTGGAAAGCCGCTCTGGAGAGTTGGAGGTGCTAAACACTTGCGCTCCGTCATTTTGTGCCGTCCGCCCATTAGCTAGTGGTGGAGATCGGTTGAGTGGCTGCAGGGTCCTTGTGCAGTACGTGTAATCTGTAGCCGCGTTGGATGGAAAGCTGCCTGTCCTTGAATGGTCGTATTGTTTAGATGATTTTGTTACCACATTTTTTGTTTTTGTTGGTGTACATGCGATTGGAATCGCATTTCTTTCAGGAACGGAGCCTGCGAAATGCCCACCGAGCAAATTATTTTGAATAGCTCTTCCTGCTACACCTTCTCCTAATTCCGAGGGTCCTTATTTAAAAGCGTGTCCTTCACCATCTTTAGCCAACTGGGCATCCACAATTTCATTTTGGACCGTTTGAACCTCAGAACTTGTTTCTAGGGTTGTTGATTTTAGTTTGCAGTGAGTAGGAGCTCAACTTCGACTGTGCCTGTGCGTAGTTGTGTGACAGCTGAACCTAACGAAGACGATGTTTATGAGAAACGGATTGGTTTCTGATGCCCATTCACGCTCAACGGAACGAACATCACCGAATGCTCCAGCTACGTGTACCTAGGGGAAATCAATATGATGAACGATCTAAGCTCCAGAGCTGAGCAGAGGAGAGGGCTTGGGGAGCGTACAAAGACATCGAGGGAGTAGTGAGAAGACGAAGAACATCCGGCTCCGTGCCCACCTCTTCGATTCGCTGTCCTTCCTGCCCTAACCTACGCCTCAGAGACTTGGGCTTGGCGCAGCAGGACGAGCATGCGCGTCAGCGTTATCAACGCGCTGCCGAGGACGAGCTAGAGTAACCCTATACACGCAAGTGCAGAGGGATCCGGATTCGAACTACGCCAACGATCGAAGTCAGGGACGCTGCCGTTTTCGCCAAGAAATCGAAGATAAGGTGGCCGGACACTCATCGATTTTGCGAATGACCGTTGGCCAGAGCGGTTACCGACCTGGATCCTCGGGACGTCCGAAACCTGACGACCGCCGGCCCGATGTCAGACTTCTTCACGAAAGCTCTGAACGAAAGGAATGATGACTCCGCTGGCCTCGAGCAAGGAGGATCCACTGGACCACCCTAGACACGCGAAGGGACGAATGGAGACGTTGGCTGGCGCCGCTCGGAACAATTCGATGAATCAACGGGACGACAGGGTGATACAGGTGATACAGGAGCTCAACACAAATTAAATTTAAGTTTTGCAGTTCATTACAATCAAAAGAAGAGTACGCATGAAGCTTCATGAAAATCGAAATTTCCTGTTTGAGTCTCATCTCAGTCAAAAATCGCGTTCGTCATCTCACAGTGTGGGGGAACTAACTACACTCAATCCCGTCGAGGAAGCTCTGATCTCTCTCTGTGAGGGTTGCGTTCCTTGTTTGCTGCTGATTGTCCATTCCGCATATATACTGTGCTTGGAAAAGGCTCCACGATACCGAGTGAAATTGCTGACATGTTGCTCAACGCCACCCTTAGGCGAAACCAAAAAAATTGTCATGTGCAGAGAAGTCTAACTCGCTTTCGTAAAAAAAAGTGCAAAAGTCTGCTAAGTCTTCATGCTGCATGAGTTTATCACAGATTTTCATTCAAGTTCACCGCTCCTAATTTAAAGAATAATGGAATCAGTCCTTGGCAAATTGTCAAGCGATATTCTAATTATACAATATTATTAGTCAGTATTTGTTAGCAACAGCAAAGAATAACAGTATTGACGATTGGGTAGGCGACGATAGGATCCGAAGAAGGTGGCGCCAGGTAGGAGACCTCACCGCAAGTGTATTGCTGAAGGGAGCAGACCTGAGCCCCTCCATTGGTGAGAAGTGACTGATTGACTGAGAGACTGCCTCAGTGCCACCTAGCTATATTCTTATATCCATTTCTCCCGCGCGATCGAAGTGGTCGATCTGATGAGTGACCACCATGATCGCCCTGATCGCGTTCTGTTCAAATGTTATAACCAAATTGTTATCTAACATAGGCTGCCTTACTCTCGATTGGATTGGGAATGGAACTTACGCAATGACATTGTGACGCAAATATCACTATTGCAAAATATCATTAATCAATATCACTATCCAATAATCAATACCAGCCATACCCTTCCTTCGCCTCCTATACCATCTCGGATAGGAGCGAGAAAACTCACGTGTTTCCGTGTTTTACTTGAAGCCACCTTGACAAAAACTTGGTCAGAATTTACTAGTCAGGAAGGAATGATGTAACACAAATTCAATGCAAATCGGGTGCCGGCCAAAGATCTAGAAGAAATCAGCGCACTAAACGCTTTTGCTTCTTCTTTGTACGGCAGTTTCACCCTTTTGCGGGACTTGTAGATTATAATGTTCTCATCCGGCGCCTGCGTACCGTAACCCAACAAGCGATAAATTCGCCGTCAGGTCCAATGTTAGTGGTGCAGACGCACAACCGTCACTTGTGGTGTATGGTCTGCACCGCACAATTTCTGGCTTTTCGAAGGGGAGGGCACTATCCCCTCTTCCACCGTAGCATAAATGTCCCTCTGAGAATCTTTCCTAAAGTGGACCCAAATTCACTCTCTCGTTCTATCTCTCTACACTACCTCATCCCCATTAAGGTGGTTCAGGAGACTTCTGTTGGATTAGAAGAATTCCGAATCCTCATAGCGCAGTGCAATCCAAGGGATATCGAAACATTCCGTTAGCATTTGTCGCTAGGCTGGTGTCACAGAATCACCGTAGTCCAATGGCTGGTCATCACCGTAGTCCAATGATTATAATCAAATAACACAACGTGAACGGCTTACGTGGTACACCTTCTTGTTAAAAGTAGCATCTGACTTTTAAAGGCAGCGATTACGATAAAGAGGAAGCGCATCGGGAAAGTCTGTGCGCCACATGAAGCAGTAATTTGGTTGCCAAGAAGCGGGGGGTGGTCTTCATCTTGAAAGGTAGGCTGGTTGCTGAGCAGGATCTCGAAAGCACTCCGCCCCCAAAAGCGATCCGCCCAGCGTGGCTTGGCATGGTGACACCAAACTCATTGCGATGAACTCGTTTGTAAGTCCGACTTCTGTGCTGTTATCTACTCATAAGTGGAAGCCAACGGCAGAAAAAGATGGTCCCGCTTTGCGTTCTCTTGACGGATTTCTCTGCTTTTTTCGCCACTGGCGTACCACTGAACACCACCTCGTCTCTCTGAACCCTCCTACAAATTATCCTAATCTTTTATCGAGGAAGGAGTTCAAACTGCAAGAAATGAGAATGCGAAAACAGTGTTCGATAATTGAAAGCGGTTTGGAGAAGATTTCGACTACTTTTTATGCCATTAGTCTGTCAGTCTTCTAAAAAGGGATCAAATCATTTTCGCTAGCTGGCATGTTGAGGGCTGGTGGTTGCACAGAGAAAGTGAAGGCGTTTCGGGAAAAAGAAGAAATATAACCCCAGAGCTAGTTATTCGAAAGGGATGAATAGAGTTGTCGAGGCAGGCTACTTATCTGACTACAATAAAACTTCAAAACGCGATCGATTTCTTGAGAAACTCGCGAGGTTCTCTGCGGCGCCTTTCCTCGTTGCCCTGTTTCTTACGGTCTGGCTATGAGTGCTCCTTATTTTCCTTCTTTTTTTTTGTCCGTCATTCCGTACCTGTTATGCTTTCACATTCCGATTGGATACGCTCCACCTTTTTAGTTATTACCTTATGGTCGCTTTTCTGGAGTATACTTAGATATTCAGACTGTTTTGGTTTCTTTGGCTAATTAATCTTTGTTTTAGAGGATCGCAAAATGTTTGTCGGCGCTGCGAATTGCTCTCCGAAACATTCCTCTTAAAGAGTTCTTTGGAAGTTTTCAAGGGAAATTTTAGAGCAATCTTAAATCTTGCAGCGGAACCAATGCTCCGAAAAATGTATTGGAACCATTTTTGGAATAGCTGCTAAGTTATTGACAGCTCAGCGACATGCTAGATGAGATTTTGTTTGATGGTCATGCCATTCCGAGGTGCAGGAAGAAGCCAACGAGCCCCATTAGTCACACGAATTGCATGGAAAACCCTTGCCGCATCGCTCTGCTCCTCTTCTTATTTCTATTCTGCCGCAGTGGAGGACACCAAGATGAGCTGTAGCTTTCCAAAAGCAATGCAGTAGTAAACCAGTTCTCCTAGCTGAACGCCTACGAAAACATGACTGAGACCGGTACTTGATTATGGAACCTATGCTTCTTGCTCAATGAGAGAACACTGCCTTCTGTGTGAAAGTATTTTTCCCCTCGAACAAGAAACAGAGGTTCCATACACAAGGCACCATGGCTTTTACAATGATTTATATGTGGAAACAAATCGACATTTCAACCAGCCAAACTCCAGAGAAAGTAATTTGAGGATTCAGCTGTCCGCAAGGGAAGATTTCTATCTCACCACGGCTTGAACGTTAACTCGTAAATGAAACTTATACAAAGGACGGAATCTTAAATACTCTAGTTTTCGGAAAAATCAAAAAAGCTTGAGTGCGGGGAAAAGGAATAAATAATCGAATACCGACCTTTATTCAATTCGTGCTGTCTATTTAAAAATACATAATGCATCTCAGACATTCAGCATAATCCAGATTAATCATTTTTCGATCTAAAAATATTCTGAAATTAAGGCGCTTGACAGTAGATGAGATTCAAGAAAACTGGATTTCATACAGTTATGAAGCGAAATAGGTTTTTGTGGTGCTCAGATAAGTGTTTGGTGTCAGTTTATGTAAGAACATTCGAGACACCACTTCTTTGACTTGGGTGGGTTATTCCTAAGATGAACTAAAGGTTTTGTATTGAACAGCATGTGTATCCGCTACGCTCCACTACGTGAAATAGATGAAAGAAAGGGAAATAATTCTCAACAGAAAACATGTATTCGAGTGAACTGGAAAAAGCTCTAGAAACTCTCTTATTCGGGACAAGTCTAAATCCGATATCCCCCGGCTTGGCCACTTTCTAGGCTATTCTTATAAGCTTCAGTAGGTGATCCTTTGCGGGTATTTTCCATTGACTATGTCTCAAAGGCCTCTTTGCGGGATGTAGCCAAGAGGACTAGAAAATTGGTTAGCTCAATTTCATGAACCAATGAAATTGCTCGTGGTACGATGGATCTGGAACGAACAAAAGCTAATCACATTCGATTTTGCATGATGAGTTCGGAGAAATTGACGGTTTTTCAGGTAAGATACAGCATTGCGAATGCATTTCCTGTATGCTGTGTGCATGCGTTTGTGCGTGAGCGTTGTGCGCTGTGCGGATGACAAAGGCCAACAAGAAACTTGATGACGATCTATTGATGTGATGGGATATCGTTAGCGAGTTCAGCATGCCTTCATATCGATAGATATGTGCTATTTCTCTATGTATAGCAGAACAGACCGGTCGGTGGTGTACGCTGGCGCGTCGACGTGGCGGATAGCCGTCGTGGTTTCTATGACCGGACGGTGAGTTTGGCGCGATGTGATCGTCATCAGGCGCGGCGGCGGCGGCTGTAGTGGCGGCGGTCGGCATTCGCTTATCCGTGGTGGTCATTTTTTGCCTCCTACGTACGACGGCGAAACCCGCTTCTGTCGGCTCGTTATTAACGCTTCCTTGGCTTTAGCACCTGTCATTTCTCCTGACGTACCAGATTTCCCATTTCCAAACTCGTCAGTCTGGTCTTCTGCTACTTACCAGTGTCATCGCCTTGCACTCAGCATTATTCCCTTACTTCTTCATTGAAGCTCAGCCGCAACACAGTGGCACATCACCACCATTTTTACCGGCTTTCAAGATACGCTGCAATACAACTTTAAGTGGAGAGCTTCCGCTGATGTAGAAGTGTCACTGAATTAAAATTGACTAGTTGATTTACATATTGAAGTATTCAAAGTCCTTACGCCAATTAACTAAGTTTGTTGCTGATCCTTGCTTTCAATTTCAATTACGTAGCTCTATCTTGACAGATTGATCCTCCCTCGCTTTATCTCTCACGGTTTACGTAACTTTGAATCATCGCTGACTTCCTTAATATGTATAGTTGGGTTTTCTTTCGTTCGATGGTTAATGAGAAAAGTTAAATATTCTTTTCAGAATGTATTTCTCAATCCTTCTAGCGCCCTTGATCGCTAGCATCGTCAGCGCGATCGAAATCGGCGATGATCTCAGCTTCCAGTTGGATCTCATCAAACATCAACCATGTAATCGTGGACAAAGTATGTTCAGACCACATCGACATCTTTGCATTAGCAATCACAAAAGTTACAGTTTCAAATCATAGGAGTAAAGTTTAAAGTGTGCTCAAGTTCCTCGAAGACTTACTTCAGAGCTGAAGTACCAAAACTCGGATCTCTTTATGTATAGCAGCTAACCAACCAAATAACCTTAATCTCGTGCAGTAAAAAGTGAGCAGACTGTCCAGGGTTCCAGCTTTGGCGACCGAACCATTACTTACCTTACGGTTGCCAAGCTTATAGCACTTCCACCTGGACGGCCTAAGGTGATTTGTGAATGTTTTTAAAAGAATCGGAGTAAGGACTTATACAGCGTGAGTAAGTGTGTAATCAAAAGCCACTAAGCATTCAAATGGAAGAAGAAGAGGATGAAACCTAGTCGTAAGCAATGCATTCAAACCTCAACACCAGCCGTACGAATTTCTAGAATCTATTGCAAAGCCTTCTTCCGTTTTCTGCAAGGCTGGCTATGTAAAGTAAAAGATAAATATAACTTTCAGACGGAAAATTATCATTTGAGAGTATGCCAGCTGGAATGTTCAACAATCCTACTGTGAGCTAAGGGAAAATGGCCTGGTAGCATGGTCGGTCCTATCGTTGGTGCTTTTTGCAAGATTTTTACGACTCCCCTCCTACACCACAGCTTCCACAGGACCCCTTCTCCACAACTTATTTTTCCCTCGAAAAACACCGTCAAGCGGGGAGAGGGGTATATAAGCACGCTGAAACGACAAATTTTCTCCCGCGCCCTCTCACCTCATTCCATGTAATTACGTGCTACCGACACAAGTACGACACCCCCACCACAAACCTCAACCAACTACGTCCCCCCCCCCCCGGCTGGTATCGTACCAACGTAGGGTTGACCCTGCCTGATAGGAGCTTCGCACCGAAGTTAAAAGCAGCGATTACGATTTTACTAAAGGGTTAAGAGGAGACGTGGTGGTGCACAATGGTACGCCTGTGGCGAAAAAGCAGAGATCCGTAAAAAACACAAAACGGAACCCCGTTTTTGGCCGTTGGTTTCCGCTTAACGCGTTTGGTGGCGCCATGGCAAACCACTTTCCAATAGAGTTGCTACAGTTGCGCCGCTGCTGGACAACACAGCTCGTCCTAATCACCAGCTCAACTAGTGGGCGGATCGCTTTTGGGAGCGGTGTGCTTTCAGACTTGCTCAGCAACCAGCGCAGCTTTCGTCGCTAATGCGCCACACCTGCGCCACCCAAGTATCCTTGGCTGCTAAGGAAACGAGGTGTGGCGCATTTGCGATAACATTAGCGATAAAGAGGTGCATATCCTTCCACGATATGCTCCCTCTTTATCGTAAGCGCTCCCTTGAATCGGACGAGTGGCCAGTGAAAGAGAGGAAGAACAGGAACGATGACTCATTCATAAAAACCCAAGAACTGTGGCTTATTCGAAATCATCCTTAACATAACTTCCATTTGAGGATTGCTACTGGAGTGAAGCAATCCCCACGGAAGTATCCACATCCTCATCCATCGAAGCGTACACCTTTGCTTGCAGAAGCTACCTACGTCCTAATGATAATAAGGTGCTCATCATAAGCCGCAGGTCCCATTTTGCGATATCATGCAAGCGCCAATCAAAAATGCAAGAGTTTGTTATCATGCCGATTCAAACTAGAAAGTAACCTTCTTGTCTCTCTTGGCGTACGGAAGGCCGCTCAGGAAAAATGAAGCACAGTTCCATATTCTTGCACGCGCTTCTTTCTCTACATAATGCACCTTGTTTTGAAAAAGCGAAGCATGGCGCGAGCTGAAAGACCTTCCCGGTAAGGTAACGGAGCTGCAGGGTCACGCGTAGTCTCAGGTCATATTCGGAACCAGGGTCAACCCTATCGTTGTTACTCTTTGGAAATTTTTTACGACCCCCCCCCCTTCGTGGGTAATTTGATAAGACTCCCCTTGTATGAGACACTTGTGTAGAGAAAGGGTTTACCATCAATATCATGTCATCAAAGATGAAACTTTAGCAAAATCCACGACAGATATTCACTGCTGCTTGCAAACCCGAAAGAATGAGATGCATTCAAAGAGATCCGTGTACTCCAAAGGGTTACCAAACAAGGATGAATGAAATAAACTGAACCAGTGACCGGAATATTGACAATATTACCTGATAAAAACTTATGAGAAGTCAGGAAAAATTATCGCTCCAATTGAAGTACTGGAATCTTTCACGTTCTTCAATTGCAACACAATTTTTACACCCCTCTCTCTAAGGCTATGACTTCCTTCATATTCGAGCTTCTGCGCCGAAGTGATCTGATTTCTAAAAATCAAATTATTCTCTCTCAAACCATGGGTAAAATTTCTTTGAAAGTTAATTTAATAAAAATTTAGTGTGTTGTTACTTTTTTCTGTGCAAAGCGACTTTTTGAATTCCGAATGATCATTCAAAGTCATTCATTTGAGAAGCTGATCACGTATAGTAAACTACAACATTCAAGCTTTTTAACGAGCACCCAAGCGTTCTTGAAAGATCAGCAGTTTAAAATTTAGTCCCGTTGTTACTTTTGGGGGGGGGGGTTGCGTTACTGTTTTTCTGGAACCGCGACTTTTTCTTACCTTCAAACGATCATACCTTCCTTCAAATTCACTCATTTGGGAAGCTGAACGCGGTGTGACAAACTAGAGGATTCAAGCTTTCTTCCTAGCACCGAAACGCTCTTGAAAAGTCAGCAGTTCAAAAATTAGCCTCGTTGTTACTATTTTGAGGGGTTCTCTTCAAGCCATTTTCCCGAAAATGCGGGTTTTCTAGGTTTCACTGCCCGTAACTTCTTAGAAGACCAATGTCATGTTTAATCTAGGATGTGCTAGAAAGCATTGAGGATGCACTTGCACTACATCCCTTGCCTTGGTGCGCGCCACGCCTCGGGCGCCCTTCATTGATTCGCTGATTCATTTGAAAGCTCATTTAGAGGGAAGCGTGGTTTATAGATGCTCCAGTATCAGTCATCTTACAAAAACGTAACCTGCTAGCTAATATGCGATATTACCAAGTATATCACTGCCGGCCACCGAGAGAGTACGACCTCCCTCCAAGCTCCACTGAGTACGACCCCCCCCCCCTGTTGTTACTCGTAACAACGTAGGGTTGACCCTGTTCGGAACTAAATCCTGTCCAGTCCAACTAAGTTTCCATCCCTCCGAGTAGGTACAAAGCTTTCCTGAGAGGATCAAAGTACAATAAAAAAAAGTACCCATAAATTACAAAGTTATGGGAGGTACTGTATGTACATGACAATCGCCTGGCTTCCGCAGGTCACGGCAGAGTTCCAATAGAGATTCGTTGGAGGCTTCTGAATAGAAGTTCAGTGCGCGACGCATAAGCCCAAGCCAGGCCATTTATACGTGGTGTTCGGTTTCGTTTCAAACTGATGTTCTTACAGAACAGAGCGCAACAGGTGCTGGATTTAATCTAGTTTGACAATTCTCCTTTTCAAATAACGGCATTGCGCCTATATGCCTGGAGGGAAAGGCATGACAGTTCAATAAACCATTTAGTTAGATTTTAGATTCACGTTTAATATTTTTATGTGGGCGACGAGCACGACAGTAAAAATTGCTTACCTCCCTTCTGCTCTTTCTCCCTTTTAGAGTGATATTTTTTTTCAGACGCGAAATGGACGAAGAAATTGGAGTTTGAATCAGGAACGGACAAAGTGGGCCCAAAGCTTGAACCTATTCCTGACCGGCCTAACTGCTACACAATAGGTGGACGGGTTGATGTTTTGGAGGTAAGTTGTTCCAGAATGGTGCCATAATATCTCTGCAAGACCACCCACTGAGCGAGAATATTAAGCGTGCTTAGATCAGCTTTACCATATTTTGCATGGAGTGCACAACTGTCCTCACACCAGTAATAAGAAGTGAAATCCTACGAAAACCATTAGCTGAGTTTGAGGTTGGGCCCCGTTCATCACCTCACTTTCAGCAATGACCTCATTCTCGCTGGAGCTCCTTTCATACCGTTTCCTCATATTGCGGGCTATCAGCCTGGAAACAGACCGCTCTGCATGGTGTGATCCGTCTATGCGTAGCGGGTGCACTGCACCACGATGTACTAGAGAGAAGGAACGCACCAGAATGAAAGTATGGCAGATATGCTGTCGCTACTGTTCGGTTCGGTCATTTGAAGCCGCGAGTCGGGACTAGGTCCCGAGAAGTACTTCCTCCCCGAGTGAGAAAGAGGGTTTCCTCAGCGCAAGAAGCGCGACACTGTTCCATCCTAAAAATGCGCGGCAAGGGCGTTAAGGACTGGCCTTTTGCGTTTGTGGCTCGTTTTCCCTAATCGCGGCGCCGCGCCTCCCTGCTATACGCGGCCAACCTCACAAGGGGAATTTCAGTGTTTTCTATGGTGACTTGTGCTTTTTTTTCTTCAATAATGATGCTCGTAGCAGTTTATGTCTATTTTTCAAACAAAATAACACATCAACTCGATCCCGACTCGTGCCCTAAAAGCCCTGCTTTCTTTACCCTCTTCTTAACATTGCTGGCATCGCTGTTTGAGAAAGCCTTCAAGACAAGATCCAGAATTTCTGGACGGACTGAAGCACTGCACACACGGATTTTCCATATGTTCCGCCCACCGCGATAGACTCCGCCCCCAATCAATGTTTCGTCCTAGTCGACGGTTTCCCTTTTCCCGTTACTGGCATTACACTTCACATACACTGCGACGCATAATCTTAGTTCCACCTACAAATTTCCCAAAAACTAGAACTTAGAGATGTTCTCGAAAAAAGCTCTACAGACAAATTGTGACACATGCAAATGCGAATCTGAATGTCACCACGGAAATCCAGTTCGAGGAAGCAAAAAATTTTTATCCTCATTTTTTCGAAAATACCCGACGGGCCTATGACGCAAAATCGTAGTTCCACCACGTGTTTCTCTGCTGCATTTTGCTTTTACGCAATCAAATTTTGAAATTAGTACCCAATCAAGTCCCTTAGCTTATAGCAAAGGCAAAACCGCCGTCGACCTTCCGTAAAAGGAGAGCCCTAGCAAAAGAGACGCAGGAGTTGTTGAAGTGTCAGCTCACGCTAGAATTTGTCGGGGTGGCTTCATAACGGACAAGTTTCTCAAGGATGCTGCAGGATATGATTCTGGGAAGAACGCTGATTACTATCCGACCGAGATAAGCGCCGTATCGTGAGAAAATAATACGACTTTATCCAGACGGGTACGGAAATCAAAATTTCTTCAAAAGTTAGTGTCTCAATGGAAGCAGTTTCACGTGTTCTACAACACGCTCGTGACAGTCCATGTCTGGAGGATAAGAAATACGCTCTCAGTGAGAAGAAATCAGAGAGAAAAGCGAGCCATATTTCTCAAAAATTTTTGCTAAGTAGAGCGAAGTGAGGACACTTTATTATCTGTGATTTTTTGGAAACTCTGACCATCCTCCTGATCATTTCCTTCTCCATACATGTGTGCTACCAAGTAGAAAACCAAATTGAGAAAGAAAAACGTTAAGAGAAAGAAAGACGCAAATCAAAAGTCGCCAATGAAAGAATGCCACCGCTTCACTCGAACTGGCTGAGCTTTCAAAGAAAAATGGCTCGTTCTTCTCTCTGCTTTCTTCTCACTGAAAGCGTATTTCTTATCCTCCAAACATGGACTGTCACGAGCGTGTTGTAAAACACGTGAAACTGCTTCCATTGAGACACTAACTTTTGAAGAAGTTTTGATTTCCTTACCCGTCTGGATTAAGTCGTATTATTTTCTAACGAAACGGCGCTTATCTCGGTCGGATAGTAATCAGGGTTCTTCCTAAAATCATATCCTGTAGCATCCTTGAGAAACTTGTTCGTTATGAAGTCACCATGACAAATACCAGCGTGGGCTGACACTTCAATAACTCCTGCGTCTCTTTTGCTAGGATTTTCCTTTTAAGGAAGTTCGACAACGGTTTTGCCTTTGCTATAAGCACGACACGAGTGGGTAATAATTTCAAAATTTGATTGGGTGAAAGCAAAATGCAGCAGAGAAGCG
>MU868347.1:386326-412346 GCA_036418205.1 Ostertagia ostertagi
ATGTTGTGTGAAAGGCTTTCTGAATCGAGAAATTTGCTTTTGTACGAAAACTACAGCATCTTTAGCGTTTTGGTCGATCAATTCAAAATAGGGCAGACATCTAAATTGCAAAAACTCTCTGAACAGCATAATATTCGTGATAAGATAACTTGGTCCATATTTTCAAAAGGAATGCGATTTTAACAAGAAGAAAGACCAGATTTCACTTCACCACCTAATATAATACAAAGAAAACTCGCATGGTATCATCACGGAAATGATAGCTACGACGTTAAGCCTGTGAGGTGTTGGTCAACCATCCTATATAATGTTTTCAGGATACTCAATCGGTAAGATCAATGGGAATCTTTGCAACTGTTTATATCTTCGATACGGATGTCAGCAAGCAGATGCAGACGCAAGCTCGCATCGAGAGTGTCTACCGCAAGACAAAGAAGAGCTTCTTCAAGGTAGAAACAATTTTATTGCTTTTATTAGGGAGGCTCAAAAATTCATACATATTTTGCATCTCGTGCCCTTGATTTATTGCATGCCCAGGTGGTTCGGTTCTTGCCCAAAGTACAAACGTACTGCTGCGAAAGTGGCCAGCAGTAAAAACAAGAGAGAAAGAATCTCCGAAAGCGATTAAGATAAGGCCTGCTCATCTCAGCAGTGCAGGAGTGCTAAGCTAAAGCAATGAGCGACTGGACGCGGATCGGAGGGTATGAGGCGAGGAAGAGATGAAAGGGCGTCCTACGACAGCATGAAAAAATTCCAGCTTCTGAAACTTATTTTGCAAGTCCCTAGCCTCTTGTAATGTGATTTTCATGCACGGTAGTGCCACATCTGTGACTGTTCTGCAGAGGCTATTATACGGACCAGAGGGAATCATTCGCACGACTTCTGCTATGTTGTGCCTTTAGATCGTCTTTTAACCAATTGAAATGAACTGTGAGCGCCGTAATTGTAATAATTGTAAATAGATACGTCTGTTCTAGTTGATTTTTTCAAAGTAAAATGAGGATGAGGGAGGGATAGGGCGGAAGTGGTGTAGTGGCAAGTGGCACGCTTACCACGCGAGCGGTTCGGGGATCAAATCATGGGTCGTGAGTCGCCCAAGCCAACCAGCCTTCCATCCCTCTGGTGTCGGTTAATTGGTACCAGACTTGTCTGGGAGGATAAAAAACACAAAACAAACGATTTGGACGTCGGCTGGTCCCCGCAAGTCATTGTATAGGCCACATCGAATTCAACACTACGAATGTATAATACAAATGGAAGTAGAATGTGTGCCGCATCCCAAAAAGGGATTGATTTACGGCAAATGCGCTATCCTTTTATGCTTCAAAATGAGGGAAGAAAAGAATGACCTTTTATTGGGCATAATTCTGTAGAAACCCGAGGGAACATCTGCCCTGCGATACATCGCCTTGTCGAAGAGCAGTAACATGGGGTGGGTTAATTATGTTATTTGGCAGACTGCCTCCAGGAAAGTAACACACCAATCTTCATCTTCACACACGTCAATCACCAATGGCGTCTATTCTTTTTTCTCAGAACCACGTGAATTGTGCTTGTTAAGTTATTTCGAGAGTGTCGAAAGCAGCCTCTGACTTTGGCAACTTTTCAATAATGATTCTTCTAATAAGTGCTCCTAACATGTTGACGACGTTCAGACTTTTTGTGGGGAAGACTCGCTTTTGCGGATGCGGTCAGCTTTTCAGTAAATGGCGTATATAATGCAGTAAATGTTCAAGACGTGAATGGCATAACAGCATTTTGGCAATTTGCAATCCCTACGTAGAAGTTACTGTCTAGGGGTATAGTAGTAGAATTGCAATCGCAATACTCGCAATGGCTAATGGAGCAAGTTCTACTTGCTTGCGCTGTGAAGTATGATGGAAGTATTTTTGAGTTGGTTCCTCCAGAAAAAAATACTTTGTGATCCGTATACATTTGCTTATGCTAATTACTTCTACTACTTTTTTTTATTTACATTCATAGACAAGAAAACGAAAACAAGGATTTAATCAAACTGAAAGCTACGTGATACTTAGGAAACCTTCGCTTAAGACAGTCACAGTTATGTTATGATGTCTATCTATCTATAGAATGAATGCAAGGAAATTCGGGAAGAACTTGCGCAAGCGCGAGAAAAGGGGGTGGATGACATGGGTGGGACGCGCAATCGCGTCACGTTGTCGTCAATATGTTAACAGAAGTTGGAGACTAAATGCTGGTTTTATCCTAGGCCGATGTAGTCGGTTTAACCTTTGAACGTACAGCTAGCTCAGTTACTAAAAATTACTCTGGTTGTCCTAATCACCGTGTCCTACTCACCGACAGTGCGTCTCGGGCAAAGTGCGTCTTCTCTACCCCACTCACCACAAGAAATCGAACCAAAACTTGCCTCTAATTGTCATCATCCTTCTGCGCAAGGCTTTGTGACCGATTATGCCATCCCAACAAAAAGTGCCTCGCTATCTTTTGCATATGTACGTACTGAGATGTTGCTTATTGAACATCTTGAAGGGACAAACTTCGCTTTGAAAGCCTTTGCACTCTTGGGATTTCACACCTTCGACACTATTTTTTCCATGCTCCTCGAATCTCAAAATTGACCGCGAAGCACTTGGGCTTCATCAACTCAACCACCTGCGAAATGTGATTCTCAATAAATAAACAATTCTAATGTCATAACGGTAACACAAACAGACCATTTGTCACTAAAGGGGGGCATTGTCATTCCAATTTGTAGTAGCAGAAATTTTGAACAAGCAGTTGGTCCAATCCTTGCTGTGAAAACATTTCAGCTCCCGAGACGGGACATTTAACGCCCATCTGAAAGTGTGCTTTTGAAGAAGAAAAATCTCAACAAACGGTCGCTTTTCGAGCGCTATAACCACATCTTAGCGAAGTCTACGATGATTAGTTAGCTAATTAAAGATCAAGGTAGAGGTAGTCAGGGGTGCAGAGATAAAGAGAAATCTATTAGGAACGGCCCAGAACCCGAGAGGTGGGACCACTTGTAGCCCGTTGACTTATGCGTTGACGCGATTGTCATCGGCTCTCCCATTGCAACGCTAATGCTCTCTCTGCTAAACGGCTGAAGGGTCCAACAGGTCACCACCTTTTCTCTCTTGCTTACACACCTCCTGAACAAGAAATGCTATATGGTCGTAAACACCCCAAAGGAAACCTCAATCATTCTCTGCGTAACAGCTCCACGCGAAAGGTGACCAGTCAACTTGGAAGAGGTGTGAGTAACTGTGATAATTGACATTGACATCGGTCAAAATTAAGCTGCCAGTAATGAAGAAAGTTAATTTTAACATCACTGTTGTCGGACATAACTCATCGTAATGAAACAGTTTCATCATAGTTGCTAATGGATAAGTGTTTGTGCAGTCTGTAGCATAGACCCCAGAGGGCAATCACAGGTGTGACACTCCCGTGCCCGGAATCCGCCCAGCAGGAGCCATCGATATCTTCAACAACTTCATTCGCCCTCTTTCGGGGTCCAAACGCAGCACCCTCCATTGGTATAGCGCAGTTACGCACAGCTTAGAACTCATGAGGTATGTGAGGTCAAATCCTGTGATAAGTGCTCGCCTACCTCGCATGCCATTATAGATTATCTGAATTAAAAGCCGTAGTCTGAAGAACATATGTAGAAGCAGAACATCCCAATGTGTTTACCATAACGAGCGCAAGTTGTCGTTGTGGCGCACCTTCAAGGGGTGGTTTGACGTCAGGAACTTCGGACTTTGTTACTCGATCATATTCCCCGTACACGGTGATGATGTTCATTCCGCCGTGCATGTTTGTGCGATTACGTCAGCATCGCTCTTTGCGCAGTGTAATCATCACATGTGATAGGCGGAATATGATTTTCAGTTTAGGGTACATGATATATGTACGACATGTTGTGAGAATTTGTTTCTGGTTCAGGTAGACAAGGCTTGAGTAAAGGGTGACCTTGCCGCCCAGCGTCGTCGTTGCTGCGTTTTAACACCCACGCACCATTGTGAAATCACCGATTGGACCGGTTTTTCTTAGCAGATTATGGTGTGCTATTCTAACGCATTCACGAGTACCACGCTGCAGTCTTGAATGAACATTCAGCTGAGAAGTCACAAACTGTAATGAATGTAAACGATTTTATAGAAAGATAAACAGATTCGTTAAAAAGAGAATGATAGCTCGCAGGAAGATCCAGGACTAGCCAATATTTGGGACCTTGAATTTCCTATAAAACTGATGTGGCTTAGACAATGGAGAACTCAATAGAAGTAATTTTTTCTCATCGTTCATTTTCCCTTTGAAGAGAATCTGAGAGGTAAAGGGCAATGATGATTTATTGCCAACGAGTAAAAACTCCACTAGCGTTCCAAGATCTTCCCGCTCGTAACGGTAGCACGTTCCCCAGGTCGACGATGTCATGGTTTCCTCCTCTTTGGAAATATTGGATAGTTATCCTCTGAGGTATACCATATCCGCAGTTGCTACATGTGACGATGCCGCTGAGTAGTTTTACAAGGGAAGGTCAGCAGGTTAACCTTGTCAACTGTTACAAGTGTTTACCGTTTGTATTCACCACTGCTGAGCTCGGAAGTGTAACCCTTATCCACAAGCGGTTTTTTGAACGGAGCTATAAAGCCGAAAGGCACAGCGGTAGTGGCCGGCTTACGTTCAGGAATCCGTAGGAACATCGCTTTGGCGAAATCGCTCCTTACTTTTGTCAGCAAAGCTATCCAGCAAAACTTTTCACATTACCCCATCGACAGGGTCTAAAGAGCCTGCATCGGGCGTTTCCGGGCATTTAGGAGCACTTTCGACAAGAATGTGTTGTAAAATAACGCGCGCAACAAACCTTTATAACTCCGCTAGGAGTATCGTCCAGCAGAGAGGGAAAACAGTTCTGTAAAGACAAGGTAAAGGTATACCATTTTCGTTGGCGACTGTTAATTTGTTTTGATGAAGTTCTTAACTTTATAATCGCGTTCGATCAAACAACCACCTCACTATAATGATCCGATGGTTTTGATGATTTCTAGAATACTAGCAGATCAACATTAATTTTGGTCTTGAGTGATGGCTGTCTGTCTCCTTTCTGAGAAGCCTTCAGAGCTCTGCTCGTTAGCAGACGTTCTATCAAAGGTCTAATACGCCACGCAAACGATTTACCTTCAAAATTGTTTTCAGCATTTCATTGCGTACTAACCAAATAGTGTAACCTGTATTTTTAGCATACCTTGTCAGCATTTTCGTCCTCTCAGCCTACTAATATAATACTTAAGCCTCATCCGGGTAAGCACGATTAGCTTGATCTGGTCAGCATGAGTCCGGGTCCAGGGGCCATACTGACTAGGCTACTCGCCAATATTTCAAATTCATTTTATTGCCGTCCGCAGATGATACTATTTATTTAAAGCGCTCATAATGCAGAAATGAGCTCTAGCAGCTAATATTAGAGAATGAGACAGAGAAGACAAGAAAATGCGTGGACGTCAAAGATGTGTTGAGAGAGGGATGTGACCATTTTCAGCGGCTCAGTTTCAGTTTTTCAGTTTCATTGGCCGTGAAATTTCATTCATGTTGGTTTTTTGAGAGTGGCAATTTGCAATACGTTAGTAAACAAACAAAAAACAAAATCTTGGGAATCAGTTCAAGAGTCGTTTTTTTAGGATGAGCCTTTGCCAGCCGATGTGTACTGGAGTCTGCCGTTCAACATGATGATAAAGAATCAGCAAGTGTTTGTCGCTTGTCACAAAATCTATGGAAATCTCAAAATCAATCAGAAATAAGGCTATTATTTTGTTTTTGATTTCGAAATTGACGATACCTAGGTGATAACTGATATCTCACACATCAACCGCCTGTTTGTACATAAGATGATCGTTAGTTTTGATTATGATAAAGTCCCTAACCTAATCATGGCGTTTGCTTTGAACTTCACTAACAAAAGGTTAGAAAATATAAGGGCTCATAATGGTGCTAGTTCGGCTATATTTTTAGAAATCGCAGGCTGGCCCCTGAATGATCTTCGAAAATTATTTGGGTGCCTACCTATCAATATCAGAGATTCTCAGCACTTCATCGCACCTTTGGTAGTTTTCCTATTCATATGATATTCTTTCTGGAAAGCACTAAGCAGTTCTGGGAAGCTTCTTGTTACATTTTTCTGGTCCATGGGTCAAGAAACATCAGGAGGAAGCAGAAGGGAATATACAGATTTGATTGTATAGTTCGTTGTGGATTATGTAACATCCTATATCGAGATAACAGACAGACTGCTGGGTAAGGGCTGACTTAGTGAGCTGAATCTTGGAATTAGGTGAAATTTGAAAGGCCTCCCTGTAAGTTTTGAAAATTTGTAGCGGCTGCTTGCTAGAAGTCTACTCTAAGTCCAGAGCAGACTCCTGGATGAGTTTTTAGGCCTGAAGCGAAGGAAGTCTGTATTACAAGCGTAGTCAGAGGTGCGTTGAACGTGTATGCTTTATGCTTGCAAACGTTTTCCGGTTCTTTGTTTGGCTTGAATGAGTTATTACATACCTGGTTAGTTCAGCTTCTCACACTGGTTTACTATATTTCTAAGTTCCCATTCTCCGTTCGGCCAAGCTGGGATAATTTTTTCGTTACATGAAAACCGCTTAGGCTCCCTCTAACTGCAAAAGTTCTTAGCCAATCACTCATCAGTACCTTCCATAACCCTTTGACTACTGGTGGTACACATGTGCACCACTTCCGTAGTCAAAGACACTGTTTTGAGGCTTATTGGGACTATAGTGCCCGCTTGATAGCGGAATTGGGCGCATGTATGAATGCCATACTGGGATTTTTAATCTGGGAATAAATCGTCACAATCTAAAGCGAGTTACTTTGGATAATTTTATAAGGCATATTGTACCGCACGTCATGGGTTAGTGTACGCAGTTCCCAAAAAGATAAATTTCAAGTTTCACACACTTGGCAATTTTGCTAGTGATTTTGGTGTCCCACTACATTTGTCTCAAAAGCTACATACGCCAACGAACAATGAAAAATGGGTCATATTATGGGACGAGCCAGTAAGAGGACTGTGCGGCGTTCCACGAAACTGTTGGAGATTCCAACGTTCAAGATTCTGATAATTCTGATGATGCGGATGTGAATCTAAAAGAATACTATGATGATCAGATTTTAAAGCAGTAGAAGCCAACTGTGAAAACTTGTTAGAGCAGAAGCACCTGGTCAGAACCACACAGTGCGGCTTCCAGTCTACCCAATTGTGGTCGCCAGCGGACATTGACTTTGTTCCACGAATGAAATATGGAAATCGCGCATTCCTGAATTAAGTTGCCAAGGTTTTTTAATACTCACTCGAGCGATGATGGTGTGGTAACAAAAGAGGTCGTTACCGCGCGCATAGCCCATAGATCGAACTCTGGTCAAATTAAGCGTAGCTCAACCAAACTTCATAGATGATTAGTTGTTGCAAAGAGCGATAGTTACTACATAAATTATATCGGTAACTAAATCATAAAAAAGTCGTAGTTCGAAGGATAACGAACCAAAGTTTTAGCTGTATTTGAATGGCTATTATACAAATCTACGAGAAAGTTCGGGCAGTTTCCTCTCCTTAAGATGCCATGTTTGCAGGCCTTTTTATTCGGCGGGTAACACAGGCATCTATTTAGGCAGTAATATATCTCGCTCAATATTTGACATAACTCTATCAGACAGTCCCATTCCTATTAAACGTCATCCAAAAAGTTCAGTGCAGTTGTAATGTTACATTGTATCTTGAAAGGAGTTCTTCGTTGCCTTAGGTGCACCTCCTCGATATCGAAGTTGAGCACCGCCATGGGTCAGTTTTTACGAGGGTAACAAGGGCAGCAGCTGCCATAGGATACTTCTACAGTACCCACCTTCAAAGAAGACTTCACGAACATTGGAACAGGCGTGAATGAAAGCCAGAAGTGGTTCTAAACCTGCGATATGCTGCTCCAGAGAGAACAAGGCTTAGATTGCGGCAGAACGGCCGTGGCATACATGATCATTGTTCACACCCTTAGGCTTCAGACCTAGATCAAAGAGGGCAGATTCGTTGGTGATTATGTCAGAGCGGAACTGGTTTGGACGTTACTGTGAATGATTGTCTAGTCAATCACTCATTACACTTCGTTCATGTGCGACACTATTCTACAGAACACAAAAAATGGTTCCAAGGTAATATCGCGTGGGTTAGACCAAACAAAAGCGCCTGAAGGCATTTTGTCGAGTACCCGTTGACGGGAGCGAACAATCACCTCGGCGTGTTCGCTGTAATTTAAATTCTTCATTGTGTGCGCCAATATCAGAAGGGCAAGCAATGTGGTGTGGCCTATCATGGAGTGTTGTTGGACAGTTCACTATTTCGGAGGTGTAATACTTGGACGTGATCATTGGATTTTCTCGTAAACCATCAGTTCGAGTGTTGCCGAAAATGGAAAGATAGGCAGGAAGTACAGGACTTGATACAGCAATTTGCTCAGCTCGTCTTACCTCTGCTGCGAAAGGCTTCATTCAATGTTAATTACATCCATTTGAAAAAGATCCCCAGTTTAGCGCAAAACTCATCATGAGAGTTGCGAAAGCAAACAGAGTAATTTTTTCCGAAAAAAAATACTAGGCAAAGACAATTAGAAGCAGGTAGTGTTTCCATACATGAAATCTAGATCATACTCTGGTAGCCATTAATGAAGGTCAATAGAGATTAATACTGAATTCACTTTCTCTACAGATGCACCGTATGGCAATTGAAAGCAATGTTTAGCTACTCTTCAATATTTAGACTAATCTATGATACTTCCCTACTTACTATAAAGCGCTTCGTCTGTCGTTCTGTCTGTCGTTCTGTATGTCTGTGACGAAATTCCCTACTTCTGGGGATTGGAGAGACCGGATGAAGTGTGAGTTGGGTGGCCCAGGTCTCGAGAAGTACTAAACACACATCAGCTAAGCGGAGCCTCGCCCGCAGTGGGCGTGGCGTGCGTCGACATGATGTACTGACGACCGAAATTTTCAATTCTCTCAGAAAACGACCTTGAAACTAGGCCAAAAAGTGGGTGAAGGTGTGCATTGGTAAGTTACATCGAATTAGGGAGACCCACCCCCGGTGGGCGGGGCGTTCTCCAAAAAAGCAGTGCTTTATGAAAAATTTCATAACTCGGTTGGGAGAATGAAAGCGCAGAAAACAAACTGCTGTAGGGGAGCAATCTCTAATGTGTTCACAGTATATATGACGTGGGCGGATTCTTGGCCACAATGGGTGGAGCGCGCTCTGAAGTGTAGAGCATTTTCTGCAAGCCCTCATAATTCGGGCCGGGGAAGCCTTAATGAGCCGGAAAAAGGTGGATGGAGGAGTGGAAGCTGTCATCGGTGGAGGGGGCTTGACCGAAGTGGGCGGAGTTTGCGACGAAAATTCATAGCTCGGCTTCAAGAAGTTCCGGAGGCCGGGAAAACGGCGTAAGAGGTTGGCGAGACAAAGGAGGTCAATTGCTAGTAGTAGACGGAGCGCGCACCATGTGGGCGAGTTTGCCAAAAGCGTCGTAATTTGGTTCCAAGCGGTCCCAGAGACCGGGGGAAAGGGGGTAGAGGACGACGAAGGGAAGGGGACCAAATGCTATTGGTGGGCGGGGCACCCACCGAAGCAGGCGGAGTTTGCCACGAGTTTCTTGTTCGGAAGCAGTCCGAAGACCGGGAAAACGAGGATAATGGTTGACGAAAAAAAAAGAGGTTGAAAGCCGTCGATGATGGAGCGGATAGAATTAGCTGAAAATTCAGATTTTCGTGTATCAGGCCAAATTTGAAAATTTCCGCTGCACCATCGAAATTCGCCGCAGATCTGTGTTGTGCGCGCAATGCGTACGGCGCCAACAGGTGTAGTTACAATCGAACAACGTACAGTGATTTTAATCTAAGCAACTGATAAAAGGGGCTACAACAATAAAGCAACCGAAGCCTTCAGAATGCTTACTAATGGCAGACATAAGCGGCGCTACTTTCATAGAGGTCCAGCGATACTATTAGGTTTTCCCATAATTAGTAAATCACTTTACATTTACTGCTATAAATTCCAAGAGAATTCTTGAAGGCGTGATACATACATATTTTGCTAAGTGGTACCCACATTTCCCTACTAAGCAATTAGTCAGTCCATACACATGTTCCCTTCCGAGGCTGAATTCTCAACTTTTCTGGAACCTTTTCTCAAACACAGCATGAAATCGCCATGCGCCCTTTTCTCAACACGGTATGAAATCGCCATCCCTCTGACTTCCTTTTCAGTGATCATCCTGTGCACTCACGCAGCAGCTTAGTTTACAAGCAGTAGCTTAGCTTACAAGATTCGTTTTGAGAGCAAAAGCCCAACCACCTCTATTCACCTCTGTTCGACACTTCTGAGATTTTAGTGGAGCACGAAAGAGACCTTGCGCTGGGAACTGCCGCCAACAAATACTAGGATCAACGAGTAAGGCAAACGTGGACAGCATGATGGGGATGCGTTCTATCTGAAGGTAACGCAAGACAAAGTCTGGTTTTTTTCTGAGGTCATTTTACCCCACCTTTCAGAAACATTCATAAAAAATTGGAGACCTTCAGACCAGCAGTTCTTCCTGCTCCGAAATTTCACGCTAAGTCACATGACCTCAAACCCGACTTCCGACCTGTATTGATCAATAACTCCTGGAATTCTAGAGAAAAAACAGCGTCTAAATTGCCATGTATAGTTTGTAGATAACACAGGTGTATGTTTAGATGAGCAATCACTTCATGGCGAAGAAAAAAAAGTTAAAAATGAAAAATGCCCAAAGTGATTCGCTACTTATGGGACAACCCAATATTTTCTTCTCGATGATCGACATTCATTTTCTTTTGCGAGCGATGACGTCATCACTGCTGTTTTTCTTGCGTCATGCGAGAACGTGTCAGAAAAGATCGCTAAACAGTCGCCAAAGATAACTAACTGAAGGTTCTCCCATAACATCTTCTCGGGAGCTTTTTATTCGCTAAGCTCTTACCTATATCAATTTTAACAGAATTCAGAGGTGGCTACCTGAATACTCGCTTCACATAATACTACATTTTCAGCTGAGTTAGTACCAAGATATAATAATAGATTTTTATTGAAGAACACTGGTTCATGACAAATATTCTACATTAAAAGAAAAAACAGCGGCGTAATTGCGTTACTACACATGAAATTTGGCCGGCATTGGCTTAAAAACTTGAACTCTAAGGATTTTCATTGTGGCGTACATTTTCGTTGTACGTCTCGTTTGCGGACTCCATACTTCGATCTACTCTTCGTTCCCTGATAATGCGCTCTCATGTAGTCATCACATAAAGCAATAGACTGGGGATTCAACATATAGATAGATGTTTGGTATTATACTACAACAGGTGGTATGAGGTGTTTCTGTGATTTACACAGAAAACCAGGGCAAAAGCTCATCAGCTAGGCGGCTAGCTCTACAAGCGTCTTAATATCTCAGCAAAGCGTTGCTTGTTCAGTGCAGTGTGGTGATCACCTAAAGTGATCAAATACATTGTTAACGAAGATTTGGTCCGATACATCTCAAAATCCAAATCAGCTGATCAGAAGACGCACTGAATCTATTTGCGATAGCTCAGATTTCAGATGACCAATTGATTCCCTTTTTTGAAGTGCAAGAAAACTTGGGTCGCGGAAGGATAACCACGACTAGCTGTCACTTCTGAGATATGAGTGACTACGTTTTCTGTTATTGTTTACTTGTATGCAGTTCCGCTTGTTGATATGCCGTCTTTTCCGTTGTTTGTGAACGCTGGACTGAGTGAAACCGGTTTTCTCACAAACGTAGAAGGGGTTCGACGGGCTCTATTCAAGACGCCGGTTCAATACGTGAGCTCAGAAAGATGCTCCTATTCGGTGGTCCAGAACAAGTAGAGGAAACAAGTTGCGGTGTACGGTCTTTGCAGCATGACGCCACCGACCACGTTCAAGCGGCCCGCTCAGCCTTCCCCATCCCCCTCCCCCGTTGTCGTCATTGTCGACGGGCGGCGGCAGGTGGTTGGGTCCGCCTCCCGGCGAGAGATCGAGAGGCGGAGGGCGAAAAACAGTGGCGTACAGTGAAAAGGCGTCGCGAGGAATCTTCCAGTAGTGATACGATGAACATGGTGCGACACCTCGTTCCTGTCGCTCTTCTCCTCATCGCTGCCTTCATACCTCAGTCGACGCATGGCGCCGAAATTTCTGTCCGTATCGAGAGACACTTTCCATGCTCAGCAAGCTCAGGTGAATACTCGCACTCTTGCACTCCCGATTTCCCTTTTCATTCTTGCATTATCTTATCGCTAGAGCCCATCCGATTCTGGGCTCTTTCATGTGCACCACTTTCACTCGCCGTTGCCTTCGTAACGCCTTCTCATGTTATGCAGGACTATACCCTTAGCATTTCACTCGGAGTGGATTCTTACGTGAGGGAACGGCCTTGACGACGAACTTGATAAATGCCTGGGCGTTTCGCCCACGTCCACATATTCTAGTCGTTGTTCCGCGACAACTCGACCGCTTCTCTTCATTTGTTGAAGCACTGCAGTTTCTTTTTCTACACGTTCGCGGTTCTCTCGTTCACTGCATTACGCGTAGCGATACGGTCGGAAAATTGTCGCAAGTCGAACCGACAGGGTGGAAGTAACAGTTTTATCGCTTATCGATCACAATAGCGTTACCGTCTCCGTATGGTGGATGCGACTCTTCACTTTCGTCCTGCAAGATAGGCATACTAAATCCAGGTGGAAATTAGCAGATTTCCAATGACTGTCATAATACGGCAGAATTTGATTTGATCCTGAGAAGATGGAGTAATTATAAGGCAATGGCAATCTTTCACAAGGCAATTTTGCAGTCCCTCGTTACATGAATGTGTGCCTCGAAAGGGAACAAAAGCGATCCGTGTTCGAACACATATGCCCGAGTGGACCTTACGTTGTGTATTCCAGTCAGACGGCTTGATAAGTATTAGAATGTCCCTATGAAGGAAGGAGAAAGGAGATCAGGAATTGACAATGCCATTTACGCTGTACAGTTCACATTAAAGAATTTTCCCGCTGTGGTTCAACAATTGAACAACTGGAGTACGGAGGAGTTTCTTTCTATTTCGATTGGATACCCTGGAAACCGTCGCATATTAGCGCACGACAACGGAGAAGATCCTAATTAATGATTGCTGCCGGTGTCACTGTTTCATGGATCATCCGTGACGATAGAAGATCGAGTGATCACTACCATAAATGAGAACTGCGTCCCACAGATCATTCGTGAAGTGTGACTGATGTTCGTTCTCAAAAGTAATTGATTGGGTGTTGATTTGCCTGATAATGGTGTGACAAGTCGGCAAGCCGTCATATCCGCTACTCTACTGAAGCTGAAATTGTTCGGGTTGGATCTGCAAACGGAGTGTTCGCCAGCACACAGGTTTTTCAACCAGCACTTTGAAGTGACCCATTGATGCAAAGCATTAGTGCGTGACCTCGAAACAGGATTCCGCCATTGCGAAGTCGCTCGATTCCAGATTCGCCCTAATGCTTGATCGGATCGGTTCTTTCTTCTTAAATGCTATGAACTGGCCATTCATAGGACACAGCATGACCACCGCACATCCCACAGAAACAGATTTACTGTAAACCACCAGAATTTTCCGGTTTCAGGGCCGAAAAAGGAAAATCTGCTCATCAAATTTCCTTCATACAAGACCGCTGGCGTTGAGTTCCACGAAGAGACCAATGCTCAGGGTCACAAGTGCTTTCGAATGAGTGGCGGCAAGGTTGAGGTGGGTCCTTCTGTGGCTTGAGATTCGTTTTTTTCCAATCAGCAAATAAAAACACAAAAATCAATTTGTTCCTTCCGAGTAAATACACAGTTTTGTACTCAAAGTCATTCTTGTTCCAGGTATTCCCGCCAGGTCTCAATGGTGCCAAAAAGTACTATGTTCATCTGGAAACACGTATTGGAATACACGGAAAACCGGAAAGATGCGTGAATGCCGATAGTAACGGATGCGGTGGAATTGGATCATGGTTGGTGTTGATGAGGAATGACCTGCAAATGCTTATGAAATCCAAACATCAAGCCATTTGCGGAGAGAATGATGAATTTCGGAATAATTCATATTTAGTGTTCACTGCGACATCTGCCAAACGATGGGTGGCTCACTGAAGAATTTCGTGCAAATCTTCCAAGGGAACAAACCGGCTCAATGTTCCAGCCAGGTACAGTTCGATCTAGACCACGCACTACGGAAAAATCTACCTAAACCTAACTGTCTTCTAGACAGTCCAATTTTTGAAAGTGGTTCGAAAAAGAAAGTTTGGACCTGATGATTGGAGTTCTTTTGAGTAAGGTTTTGCTGATGCCTTGATATACGGCTTCACACATAAAGGTTATTCACGGTGCAACAACCGTTCCTTCGTTCTTTCATTCTTTCATTCATTGTATTGTTTTTGCCTTCTCCTTTGTCCAGCGTGGACAAGGAGCAATCTTAGAGTTTTTGGTTTTCTTTTTATCATGCACTCTAATTGCTGTTACTCAGGGCCTACCTGCTGGCAGCTACACTGATCTCTCCCTGAAAGTTTGCTTACCTACCAAAAATGAACTTCTTCCATTCTTAGATCAGGTTTGTTGATAGTCCTCCAGTCCTTATCGATTTTGAATAGAAAATCAATGAGAAACAAGAAAACTGGTCGAATTAGCGTGAGGAATGATGCATTTCAGAATGCCAGCCGTGCCGAACAGCTCTGGGATCTTTTCGTCAGCTCTCGGGCCAGATCCGGGGTAAGCGAATTTCTTCGTTGAGAAGGAAACTAATTTCCAAGCTTGTATATGAAATAGTGAAAAAGTTAGTGGATGAAGTAGACATATAAAAGAATATGTGAATGTGATGCTGCTGGATCGAACTGCGAGGTCTGGGGAAACCCGAAATGAGCATGTATTTCTTGGTTTCTTTGCTTCGCCCCAAGCATGGTGTCATTCTTCTCGTCAGATTTCTACTTCTAACTCTATGTATGATATATATTTTCTAGGCATTTCTCCTATTAGCGAGTTATCAACATTTTTCAGGAGATTCCTCTGGTTATAGCCGCTCGCATCTTCGATCGTCCAATCAACCATCTGAGTCCGAAGGAAATGAATGATTTACTGCACGACTCCAAAGATGGAATGATCGGATGCCACTGGATTTACGCCACAGTTTCACAGCAGAATTGATTTCCTTCTCAGGGAATTTTCCTGCTCAGATCGCTTATGCTTCTAAGCTTGTGCCTGTCCACCTTTCTGCCTGTCTCAGTCCCTCTCACCGCTCCCTCTTCCTCTTTATTTCCTCCGTCTCCTCCTCGTAAGGTACACGAGCCGCATCGCAGTACTCCTAGTTTCCCTTATCTCGTTTTCACTTGATCGTCTCTCCGTTTCGATTCGGGTATCACACAACCCTTCTTTGAACTGTCCTTCGTGAATTTGACGAACACTCCCCTTTATGCTGTACATTTGAGAACAATCGCCCTGTTCACCTATATGGGAGATACCGTTTTAGTCATTTGTCATCTAGAATATTACAGAATAAATTCACTACACATCACGTTTTCCAATCAATACATCGAAATGTGGCTTTAGTGATGAAAGATCATATAAGGGACTCTGAAGTCATAGTGCCGACATTTGAGCGACTGAAGAATAAGCCCAACTTTGATCCCGAATTCCACTCACGACATAATGCCCATACTGTTCTAGATTTCGAAGTAGCGGACCTGGCATTGCTCATAAAATATCATTGTCCACAGTTTCGGCCAAAAGTTTGGATACTTTTTTATATTTGATCCAGCGCAGTCGATGAGCAATAAAATTTTATCAAATTCACATATTACATGAATTAACACGTTGACTGCGGCGTGGGTGACGCGTCCCACTTTGCGCACCTCGTGGGACATTGCGACGCGGCAACGCGTCCCACGCAAGTCATCGATTTCTCTTGCACTTGCGCGACTTATTCCTGTTGCCCTTGTGCACATTCTATAGGCCACACATTAGCGTACCTGAAAAACACGGCTAACAGAAAGGCCAAATATTCCTTGGTTTGGCAAAGGCTTTCCAGACCTTATGGACACGTCTGTTCACTTCATTCATCCTCGTTTTCTTTTCACTAGTGAATATGTTCAAAAAAGGAGTAATAGAAGTGACAAATCTATTTGTATGGGAGTGTTCTTATTGAAACAACCACGTCAAAATTAATTTCGGAGCCAGTAAATACAGTAAATTAAATAAAACTTGCCTTTTCATGGCCTTTTCATGACCTTAACACGTTATTTCGGCTGAACTCCCATTACTGTAACCCCGATAAAATAGACAGATAACATAATTGAAAACACTTGAGTGCACCTAAGTATTGCGTATTTACAGCTCAAAATTCATAGATTTGTTGTGCGGTGGCGGCGCTCGCAAAATCGCCTTGGTCCCAATGGTGCAAAAACGCAAAACGCGTGATGTCGTCAACGTGTTAAAATCAGGTGACGAGCACGAAGAACATTACAGTTTCCCGAAATATTACCTCATTATTATACTTCCTACTCTTCAAAGTTTGCATGTTTCTGTTAATTTTAAATTATCGTTAGGCATTATGTGATTTTAATTGAGTTCATGCAATGAGGGAACATCATCTTTATAGGAAAGGTTTTTATGAGCACTGCAGCCTTGAACACAAAATGGAAACTGTTTCTCAGTCATCCGCCTATACGGAAGCAATATCATCAAGAGTTTCTATCGTTGCCGAAGTCGCGCAAACTAAGGAGGATGACTCTGCACAAAAAACATCACAGGAAAATTGGATCTTCTTAAATCATCGAATCGTCATCGAAACGTCCGGTTCCCTCGAAATACCGAATCATGAGACGACAGTTTCTTGTTTTCTCCCAAAAAGGAAGTACAATTGCAGCTCAAAATCGGCTGGGACGGCGAAAATTACAGAACAAGTTCTAACAAAAAGCTATCGTTTGGGCTTCAGGAGGTACAGAACAAGTTCTAACAAAAAGCTATCGTTTGGGCTTCAGGAGGCGGATCAGGGTCAAGCGAGGCGTCGAGGAAAATTTGGAAATAGGACCCCCCCCCTCCCTCCGCCGAGGGCTGAAGTCCATGAAACACCCCTCTTCAAAAGCCAAACTATGAAACGGTTGTTTAATTCTCCCCTATAACTGCTCACAAAAAAGCCCTGCTACCCCACGGTCCACAAAAAAATTCGCTTAAGAAGTACAAAAGTGAAAAAGTCAAAGAATGATCATTAATGACGAGCCCTAACGAACGAGCAAACGAGAAAAGGAGCAAAAAACGACAAACTAGTCGCTAAAAATAGCATACTACGTCTCGGGGCTGAAATTAAAGTTCTTCGGGGACCTAATTTTCTGAGGACGATTCTTCCAGACGACGGTAAAACATATAAGAAAGCAGAAATCTAGAAGTCTTCAAAAATATCTTTGTCCCTCCCCAACAAGTTCTTTGAGGGAAGATACTATTGGCTGAAAGCTCAAAACTCGCATGTGCTGCTCAAAAACCTATGGGAACAAATGTTCGAACGTGTGATTTTTCTCGGAAAATGTAATTTAGAAAACGGTTTGGTACTTGTAGAAGAGCAAATTTGTTCTTTCACCCCATGGAAAGCGTGCATCACAGAAATGAAAATGAAGTGAGTTATGCCCGCTGAAAGCCCAAAACTCGCAATTTCAAAAAAAGTGTGTTCGAACGGGGCGATTTTTTGAAAAGAGAACAATCGTCAAACTTTTTATGTTATTCTGTTTAGAGAAAAAAATTTTGATTGTTTCTGAATCTTTTTTATTAGATTTCCAAAATTTCGCATACGAAGGATTTTATGGCTCTTCAAAGTTGAAGGTGCGCTTCTTAGAATTTTGGGGGGTTTCCGCTTCTAACAGAAGCACTTTGCGGAGAGTTAGGCATTCCTTGTAGTTTTCCGGAGCGCACCTCAGGCACAATCAAAATCTTAACCCAACAAGTCAAAAAATAACTTTTAAAGAAAGTCTAGTCTCGCTTCTGAAATTTTTCTTCGCCGCGTTCCTTCTTCCAGCTCGGTTGATACCTGTCGCGTCTCCAGTAGCGACGCGACCGACGCGCAGACGCTTTCTGGCGCCAACGGATTCACGTCTAGCTCTATTAACAAAAGCAGGGGGTAGCAACTGACCCCTTCGACAGCAGGGGGTCGCAAGGATCCCGAAAATGTTCGAACGTAGAAGGTTGACCCTGGTGTTGACATGAGCTATTTAGGCGTTGACCGGTGGAGCGACGTGATGTTACTATTGATTTGAAACAATTATTCAAATGAATTAAATTCAATATTGACGAATTTTCAATTGAAAGCTGATTGGCGAGTTTTAGTTGAAGGAGCGTTTTTCTAATCAGGTGTTGAATATTACAGAAGTTTGGAGAATATAGACAAATTAGATGCAAAATACACAATGTGAAAATTCGAGACGAGCCCGAGTTTTTACACTTTCCGGCAATAACTTGCTCAATTTCGCGGCAATTCAAAATATTGATACGTTCATACAAACTAGAATGATTTTCTTCTATGCAAACACGAGTTTTATGAAGCGCAGCTTCATACGCAATTCAGTACTTCAAAAACTGGGCCACGTGAGGAGCTTTTGCCGAAAATTACGAGGAAAATTCTGAGAGGTTGCGGTTTATTTACGCTTTCCAAAAGCATAGATCGTTCAAACTCATTGACAATCTGAAAATTAATTACGTCATCATAAACTAGAAGATTTTGCTCTTCCAAACAGTCACTGAAACTTGACTATACGTTCACTATTGCAAAAAAATGGCCACGTTGAGATTTTGCCGAGTACTGCCGAAAGGTACTTTTCGCTACGATTGGCACTTATCGCAACGACTATAGCTCCTTGCAGGGAGCGATTACATACTGAAGTAGTTAGCAGATTTCGAAATCCTCGTGACTCTTTCTCTCTGCAAAAAGTGTAAATATTGTTTAGCGGATCTCAACTTCAAAGCGTACATGCTGTGTATTATTTTGACGCTGAAGGCGCGTTTCTTGTTGAATAGTGAACTTCTCCTGTAATTTAACATGAAATCTTTCAGAAACCCTCTTGTTTTCTTTCCTGTGATCAAGTTCGTTATTCATATAGCTGCCGTAGCTGAAAGCGCGCGTAACCAACTGGGCCCCACTCTGCGGGATGCGCCGTGCTGTGACTTTGACATCTTCGTACTGCATTTGAGCGGACCTGACTTGAAAGAATAAAATATTCCTAGAAAACGTGCGAATTTCGGATTCTTCAACTGGTGTCTGGTGATGCAACACTAAAATGCATGCACCTAAAAAAAATAAGAATTGACCTAAAGAGACACCTCTTAAATCACGGAAGATTTTGTGTGGACGCGAATTCAATCTGTTGTTAGGAAAATACTCTGGCCTGGTATTCGATTCGATTCTTAATTGTTTTGTCTCGCTGACGATTATCCTATGTATCAAATTCAGGCGCCTGATTTTCTGCCTCGCCTATGCGGGCCAATACTGATCCCCCTAACTGTGTTGAAACATGCAAGAGGATTCTCTCAACGCACCATAAGCTTGTCTCTGAACCAGTTAACTGAGTTCATAATGAATACAAGCCACCTAAAGTTTGCTGCGAAAAATTTTAGAAGTTCGATAGTTTCTGATATATGTGGAACATGCCTGTTTTCCGATCGATTGGAAAAATGACAAATTTCAAGAGAGTTCAAATCAAGATCAAAATCCATAGTCTGAACACACTGAGAAATTCTCTGTGCTTCATATTTTCCAGTGAGGGTCGATTTTCCTATGTCAAATATGATGTCACAACCACGCCTCGTGTTTCTTCGCTTTAAATTTTCGAGTTGTTCCTTAATTTGAAGCGATTTGGCGTTATCAGGCTTTCACCTTAATGTTTCACAAGATAAAGAGAGAGTTTTCCCCTTGAGGTGAACTGTTAGCAAAAATGGGACCAAGGAAGTCGTTCAGTCATCTCCCATATGTAGCAAAATTGAGTCAAAGCTCCATACGCGTTAGCAATCTTTTTGGAATCCGTAGGTTAATGGAATAGAAGATAAGAGTCTCGTAGATTTCACATGCTGTCTGATCAATTAAAACTTGCAATTTTGGGGAAACATTTCAACTTTCATCGAACACGTGCCGAATTCTCGCTAGTCTGCTCTCACGATCGAGAACTTCAATGATATTGTTTAGGGAGAAGGTGTTGAAGATTTTTCTTTAGGTCATTTCTGAGATGAAGCAATTAGAACCTTGGTTTGTGAAAAGAAATTCTCTGTCGAAAACTTGAGACAATTTTGCCTCGTAATAGGTGTGCACGTCCACTGGAGACATTTTTTCTTTAAGGATCTCTTTTTGGTTGTTATGTCTTACTTTCTGTCTGCGTTTCTCTCAATGTTTTTCGCTTCATAGGAGTCTAATAAAAGGAAAAACTATTAATGAGGGAAGAAAAACTCGAAAGAAAATAAACAGAAAGTAAGACATGACAGATAAAGAATGGATCTTGCTCCAGTGAACGTGGCGACACTTTCGAGCAAATAATATCTGTTTTCGAGAGAATTTCTTTTCACAAATAAGGTTTCTTTAATTCTCCATTGAAAAATGACCTTTTTTAAAAAATTGATCAGAAGGCAATGATGAATATCCAGAGCTCTTCGCTGTTATATAACCTACAGGATTCCAAGAAAGGTTGTAACCTTATTGCACTTCGACTCAATTTTACGCGATATGAATACTTGACGATTCCTGGTCTTTTTTGGTACAGTTTACCTTTTTTCTAAGGTGAACTGTCTTTTTTATCTTGTGAGAACATTAAGGTGAAAGCCTGATAACTGCAAAACAGTTTCATGAAGCAAAAATAAACTTCAACGAAGAAACACGGGGTGGCTGTATTATTTTTGAACATAGGAAAATCGAGCTCTTCTTAAAAAATGAGCACAAAATTTCTCATTGTTTTCAACATGGACTTTTGTGTTGATATCTGAACTCTTGATGGAATTTGTCACATTTTCATCTCGACAGTTTTTCAGAAACTTTATGAGCTTTATGTTTTCGAACAAACTTTAGGTGGCTATATCATTATTGAACAAAAAAAATTTAAAAAAATTTGTCCAAAATTACGGAGAGCTAATCGGATAACCTGGTAATTTGTGGATACAGTTTTTTTTATGAAGGCGGTTCTGATTTTTCAGGTTGCGACAAACGTCTTCTAGAAGCCAAGATATTCATATTTTTTGGGGTGTCCTGTGATTTTGCACCGCACTGTAGGTCTTACTGATATTTGAAGGGCACTTATGAGTGAGAAAAAATAACGCACGGAAAAAAAATTTCGGCGAACACTTTCAACCGCAACTGTACGCACTCAAATGCTGCCAAGACTTTGGATAGCGCCGAAAGCGTACTTTCCATCGGAAAGAAGACCTTTCGACAGCCGCTAACAACTTGATCATCGTCCTTCGTTACTCAAAAGGTAGGAGATCGCAACAAATATTCACGAGTATACTTTAGGTAAATTTTGAAGCGTCTTTTACGAATATCAACATTGCGTGAGCTTATAAGGAGAGTTGCCACAGCTTCCGGTTAAGGAATAAAATAAAACCCGAGAAATCTTGAATACCTCCAGAAAGGCTGTTCAACGTGACTAACAGTAAGACGTCATCTAGGCAATGATTGGATCAGCGCAGAGTGCGCGATGGGCTAGTGTATCGATCTCACAGCGTTCTCCTTCTTGCGTTTATGCAAGCGTTTATTAAAACAGTAGACCATCTCAACAGTTGCAAAGTCTCACCAGCACCTATGGTGACCCGAGTGTGGATTATAATGTTCCCTTTGAGCGCCTGCGCACCGTAACCCAACAAGCGAAAAATTCGCCGTTAGGTTTGATGTTATTGGTGCAGGCGCACAACAAGCACCCTACCGCACACGCAAATTTGTCGTGTCATCAGATTTCCGTGCGTGCTCGCCTCCCAGTTCCCGTTTTCTCTGCGTCCTCTCAACGAAGAGAAATGGGTCGAGCGAACCGTCGACCTATGTCGTTCATGCAGGGGATGGAGGATGGCGCGCATGTCGGGTTGGCCTCGCGTAGCGACACGGAGCGGCACCCGGGGATTACCTCCCTTGACGCCGCGCGCGAAGCGCGCGCAGCGCTCAGCGCAGCGGACGTTGCGACGCTCTTCCACTCTTCCGCTCTTTTGAATTGCTGCCCCAGGAAACTGGGGTAATCTCACAAACTGCAGTCGTTGCAGTAATGCTAGCATTGCACGCTTGAGGCTTGCAGCTGCGCTCCGGGGCCACCGCGGGTTACGGTATTCGAGCGCCCAGAGGAACAATATAATCTTGTGTGACCCAAGCCGTACCCCGTGACCGCACAATCCTTTCGTCAAATTGTGCTGGCTACCACTAGAAATGTTGGAAAATGCCGAGATCGCGCGCTGGGTCTCGACGCGCACGTCATATAGCTGATTATTCGACGCTACTACAGCAATTCCATGGGCCTTCACGGAGAATTTTTTTACGTGTTCTTTTTATGGAACGCTGCTGTTGACGCCGCTATCGCACTACCTCCGCACCTATGCCTTGACGTTTATACACATATGACGTGATATTTGAACTTCCTCGCATGTTATCTCGATCTCGGTATATTTCGCAGTAGCCAATGTTATCATTTGTGACGTCGTTTAGGAGTTCATGCCGGGATCCGCGTAGCCGGTAACCCCCCGTAAGGTCCGACCTTTATGGAGCAGGCCTACGGCGCGGGGGCTGAGGTACTGTCTAGGGGAACTATGTCTCCATGTTGCCTAGTGAGGAAAGGGTTGGTCCTTTAGGTTCAATTAGGTAAGGTTTATTAACTGCTTCCGGAACGCGCACTTTTTTCGTGGCAGGCGCATGTGCCCGGGGTTTTTTCATGCCCACCACCGCGCGCTGAGACGGTAGTAAAGTCTCCTAAATAGCCAGTCTATAGTTGGCCAATAAGTCACGCTGACCTCGCATTCGTCTGCACCTAAAAAGCATAGGGAGAGGCGGGAAACTCGCGCTGACCTGCCGCAATGGGCGAGGTCTATGCAACATCTTAAGTGCCAACGTATTAGGTGGCACCTTGCCTAGATGGCGAACTCGGCAGAGAAAGGGGAAAGTGCGTGGAGACTGCAGAGACGCAGAGGGTCATGTAGAGGACGACTAAAATGTACCCCTTAGCACATTTTAGTCACGTCTATCAGCGTCTCTTCAATCCCAATGCACTTTCCCCTTTCTCTGCACGTCATGCATTGGTCACATTGAGCATCTCTGTGTCCCTGCCATGCGCAGAGCGCAGGGAAGAAAGGGGTTCGTGGAAGGTGTTGAGTGTGGGCAGCAAGAAAGCCACTGGAGCTATCCATAATATTGATAACTTTCTACCAATAAGGTGATATGCTGTCCCCTGCAGTGTTCCACTTATTGATCGTGTTATAGCTCCTTTCTTTTTCTTGGTAGCATTTCACCCCTGTACGATTATCTAGGCCGTGATCCCACATTCCAAACACGTCTATTTGCGCAGAGGGTGCGCTACTTGTTGACAATGGACCGCTCGCGGGATCAATTCTTCATGATACTAGATATTTTGCAACCCTCATAAATTACTACCTTGCTCTCTACAATTCTTTCAAAGTGACTCGGCAACGCCTTGCGGTGCAGTGGCAAACGTCGCGCGTATGGGCGCTGCATTACATGGTTCATGTCCGTGAGGACGGGACTTCTGGTGAGGACGGGACTTCTGCTAGGAATGTAGTGGAGCTCGCCATTTCAAGCGGGGTCATCTGGCTGTCTCGCCTTCCATTATTCACCGTTTACGGTCGTAGTTCACCACCTTTAACTCCCAGTCTATGACCCTTACCACCGTCCCTGACGCGCACAAATATCATATATTTGACGTAAATTTTTATTAAAACCATCAATTTGTTTCGGTTGTGTACTCGCAATGTCTAAGAGTAAAACGTAATGAGTATGACATAAAACTGCCATGTTATGAAAGTGATAGGGTCATATAAAAAAGTAGTGGCTATAAAACGAAAAATTTTCAAAATAAGTTTGAAAGGAGAAAAGTGATAATGAAGTGTCGGAAGTGTCTGGATGCAGCGGCCTCAGATGCGATGGGCACGACGTGTCACAATTTCTTTTACATGAAGTGTTTCCAAGTAAACTATAAGTTCCTTTATGCCTGAATTGGAAGTCCATTTGGTTTATTCATTTTAAGAATTAGTTTGAGATCGAAATCTAGATTTTTCTTATATACTACATGGGTATGCTGCACAAATATGTAACAGCAAACGATATTTTGTCAAAAACTAAATCTTTGGGAAATCAGTACTTGCATTTCCGAACACCCAGGGGCGTTCGGCCTGACATCCAATGGCTGTCAGGCGGGCCGGAAAGGGTTAACATGGGACTGATTAGTTAACTAAATGCTCCTGTCATATCACTGATACTGTCAATGCGAAGAATTACACATCAGTCCAATTAACTCTCCCAGCATACTTTTCGCTGAGAACTCTTGATGGCAGCTATGGCAAAAAGGACCACTGATTGATAGTAAATATTACCACGCTGCCACAGAGTTACTAACATCGAGAGTATAGCCTAAAAGAACAGAAGCAATGAAGCATGTCTAAAGAAAGATATATATATACTATATATCACTCTATGGTATATATATATAATATCTATTATATATAAGGTCAACTCTTCAAATATGTCCAGACATCCTAGAGACAGGTGGAAAAGTAAACCACAGCTAAGGCATTCTACTTGCTTCTGCTTTTAAGCTAGCACACTCAGCTACGGTATACTCTAATTTAGTTTATAGTGTTGTAGGAGGAAACACTTAAACACATAAAATAATTCATAGTGACCCAAATCAAGGTGGAATTCCCAGATGGCTGGTGACACATGTGCAATTCGCAACTCGAATTCTGTGTGTGCTGGCTCAACTTACGCGTGATACAGTTTTCTCGAAGTGCTACGTTGAAGATATGGTGTGAGAGCTAGGGAGAACGGAAGCGAGTTGTGGTTGAGGACGCGTTCTTATTGTCCACCTTCCCCAAGAAGAGCGGGTGGATGAAATGAGGTTTCAAATGGCGCATCACAGATGTTGAACCTTTGCGATATCTGCCCACGAGACTTGCAGTCTAGCTGCACCTGTTACGCAAATTGTGCCCTAAAATTGGGGATGGTCCACAGAACATGTTTTTGGATATGCCATTTACTCCCAGATGCAGTAGTCCAGAATCGAATTGGTGTTTGGAGCAATGATTTTCTCTACCGATAACGGCATTTAAGACTATCAAACTGGACCCTGCTCATAAACGAAATTTGTATGTTATTGTACGCTGAGGCCAAAGTCAGAAGGGTCAACTTTGGATTAACGCGAATGAGGAACTGCCCGAATTGGATCACGAGAAGTCACGTGGGTTCACGTGGATGATTATTATGGCGATGGATTTCTGAGGTGTGCCTCTTAAATAGCTCTGTCGTGAAAAAATCCCCGACGTTTCTGGAGTTTATGGCTTGTTTTTTGGCGAACAAATTGACAAAGGAATAGCAGTTTGAAACTACAATAACGATATCATCACCTATGTCGATACCAGACCCTACATAGCTCATATTGCTCACGGGTATTTCGATCAAACGGATATTGTGGCCTCTTCTTATCAGCTGTATTTTCCCAACTGCAGCCATGCGACCTCAGCTGTTTTATCGAACTGAACGCCCTACTCGTTCGGAAGCGCTACGACAATTCGTTGATCATCTATACTGACATCAAAAGCATCTTGTCTATACTTGTTGAAATGAAGAAGCTGCGCGGTGTCCAATGTTTTCTAGACGCTGGGATCGGGTCGTTAACAACGACAAGATCTGCTTGACTTCACACCAAAGTATTAGCTTTTTATCTTTCCTGATGTTCATTTTATTCGAATAAA
>MU868347.1:412446-548919 GCA_036418205.1 Ostertagia ostertagi
TGAATTAACGCGAATGAGGAACTGCCCGAATTGGATCACGAGAAGTCACGTGGATTCACGTGGATGATTATTATGGCGATGGATTTCTGAGGTGTGCCTCTTAAATAGCTCTGTCGTGAAAAAATCCCCGACGTTTCTGGAGTTTATGGCTTGTTTTTTGGCGAACAAATTGACAAAGGAATAGCAGTTTGAAACTACAATAACGATATCATCACCTATGTCGATACCAGACCCTACATTGCTCATATTGCTCACGGGTATTTCGATCAAACGGATATTGTGGCCTCTTCTTATCAGCTGTATTTTCCCAACTGCAGCCATGCGACCTCAGCTGTTTTATCGAACTGAACGCCCTACTCGTTCGAAAGCGCTACGACAATTCGTTGATCATCTATACTGACAACAAAAGCATCTTGTCTATACCTGTTGAAATAAAGAAGCTGCGCGGTGTCCAATGATTTCTAGACGCAGGGATCGGGTCGTTAACAACGACAAGATCTGCTTGACTTCACACCAAAGTATTAGCTTTTTATCTTTCCTGCTTTTCATTTTATTCGAATAAAACCGTGGACATGTTTGAATGAGATGACCTAATATATTTATATCCGGTTAACCTACAACGCATTGTCCTGACTAAGGGACGCTTGTGGGCCAAACAAAACGGGCTAGCTTGAGTCAACTAGGACTACTACATTGCGAATGGTAGGTAGAATAGACGCAGACCGCGTTTTTTACACCGCTCCAAATACCATTTTTCAGAATCTTTCTTGATGTATCAGATGATAAGGACTCGATCCTGTTTCTTCTCTTATGAACAGTTATTTTGAACATACGGCGATGGCTCAAAGTCGGTTTTGTAGTTCTAGTGACAAGGCTTTCGAGTAATATTTAGCAGAGTGAATTTTCTAGTTCCCAACGCTATATTAACGACAGAGGTTGGTTTCCTTAGTTGGTATTTTCCTCTTTGTGGTTCTTGAGAGGTGTCGTGGGGGACTGGGTAAGCTACAAGCTGAGAGTTTTGAAACGACTTCAGGTTTTGAAGATGACGAAATGCTCGAAACATCGACCAAATAAAGAAGCTCCATCGTCGCAAACCGTGCCGCAAAACAACAACGTCAAGCTATATTAACTTAGCAGATCTGACGAATTCGAAGGAAGTTATAGCTTTGGAAAATCTAAAAACTCGCACTCATCGAGAATTTCCCTCGCTAATCGATACGCATTGGTCAGATTGGTCTTTTCTCATTAATTTTCATGGTTTTAGCATTGGTTAGAAAGAGTCGTCGAAAACTTCCCAATCTGCTTTCAGATTGAAAATTCGTTCTTGAAGAAAATTGTAAACATTTGAAAAAGGTTTGAATTCCAATAGCAGGTAAGCTCTTCCAAGTCCAACGTCCAAGATCAATCAACACACGGTTGGCTAAGCTGGTAACAAGGTTTCTATCGACTGAAAGGTGGACATGCAGATTGAGAAGCATAGGTTGTGTGTTATCAAAACTTGGTAAGTCTTTCGGAAGCAAAAAAGAAGAACCAATGCTGTCATGACAAGATCGTCGTTTTTCTGAGTTTGCAGAGAGGATTCATTGTCAATGATTTTTCTTTGACTTTTTTCTACTTGTTATATGACTTTTATGGCGGAGGGCGGGATTACGAGTTTTTTTGGCAGGAGATTTTCGGGGATAGTTAAACAACTTCTCATACCCGGCTTGTGGAGAAAGTCCTATCGTGGAATTCGGGCTGCTACATGTAGGGTTAACGAAGGGGTCGTATTTCAAAATTCTCCTCGACTCCGTGCCTGACCCTATTCGGTACTTAAAGACAGCGAATACGATAAATCCAAGAAGGGTTTAGGTAGAGGTGGTGGTGCTAAATTGTGCCTTGGTGGCAAAAAAACGGAGAAACCCGTCAAGCAAACGCAAAACGGTACACCCTATTTTTGGCCGTTTTTAACCACTCGTTGATAGGGAACAGTTCAAAAAGATGACGTATGAACGAATTCATTGCAACGCGTTCGGTGAAAAGATGCCAATCCATGCTCCAGTTGAGTTGCCTCACTTGCGCCGCTGTTGGCAACGCAGTTCACCAAGCGAGCTAGTGGCGGATCGCTTTTGTGGGTGGAGTGCTTAGCCCTCTCAGCAACCGCCTTTCGTGGTGAAACGCTACACCTCTCTTTCCTGGCAGCCAAGTATTGATTCGTGTGGTGCACATGCTTCCCCGTAATCGCTACCTTTGATAGTATCTGCCAATCACATCACTTCTGTAAACATTGCTGGCGCCAGCTCGCAGGACTCCGTGATCAGACGACAGGTGCTGTCCCTTTTGCATGCCCGTCTCTTCAGTGGTTCCTCCTCGCTTAACCCTCCGAACATAAACTATTCCCTGTTTCTTGCAATGATTTCGTGAAGAACGCTGAGCGACGGGCTGGTGATCTTGCTTGTGTTCGCTTGACGTACTGAGGAATCCGCTCTATAACAACAGTCGCTACGAATTAGCATGACGTGTTCAGCCCTAGTGGTCTTCGATTCCTTGGCAAACGCGGCGGCGTCCTGATCTTTGATTGTCAACTGGACATGACACAGGGGACACCTTTCGCGTTAGCTGTAACGGGAAAGTCAAGCATTAGCCACCGCGTGGTGGCTAAAGCTGACCCGTCGCTCATCCTTTCTGTGCAAGACTGTGTCTGGAGAGTGAGAGACAGGGTGAATATCGGTCGAGGAATTCCTCGACGGGGGGTCGTATTTGCCTCTGTGGAACGGAGGGGGGTCGTAATTGTCGGACTCAGTATCGGACGATTTGTAAGATACAGGATTAGGGGAAGTGGGCGGGGGGGGGGCGTCTTACCACCTCTCTCGTTAAACCTCAATGCGTAAGGGAATGTAATAGGATTCATTAGTAGCAGGTCCCATCGCCATGCTCTTCAGCCCTCCTCGTGGTTATGTACCTGATCATCTCAAAAGGCATGAAGTAAAACGACGGGAAAGAAAGACGACATTTTGTTGAAACACACCACATTTTGTTGAAAGATAAAAGGTCCCCTGTGAATCTAATTGTTAAAAGTTCCTGAGGAGAATATTGAGGCTTCAGTGTTCTCTCGATCATTGTTTTGTATCTCGAACTGTATCGGCATCTCCTCCACCACTCAGTCCATAAACCGTCATTGAGTGCGTGACATAGAGATTTACAAGTTTCTATTTATCGCCCTATATTACAAGTTTAAGTAACTGAGGCTGGACCGTGATTGGAAGAATTCTCTCGTTTAGTCACCGCAAAGAACACTTCCGTTTTATTAGCAAGTCTTCATGCGCACACAACCTTTCAATTGACTTAAATTTACGAGCGAAGACCGACGGCATGGCGCATACTCGATTGAAGCTAAACGGCGCCGAGCGTATCTAGTTGTACCAGCGACGGTGAAGCGATGCATCCCTGACGCACTTTGAGAGGTTTCAGTGAATTTGTCTTGCAATTATGTGGCATGAACCTGGTTTTTGAGTGAAGAAAAAACTCCTCGTCATTTTCTCGACGCAGATTTCTCCTTAAGTGGGAAGTTTTCGGAACGACAGGCGACCATTCGAAAGAGCAATTCTACTTTCTTTAGGTGTCAATACATTCCCGAACAATCGAGAATTAAAAAAGTTATCGTCTTGAAAACAGCTAAAATACGCATGACAAATTTGAGTTCCTCGACGTTTACTCGACGTGGAAAATCTCACTGAATGGAGAGTCTTTAGGGCAAGTTCAAAAATAATAAAAAACTGCAGTCGAAGCTCTTTCAAAACTTACCCGCCGTTTTCTAAAACATCAAGTTTTGAAAAAGTTGTTAAGGTTCGAAGCATAAGGGGAGGAGGCAAATTTTCGAGATAAATCGCTCCAGCGCGTGAGCCGCGCCGCAGCCGCGTGAGGGAACAGCTGCTCCATCAAATTCGGTGACTCTATCACTGTTACGTCCTATTTATCATTTTTTCTCATTGCTGTCAATCTTTCTTTCCGGTGTGTATTCGTGTAGAGTCGGTTCTCGTACAATAGTAGAGTTCTTTTTTTCAGGATCTTTGTGTAAATCGGTGTTTTAGCGCCGTAGTCGCCGCAAAGAGGTGAATTCTCCGTTCCTATTCAGTTTCCTTAACGTGAGTGTACCTGTAAAGTCGGTGCTCACACAGTAGGAAATTTTTTTCAGGATCATTTTCTTGCCGTAGTTCCTTTTCTTACAGCAGTTAGTGTACTTCAGCACTGTTTTGTTGGCATTTGATGTGTGCGGGAAGTAGTGTTGTATCGAGACTCCGCTTTGCGGAAGGGGTCGTACCAAGACCCGCTAGTTTAGGGGGAGGGTCGTATCACAGATGGGTTTTCCTCGACACGATTTTCACCCTGGTGAGAGAGAGTGCTCACTGTGTATAGCAACATTTTTCAGGCCGGGTCGTGTTGCCGGCATCTATTTAGACCCGCCACCGCGTGTTGCATAATGAATATCACAGGTCCATTTACAGGATGTCCCATAAATTTTGTACCACCTTTACTTGGAAGTTCTTTCAAAATGGATGTATCTTTAAGAAGTTTCGCAAAAAATTTACCCATACTTTTACATATTGAAAGGAATAATATTTATTGGATATGCTCCCTTCTTGTTGTAAGTAGGGCTCCCAGTTGCTTCAAACGCAACTCTAGTGTGGCCCGCATAGCATCCTGGGGTGTGCTCTTCGAAACTTTGCAGAGAAAAGTTCCATGTCATTCATGTGGAGGCAACATTTAGTGCAGGGTCTGCTCTCTAACATAGCCCATATAGGGTCCACCACGCTGGAATCAAGGGATAGGAGAGCCATTTGTTCGAGGATGTGAGACTGGAAAGAGTGCCTAAAGAGCGCTTCTAAACATTTTTTGCCTCCTATGCAGAAGTTGAGTCCTATTGAAAAGATCATCAACCCTCCAAGTGGCCAGGTACCCCAGTAACATATGGTGCACCGAAATGTCCCTTGGTTCGGTCTGATATCAACTTGCATTCCTTTGAAAACAGGCAGTGATGGTGAGCGACTGGTAGTTGAGACCCCGTATAAAGCGCGATAAGCTTCCGTTGCTTCTTGTGGCAAAAATTCTTTTCACTCTACTGACTTGCTCAAGAACTCGTGTGGGCATCCTCGGTGTTTGAAGATGGTATCTCCGCTGACAAATTTCGTCGTCGATAAAGACGGCACCCACGTAATCGCCATTTTCGGCCGTCGACACCAGCTCTTTGGATTTTTTGCCTCCCGTTAAGTTGAGCGGTGATGCCTATGCAACTTATAATGGGCTATGAGCAGTTGTCATCTGATCACTCTGTACATGGCTCTATTTAGAAACTCCAGTGTTCTGACCACCTTTCTCGAACCAACTCGGGTATTGCAGTCGTTTCCTTCTTCATGCTTTTCCTAAGATCCAAGACTTCAGAACCTGTGGGGCGGTCATAAAAAGGACTAGTTATTGGTCTTTTCTAAAGTGTTGGGAGGGCCACGGAGCGGTTGAATTGGAAGGTCTGCGAATCTCGGAAGAAAGCTATGAACACCTACAGAATTTGCGCTCAATATTTGGTGCAATATTTATGGGACACCCTGTATATCATATGCATGTATTATATGTAGTAAGTACTGTTCATACATCTCATTTTAAAAATTATACCAGCTGATAGCATTCAAGTTGAATTGCATGGTGTGTAAAAATACATTATCCCTTCACTTCGGCTTCGTTTTGAAAGTTTTTTTCAAATTACCTGAGGCCGACCCATTAGCGAGCGTCGCTCGCTATAACTATGTATAATCAAAGAGATATAATAGTAATTAGTAATGAGTCTTTAGTGAGGGATTGAACTATTACTTCACTTGAATGGAATGAAAACGACATCATTGCACTTTCCAGATGGTGCTCGGAATTTTCATACCGAGTTTATCTATAGTAGATCAATTTTGCTAAACGCTATTTTTACAGCGGACAGCGTTTGAAGTGAAATCGAAAGGAAATCGATTCATCTCTGAGTTTTCATGTGCCATGCTGAACCTTATCAGCAAATATAAAACATGAGCTGGAGGAGGCACAACCGGACGTAGAACTAGTCAGGAACATCTCATCGAGTACGAATCAGTCCGAACACTTAAGATTTGGTATACAAGCAAAGATCGGGTTGGTCGCCAATTAGATCGAAATGACAGACAGAGAGGCTGTTTTTGAGCTGGAACTTTTACTCATGTGTAGGCTCTATAGTGGTATGCAATGGTGAAGGCCTATTTGGCGATTGAATAGCTGTGACGTCTGAAACAAAAGCAATTGTGGCGATTGCTCGGTGAGAAAGGATAAGAGAATAAAGAATAGAGCATTCGCCGTTGATCAATCCCTTTTAGGATGCGGCACACATTCTACTTCCATTTGTTGATCGTACTGACACTTGACTTACTGAACCTCATTGCTTGGCTTCATACTTTGCTGCATTTTACCGTCTCAGAGCAACGAATAACCAATGAGACGTCAGGGCGGAAATGGCACGAACCCCGCCCAGGCGTTCTGCGCGCTATGTGGTTTTGAAGACTCTTAGCGTTTTTGCTTTCTTTTATGCGCTGGTGGAAATGTTTCTTCAGGAACATTTTGCGAGCACAATAACCACCCTGTTCAATAGCGGAAAGTATCTTCAAGAAGGCTAAAGGATAAAGGATGAAGCTTGTGATGATCATACCTTTTGCAAGGGCGGCACGCATTCTCCTTCCATTTGTACATTCGTAGTGACACTTGAATGCGAACTGGCCTCTACGATGTCTTGCGGGAACTGACGTTTACCCTCCCGAGAAAATCTGATACCAATCAACCGATAGAGAAGGGATGGAGGCAGAGTCAACCGTCACGTTGGACCAATTTCGAAAATTTTACGACCCCGCTCCCTTTGACGAGTCTCAATTCGACCCCCCCCCCAACTTATTATGTACTGTACACTTGATAATGGTGTGCGTTTGCGTACCATTTCGCGCTGCTATTTAGAGCGTTGCACCAGATTGATTGCGGTAGCGTCGCGTTTGCATTGGCGCGCACAATCTCCTCTTCGGCCCAGCGCGGATATACCGAGGCAGACTGCTAATTTTCAATTGAGTGTAATTATGTTCAACGTCAACATTTTTCATGCAAAGCAGATTTGTAACGACACTGCTAGTTTGAGAAAACCTCCACGCTTATGCACGTCTTCAGAACTCTTTAATTAAGGGGTGGAGAATTGAGAATCCACGGAAGTGCACACTTCCTTGTTTCAAAGATTGCATTCTTTCTCAAACAAGAAAGTGTGAAAAGTGTATAAAATTTTGAGACTCCAGATTTTTTCTTTCTGAAAAGTGCCGAAACATTTTAAGGTTTCATTTTTCGAAAAATCGCCACGTTGGACCGTTTTTTCAAAACGGGTTTTTTGGCTTTCAATAAGTATAGCTTCTTCTAGATTCAACCTTTTCCAATTCTCGCTCCCTGGAAAAAGCTTTCTAACGAAAACTTGAACTCTTCTCAGGACTGATGGATTCAAAAAATCGCCTTTTTGGGAAATGGCGGGCCGATTTTTTGGCAGGCTGGCGTTTTTTTTGGCTTTGAACTTTTATAACTTTCTTCAGATTCAACTTTTTGCTATCCTTATTCCCCTGAAAGAAACTAGAAGGATAGAGCTTCCTAATGAATACTTGAACTAGTTTCCACAATAACCCGTACAAAAAGTCCTCCCGTTGGACCTTTTTCATGGATTTTCGGAGCTACTCTTCTATAAACACGAATTTCAACACTCAAGCACTCACAGCTCTCTTTGAACTCAATTTAATGTGGAGTTGTAATAGCATGAGATCGCACAATCAATGTGCTTCATAATAGATACTAAATCCTTTTCAGAGTCGCCCACAGACAAATATTTTTCGCATATTTCTCTTGTTAGCCTTTAGTAGTCAATCTACCCAGTTCGTCACTTCTGTACTGACTTAGGTTCAGTTTGAAGACATTGGTTCACTTCAGAAGATTATTATTATTATTATTATTATTTATTATTATTATTATTATTATTATTATTTTATTATTAGATTGTTATTATTTATTTTATTATTATTATTAACATTATTATTATATTATATTATTTATTACAAGAGCAATAGTTCGTGTGAACACAACACAAAAAAGTATAATCATTAACCCTGCAATTTCTGTGCAACATTATAAAGCACGACAAGTAGAACAAAACCGTAATCAAACATGACAAATAATGGGATAATTGCATAACGAAAAATACCAGCAGGAGTACAGGTCTCCAAGGGCTCACGAGATCAAGCAACCAAGTAGCTGAGTAGGTATTTCTTGAAGGCAACGTGAGACGGTAGCAAAGGTGGACAATTTTTACATAACTTATCAAACCAGGGAGCCACTCTATGGGTGAAAACATGACGTCTACAATACGGCCTAGCTCAACCCACATCCAATTCAAACTACCACCTCTGGTGAGGGAGGGTCTAAGAGTCAAAAGTTGATTTAGATCCATGCTTACTTTACCTTGGAGAAGCTTATGGAGTAATAGCAAATCATTTCGCTTCCGTCTTAGCTGCAATGACGCTAACAAAAGGTTTTGTTCCTTGTTTCGCTGGATGGGATCTGATCTTACATAAAACCCAAAACTCTAGTCAATAGTTTCCTCGTGAAACTGTTTTGCACTGCCTCTATCCTCTTAATTATCCTGACCTTATAAGGACTGAACACTGGAGTGCCATATTCCAGCACAGGTCTAACATAAGTCTTATAAGCGCGCAATAACACTGAACGACTGGTCGTCGACAAGGCTCTGAATAAGTTGTACATAACAAAAGTTGCCTTTTTCGCGATAGTTTCGCAATGAGCGTCAAAACTGAGACCATTACTGATGAGGAAACCCAGATCAACTGTCTGCTCGACAACAGTCAACAGTGTGTTATTAATGTATAATATTAGCTGTGACGCCTATTACGCTCACCTAGGTACAAAACTTTAGATTTGATATCGGAAAGAGGTAAATTCCATTTCTCCGACCACTGCACAACAATATCTAAGGCGGATTGGAGTACCTTGGCATCGCCCTCGTTTGTGACAGCATGATAAAGCTTAAATCGTCCACGAAAGCACAAACTCCAACATTACTCTGCTTGAGGACAGACATAAGGCCGTGCATGTAAATGTTAAACAAAATGGGGGAGAACCCCACCCTGTGGGACCACGCTGTAGGCAACCCAGGGAAAGAAAAGGAAGAATTTATGCGAACAGAAAATCGTCGTCTGGGGAGAAAAGCACTGATCCACGCTAGATAAGTTAATGTATTCCAACCATGCTAATTTTGAGCAATAATTTTTTATGCGTAACCCTATCGAAAGCTTCACAAAAGTCGATATACACTTTTGTGTACGTGAGCAATCACATATGGACACTACTGCAGTGAACTCTTCTGCTATGAGATGCGCCATGCACTCGTTTGTGGTTAGCAGTTGGAGTAGTTGCAAATACCATCGCCCTTTTCGGTCGGCCGAATACAACCCCCCTCGTTGGACTTAATCCGACGGACGGTTGACACTAGATGGAGGGCTTGGTTGGCAAGGGCGACGCACGACGTAGGTTCCATCTCCGAATTGTACGCGTGGTATGCAGCACCACTTGCCACACCACTTTCGCCCTTTTTCAAGCAAGAGTCGACTGCAATCTTAAGGATTTTGTGCACAGCCTTAGTTCTTCTTATTTATGAGTTTCCCGATCTAGTCACTCAAAACTGCAGCATTCAGACGTTATTATGTCACCATATCCATATCTATAATTATTGATAAAGGTCCCTTATCATTTATTGAGGTTAAAGGAATGTTGCGCGGAACAATCATGATTCTATTTCAGCCATAAATCACAGGCTTGAGACTCTCTATCCACGATAATAGTGAAAAGAACTGAAGTATAGCTTTCCTTTTGATTAGAAATTCGAAAACTCGAAAAGGCTGCCTCTCATTGCGTCGCCTGGTACGTAGCCGGCCAAACGCCGTCTTCTTTCCATGCCTCGCCTGGCTCTGCCTCCTGGTCCTTCGATGGTCCATAACGTGTAGTTTTTGTACGTTTCTTTCTCTTCAAAAAGCGAATCTTCATGCGTGAAACTTTGTGTGCTATTTCCAGTGATCACAACTGACATATTCATGTTAGGAAAGAGTGCAAGAATTTTCCGCGCAAGATTCCTTTAATGAGCATGTGAAGAAGTGTGTTCTGAATGAGTAATCACTGCGATTAAGGAGTGTTTTGGAACCACACATATCCGACTAGACTGTGTATTTGAGAACACGTGGTCGTACTTTTCAAGCATGACCACTGTGCTATCATATAAGTCAGTGCCCGTGTTAGCACGGGTAAACTCCTTCGACTTCCTGTCTATCCAAAGAAAGCCTTTCTACTCAACACCTTTTTCACAAACCTTGAACAGAGTCACCTTCTATAAATGTTGTGCTGGTGCTATGTGCCAGTGCGCTTGCGCCGTGTAATGCGATGAATTCAAACTCAGCGACGGCCGACCCTATTCATTCTAGCTTAGGCCTATGGGCGAAAACAATGAGGTGGGCGTCACACTGCGTTTAGTGTGACTGCAGCGCAGAGCGTGGTTACCACCTTTCATGCTGTCATTGTTGCAATCATCACTACGCGACGTTTTGTTCCATAGACGACGGGATTCCTCGTGGCATTAGCTCGTTTTTATGGTGGTGACGTCGACAGTTTTCCTTGTCTATAGAAACTGTCTGAAAAACCGCCGAATTTGGCGTAACTGGAGAACACGTGAAATAGCGACAGCAGGGCGTCAGAGCGTAGCTGTCCACGACAATAAAAGCTTTTATGGGCTGGGCTGCAGTAACGAAAACTTTCTGTTTACAGTTGGATCAACGAAACAGAAAATGTTGGTTATACCTCACTCATCTTTTAAGATTTATGGCAGGGCAATTCATTCAGTTACCTCATTTTCCAACTTATCATCCCTGGCAGTGGCTGATTTCGGACAAATTCTGTAACACATACATCATACTGAGGTCAGTCAGCAACTGCCAAAAAGTTGGCAGCATATTCAAGGGTTCTCTTTTAGTGGCACACTTACGCAGCCACCGTTTCTCTTTGCAATTTGACTGAATTTCAAAACGACCTCTCGAAAAAAAATTTCAAAAGGTATTCAATTCAGTCAAACAGTAATGGGCGACAGCTTTTCGTGCATGTGCCACATGTGGCGCATGCCACCAGACAGGAAAGGAATTATGTAGGCTTATGAGAAAAGAGGGGTTAGAACGGGGGTGAAGCAGGTTTCCCCTCCAGTTTTTCAAAAGAAGATATTTCCGTCGACGCCAACTTTGTAGCTCGCTTTTCCGCTCCAAATCTAGTGAAAGGATGAATGGAAGCTGCAGGTGACATCTTCGAACAGTGTGAAACAACAACTCTTATCGAGAGAAGTGGTTATTTTTATTAGAAGGGGTCTCGGGAAATTTGGATCATAGGCACGCCATTCATCAAGTACGAAAAGTTGGAAAATTACACAGTATTTATTTACTTATTTATTGCACGCTTAGGTGCGCTACATTGATTCAAATCTTAGCATCAGTGAAACTAGGGAACAAAGAACATTAATTAAGTGGACCAGACAGGCAGCAGTCGAGATGAAGTGACGTTTCTTCAGGACTAAATTTTGAAAAGCAGAGATGACGACAAATGCAAATTAGGAGGTTCCTGTAGGCCCAATTTAAGTTGTACTCGAACAGAAATCTGTACGGTATTCGTCATCAGTGTTAGAAGTCGATGGGCGGATAGCGCCACTCCTAGACGGGCACGAAGCATCCGCCTGGAATCAGAAACCAAATTTGGAGTTGGGTATATCCAACCCTAACAACAGCTTCTGACCCGCCACAGTCAAGTCCAATCTTAGAACAACTGTTTTTAGGTGACTACACTAATTATAGGCATCTCAGTAAAGTTATTTTCTGGAGGTCTCCTTATCAAGCGCTTGGAACTGATTCACGACAATTAGATGATTTCACAAGGCATAAAGCACAAGTATAAAAAAAGGAATGCAAAAAAGGACATAAATATCGCGTGGCTTTTGTTCAATGTGTCGTCAGGCAGCTCGAAAGGGAGGAGGACGACTGCTGCAATAGAACTGACAGTACGGAACTTAAAAATCTCGATTATCAAGAAGATCCGATAAATTTACTCCCCTCAATTTACTTTTGAAGACATTGACACTTGGCGACTGTTGTTTCTCAGGATTCAGTGATCTGTGTCAGTGACAACTCGGAAAGGGAGGAGGACGACTGCTGCAATAGAAGTTTCTGACAGTACGGAACATAAAAATCTCGAATATCAAGAAGATAAGATAAATTAACTCCCGTCAATCTACTTTTGAAGACATTGACACTTGGCGAGTGTTGTATCTCAGGATTCAGTAATCTGTCTCAGTGATAGTTCAGGGCACCGCAAAGACATCGAAAAAGTGCACCCTCCGCAAGGCCTGATCTCCAATAATCGCTTGGTTTCAACTTCCATTAGCTTTTGAGAACTTCGAAGCCAAAAATCAGATCATTAAAAGCACGTCGGTAAAGAAGCGACTTGAGGTGGAAATGTGTCTTAATACATATGTTCATAAAATATTTGTGGCTTTGTTAGAAATCCAGTCGTCCAAGTTTTGGAACTGTACGTTATTCCTCACTGCTGAAAGTATGCACGAGAATATTCAGATTACTAAAAATATTACAAACACAAAGGAAATAATCGTGCGTCACCATGTGGTGCGCGTCGTCCGTTACGTGATAAGAAAGTCAGTCTGTCATAGAAACGATGAACATCAATGAGGACTATCTGTGAAAATCAACATAGAATTTTCCATGGATGGTGACAGTCACGAAAAGTTAAACTAGCATGAATCGTGCACTAGAAGAGGCTCTACACCATTCATAGGCCATCTGATCACTTCGACAAGTGTGTGAAGAGTGATGAAGGTAATTGTCAGGCACTCTGGCACGTTCTGCGACTATCAAAGGCGGAGATGATATGTCCAAAAGAAACGAAAGGGATTAGAAACCCGCTTGGACGCTAAAAATAACGGCGCTGGGCCGTCTGAGCGGGGTTTGTGCGATTGTCTTATTACCGCTTTACTGCTCTAGCATTTTAACCTTTAGACTACGACTACGACTACGATTTTTTGAAATTATGTATGCGGTATGTAGTATCTATCTCTCCTTGCAACATTAATCACCTATAGAAGTTAAGCCGACCTACAGTGGATTTGACCTGGGATTTTGAGTATGCGCGCGGCAGCGGTCCCTCTTGCAGCCGCACCATCATCACTCGAATGAGTATATTGAAATGCAAACTGGCAAACTGATTAACACATACGGGTACACAACTTCCATATGAAATTCGTGGAATAACGCTAATGTGCGGCAGCGACCACACTCGCGTAGAATTGCAAGCCACACCCTGTAGAAGCCCTACGGGTCTGATCGAGAGCTCCTGCTCTAACGAGTTTTCGTCTTATACTGCTTCAAAACCTGGTCACCGTAGTGATCTTCTATTCACTTCCGCACCACCGGAACAGTCAGAATCTCCAGCACTGTAGTGGAACGCTGCGTAGTCCTCCGACTGATTCGGCTGATAGAATGCCGGATCTTCCATCTTCATTGGCGTATGTTGCACCTGATAAAAATGTAGTATTGCAGAAAACTACTAGCTCAATACTAGTAGTGTGTTAGCCTTGAAAATACCTTCCTGGAAACTGTGTACACTGACCAATGACGCACGGTACAATATCCTACTTACTATAAAGCGCTTTGTCCGTCGTCTGTCGTTCTGTATGTCTGTCACGAAATTCCCTAGCTGCTGGGGTTTTGCCTGGAGAGACCGAATCAAGCAGGGTTTGGGTGGCCCAGGTCTCAAGAAGTATAAAACACAGATCAGCTGAGCGGAGCCCCGCCCACAGTGGGCGTGGCGTGCATAGAATTGAGTTGTACTGACGGCCATGTATCGCATACTATGTCACAACAGCCTCGAAACTGGCGAAAAAGTGGCTAAAGCTGTGCATCGGTAAGTCAGATCGAATTAGAGACCCACCCCTGGTAAGCGGGGTGTTCTCCAAAAAACATGAAAAGGTTCATAACTCGGTTGGGAGAAAGCTTACAGAGCAGAAAACAAGTTGTTGTAGAGGTGTCAATGTCTGGTGTTTCCAGCACACGTGACGTGGGCGGAGGCTCCACCCATAATGGGCGGAGCGCGCTCTGAAAAGTACAGCGTTTTCTACAAATCCTCACAATTAGAGCCGGAGAAGTCTCAGTGAGCTGGAAAAGGGCAGATAGAAATGGGTAGAGGGGTAGAGGTCAAATGTCATCGGTGGTTCGGGCATGACCAAGGTGGGCAGAGTTTGCGACGGAAATTCATAACTCGGTTCCAAGAAGTCCCGGCAAAAAAGGTGGATAGAGGTGAAGGAGTGGAGCCCAACTGCTATTAGTGGGCGAGGCATGACCAAAGTGGGCAAAGTTCTAAACGAAATAGGTAGTACTGAAGACTGGGAGAGAAGTGGGCGAAAGAAAGGAGGTGAATTCCCAATGGTGAGCGGATACACCAAAAAAGTAGGTTTCGCCGCCAAAAATATAAATGGTCTCCGAGACAGTTCAGAGACTGGACAAAAAGTGCGCAGAGGCTGGCGAGGAAGAAAAAGATAGATGGGACATGCAAAGAAATAGGCGGAGTTTACCACGAGGTTTATAAGTCCGTCCAGAGGGAGCCCGAGGCCGGGAAGAACAGACAATTGCTTCACGGAGGCGGACAGGAAGGCGAAGGAGGGAAGGTCAAAATCCATCGATGGCAACTAGCGTGGGGTAACTGGTTAGAATTCAGATTGAAAGTCAAATATTCCAAGTGTATTGGGCCAAATTCGAGAATTTACGCCGCACCATTCCACATTGCCGCAAAACTGTGCTGTGCGCGCAGCGCGTGCGGAGTCAGCTGTTACCTTACTAATTTATCTAGAGTAGCTGGCTTTTCTTGTGACGATTTACTATCCGGGTAAAAATTACGGTATTGCTATATGAGCACTAATCCGACATCAAGGGACTCTAGTCTTAGTAAGTTCCAAAGCAGTGGTGGTGTCTTCAACTAGGAAAGTGGTACACATGTGTGGCAACAGTAGTCAATGGGTTAATGTATGTAGAACAAGGGCTGACTAAATGCTCTCCCATAAGGGCGGGACGGACCGCACGCACTATTGGCGCACAATGCGATTTGAGGGATTCGGAGCAATTTTCTGCCCGTTTCTTCACTGTTGGACTAACTGCCATAAAATGAGAATTTTCGAGTGCAATTTCTCACAGTCCAATCGCTCGATCGCTGAATGCGCCTTTATTTTCATTCTCTTGAAAATGACGACACTGTTGCAAAAGGAAAAGTAATCAAGATAAAGTCTGAATACGAAGGTGCTAGCTTGAGCCTAGGAACCGGTAGCCTTTTACTTTACTTTGTTGTTATCCCGGTTATTTTATCGAATTACTCGCACTCTGATCGTCAGAGAGAAAACCGAAAACGATGCCCTTAACGCAGTATTTGATCGAGTTGCATTTAAATGCGACGACTCATGATGTGCTCCCAATAAGTTCATTAGGCGAGGCTTCTGCTGGCTTGCGACTCAATTTGACATCGAGCCCTCAGCAAATACCAGTTCTCAACTAGAATTTCGCTGACGCCTTTCAATAGAAATTTCGGCCGAACGAAAAGGCTGTTATTACCGAATTTCATGATTTTCAAACCACTTGAGCCCTTTTTGAATTCAAATTTTTATTGTTCCTCCGATTTGTTGATTTAGAACAAGGAACATTGCTATTCTCTACAGTACGTTATCTATACAAAGTAAGGCCATTGTCCTTCTTGCCAAATTTCATGAGCAGAGAAAGAGAGGACGTCAATTTCGAAATTGTATTGTTTAGCATTCGAACAGTAGGATTTCTTCCCGAGGAAGTGCGCAGAGAAATGAAAGTACGATTCGTTCAAGAGTTCAGTTTTAGATTCTCCTGAATTCTTTTTTTTTCTAAAATATGTTAAGCAGTAAGAAAATAGTAAATATATTTCCCCTTCCCCTGACCATTGCCGTTTGTGTAAACGTAAACACACTGCATTCACTCGTCATATAAATGATAGCCATGATTGAAAACGGTCGAGGAAAAGATGGTAACAAAAGAAACATGGCAATGTCAGCCGTTCGCATACGTTTTTGCTATTCTAACATGAACTCTTCTTTTACGGTGTTAATCATTGGATTTTCCAAAAATTCTTCTTCTTGAGGGCTGCCTGCATACTTGCATAGCATTCTTGAGCCTTGAAATAAGTCTCTGATCGCAGTTCAGGTGATAGCATGTTAATCATATCATGATCATGATATTTCTCCAGAATTTTCGTTGTCGAAGGTTGTGGTGTTAGTGATGATTGGTTTCGCGAAGATATACCGAAGGGACAATTATTCAGAATTCCAGGAGATTATACGATAATGTTCAAAATTTTTGGGAAATCAATGACCAATCTGCCGCAAATCTGTAGCAATCTGTTGTAGCTGCGACCAAAGTGGATCCTCTATAGTGCTCGTTGTCTTGTCAGATTTAGCTTCTTGAGTTCTATAATAAGCTACGTTGAAGTTACGAAAACTTGTAGCTTTGAATTCATGATTCCATCAATTTGTCTGAGCATTCTGATTAGCAAAATTCGCTCGCTGTAATTATAACTAAAGGAGAATAAATTCCACGAAAAATGGTCAGCAAGTATTTGAGCACTGCGCTTCTTTCTGACACATCGAAAAAGACATCGCTGGGTTTCCCAGCTGGTGCTGGTCATTACGATGTCGAATTCCTTCCATTTAGATCAATTCCATCGAGCGCCTCATGGAATAGCTTTAATAAACTAAATATCGAAATAATTGAGTAAATCACTCAGCTCTTCTTTCAGAACAGGAAAAGTTGCGTTCATTTTTAAAAGAAAATCAAGTATTTAAACTTGTTAAAGAACGCCCCGCGAAACTGTCACAAATGTTGGCAAAAATAAGCATGTATTCCTTCAAGTTGAGATTCGTTAAACATTTTACACTCATTGGAAAGTGAGAAGCACATGGATTCGGAATCTGCGCTTTTGCACATAATCGTCGCTGAAAGGAGCTAAAGTCGTTGGAAGAAAGTCATCGTCCCTGAAAGAAGCTATAGTCGTTGAAAGAAAGTCAATGCAGCGAAAAAGTACCTTTCGGCGGAACTCGGGCAAAAATCCTCGACGTGACCATTTTTTTAATAATGAGTTTATCAGTTATTCCAACAATTGTTAATAGAGCAAAGTTCCTAGTTTTTGATGATGTATTAACTTTTAAAATTGGACGAAGTTGAACGGAGCTATGGCTTTGGAAAGTGTAAAAACTCGCACTCACCACGAATTTTCCTCGTTAGTTTTGCAAGAATTCTCGACTTCACCATTTTTTAATAATGGACGTATTAAGCTGCTCTAATAACCGTCGAATAGAACAAATTTTCTAGTTTTGTCTGCCCTATTAACTTTTTAAATTTGATGAAAATAAAGCAAGTACAATGGAACCTTCCCCTAACAGCTCTGAATTTCTGTATTTTACACCCTGGAAGGGGAACAAATAACTGGCTAACAGAACCTTGATCCCCTTAACCCACTCGCGACCGGGCGGGATTTTCGAAGACTGCCCGGTCGCGAGTTCGGACCAGCGCCGGCAGAGGCGATTGCGCAATTTCAGCCACCGGTGGCTGACATTGTCCCAGGGGAAATCCATCTTGTATTTTTTTTAGTTTTTTCTATATGCCGTCCCTAGTTCACGCTGAAACTTATCCTACGGTGGTTATCAAGGGTCCTGATCACGATTATTGGATTCATTTTGGCGCCAAATGGCGCCAAATTGACGCCATTTGGCGAAAGATGGCGCCATGACTGAATTTCATCAAATTCGATGTAAACATGTATATAAGGGTTAGGGTTATTTGAGATTACGAATATGAGATTCAATTTTTTTTAAATGCCGAAATTTACGCCACTTGCTACGCCAATTTGCGCTACGGCGCCATTCGGCGCCCCTCTGGCGTAACAACTTTTTTCCGCCACATTATGGTGAAAATCTGAAAGCACTAGTTACTGATGGTCTTTATAATGATCGTTATATCTATTCCTGGTGTTTTTAGAGCAAATTGGGAAGCTCCAACCTAAATGCAAAAATTTTGTCATTATGAGGGATTGAACCTCGGACCATTTCTTCACCTTTTTGGCCTTCGCGGGGCTGCTCAGCGAAAATAGACCACGGTTTCTAGTCTACGCATGAGCTCCCATAACTCACAGAAAACCGTTTCGAAAAAGCTTTCCACATCCTGAACGACCTCCCTTGTTAGTCCTGATTGGATCCAATAGTGAGAAGGTGCAGGCGAGCAGGAAACAGGTGTTAAATAGCGCCAACGATTAAAACGAATGTCATATTCGTAATCAAGGCCTCAAATAACCCCCATACGCATGTTTACAGCGAACTTGGTGAATACACCCTTGGCGACAACTGGCGCCAGTTTGGCGCCAGCGCTGAAAACTAATGTCATATTCGTAATCAGGGCCTCAAATGACCCCCATACGCAAGTTTACAACGAATTTGGTGAAGACACCCTTGGCGCCAAATGGCGCCAATTGGCGCCAGCGCTAAAAATGGATATCATATTTGAGATCAGAACCCTCGAAAACCCCCATGGGAGAAGTTTCAGCGGAAAAAAATTTTCAACTTTTTCGGAAGTCAGGTTATTTTTTCTTCAATAAAATTCTAGTGGATAGAGATTTCCTTTGCCCAGGGGTGGCCTAGATAGATGAGGGTATGAAGATACTTCACAGCAAAGAAAATCTCCCCAAGACCTCCTTTTGTTTTCAAAAATTCCATTTAAAACCCGTCAGCCACCGGTGACTGACATGGTCCGAAGTGGACATCTTCGCGTCAGCCACCGGTGGCTGACATTGTCGCGAATGGGTTAAGAACGCACAGCAGAAGACCTGGAAATACTTTGACACGCCTCAGTTGAGTACCATCGTACGCACCACACCCTTCATCTGAAGGCTCATTTTAGGGGGGGGGGGGGAGGGTTACTGGAATTACTTTGAGATAAGAGTTACAAACACCTCCTAAAGCGTGTTTGTTCCATCTAAAGCCAGGGTCAACCGTTACGTTGGACCGATATTGGAGCGACGTTGGACCGATGTTCACCACTCTCCGCGCCGGCATTCACTCTCGCCACGGTTGACCCTGTCTAAAGCTACTTTGCGTTTTTAACGACACAATGTCTTGGTCCTGATAATTTTGGCCCACCCTGTACAGTCCATGCGTCCCGCTGGCAAAGTTGTTGTGAAGGGACGCGTCTTACGACCGTCTCCCACCCGTGTGGTGGTAGCCAATCACGGGCGAGTGGGCGTGTTGGCAGCAAATGCTGCCGACACCTGCACCCGTAACTCTGAGGCTTCGCTTGCAAGTCTACCTGAGTAATAAATGCATCCTAAGAACTCACTGATCCACGAGTCTTTCCTTTCCCAAAATTTTTTTCTGACTATTGGAAAGACAATACACTTAGGTGTTCGTTCTTTTCTTTGCATAAGCCTTATTTGCAAGCAGTGTCGAGTCTTTGGTGGAGCGATATTTGTGCCCTCATACAATCAATCTCGCTCTGCAGGAACTGCTCCTGCTCAGTGATGCGTCAGGCAATCCTATGCCAAGAGTAGCAGAAGCATTTGAACCTTACACACCTTATCTACAGTCGTGACAGCCAACTATCCAGATTTCATTCGTGTAAGCTGCTAAAGTAAGCCTAACGAGACAAGCTTATGTCAGCTCATATTATAGCTAGCTAACATTCCTTCATTTTCCCTCCCGTTTCAGGCAGAACATTGTCACACGTTTAGATTCATTATAGCTTTAAGTGTCTTCCCACCACACCCGTTAAGAACTCCACACATTGCGACATCAACCCGCATACGAAATAAATACGAAACCCCATCATCCACTGGCCAAATACGACTCTCCGTCTCCAATAAACCTTGACGAACGGACGAATGTCCCTACTCCGATTGCTACCCCATACTTGAAGCGGCAAAATAATTTGCATCTAAAATCTTACTATTTCTGATGTTGAAATTATAAATTTAATAATGGTAAATAACAGAACCGCTTTTTGAGCATTCATATCCTTTGTGTATAGCTGCTTTGTGCACTCCGGAAGTTCATGTGTTTGATAGAAAATTAGGAACCACTTCTTACAGTTTCCGGAAAATTGGCATGAGCGATCGTTCTACTACTCATAAGAGCCGGCGTTAATCATTGCAGGCATTACCGTCGTACGTTATAATGATGCCATCACTTCGGTTTGAACAAACCTCATCTCTGACGAACCACTCATGTGAAAACCATCAACGCTCCTACAAATCTGAGCAGTCAATAAGTGGAATTAGTGGCTGCGTCACCGAGGTTGTTGTCCTTTTTGAACTCTGGTATTACTATAATACTGAAAAAATAAAGTTGCTGAGATTCCAGCAATCGTACAGGTCGATGAATCATTGTGAACAAATTCAGGAAACAGAACAAGCAATGGTAACAGGGAACATCTCTGCTTGCTTTTCCACCAGCTTTAATTCTTTAGCCAAGGGACGAATGGAAACCGCGGAAATGGTTTAGACAGCACCGTGTGTTGGAAGGCGAGATCTCCGCCTGGTTATGAAGGGGAATTGGACACGCAAAAAAAGCACCAGGAGATGGAGAGTGGACGTCGAAATGAAAAAAAAACGCTATAAAGTCGAGCAAGAATTTTGAAGTGTCAAGCTATATATATTATATAAGGCCAAGTTGGGTCTCAAAATGATGTAGGTGTGGTACTTCTAGCCAAATGGCTTATTGCTGTGACGGGTCTTCGGATCCTCTCTGAGGTTCTTTTCTTTGAGACTGGCGGTTCTTTTCCGACTTCGTAGGTTATTTACTCCAGTGGCGATGTGGAATAAACTTCTTAAAGAAGGCCAGTTTTGTGCTGGGCACACTGCATCAATGCTTCTCTAACTCAAATTTAATCGCGTCTATCAATAACATTTCATCCAGAGCTGTGATAAATCAACAAAGCTGTAAACACCCCTAATTTGAATTCAGGCCCTACTATAATCAGGAGCAGCGACGTCCCTAGAAAATGCATAACTGTGACCAGCGCTCTCATCTACAGGCCATATCCGACCGGTTGAGGGGGCGGTCCCACGGACTCCAGCGCTACGGCGCAACTGCGCCGCAATGGAACGTTGAGATCCTTAGCGAATCTTAGTAGTGAAAACGGGTTGCAGGCAATCCGTCTTGTCGTCTGCACTCCTCCGCATCCACACTATTTCAGCAGTATGACGCAGCCTTTCCGTCTGCGCTCTCGCCACGTCTGCAGATTAATCAAAAATTTTCAGCTGTTTAGAGCTGAATCCGACTAATTTCTGCTAATATTCTCAACTGCGCCCTTCTTTTTCACCGGTAAGTATTTTTAAAAATGCTAGTTTGTTTCCACATATTTTATGAATGATTTTATGTCAACAGTTGCCTCGTTCGTAGCAGTTATGCGTATTTTGTGTTGTTCTCATGAATTTTTCTTTTAATTCTTTTAATTAATTTCTAATGAACTTCATTTTTATAGCATTGTCATTGAAATGTTCCTGTTAATGCCGGGAACATTCCCTGGCAATGTTTGTGAAGATGAATGTAAGAAAAAACATTGAAAAAATAGGGAATCTTCACAAAACAAGCAGAATTGCTAATAATAAGGCAACAGTTGACTTAAAATTGTTCAAAAAAATGCAGAAGCAAATTATGATCTTTCAAACTACTTACCTGTAAAGAGAAAGCGCGCAATTAGGAACATTAGCAAAATTTAGTTGAATTTTGCACGAAACAGCTAACGATTTTCGGTTGATCGGCAGACTGCGAGAGTGCAGACGGAAAAGTGGCGAGAGCGGAGATGGAAAGGCTATGCCGTACTGATGGGATAGTATGGATGCGGAGGAGTGCAGACGAAAAGACGTATTGCCAACCACCCGCCTCCACCACTATGATTCGCTATGAAACGGCAACGTTCCATTGCTTCGCAGTTGCGCCGCAGCACTGGAGAGTCCGTGGGACGGCCCCCTCAACATGTCGGATATGGACAGTACTTTCTCTTTTAGCTACTGATCAAGCACTTCAATGGATGACTGCTTCCGTTGGAGCAATCTGATTGAATTTATATTACTAACTGGTGGAAAATGTAGTAAACCTGCAAAAATTCCATTTTTGGATGGATGGAGAGTTGTAGGCAGCAGCGACAGTTATAGCACAAATTCAAGTTTGCTTGAAGAATGTTAGAAAATGTTGAATTCGGCATCCGAAGTTACTGATGACCCAACAATATGAATTGATGTCGGTTTTTCGTAAGGCTTTAAACATCCATCTCTTCTCCTAAGTATTTTATGCCATGATTTTTCCCTGTATTTCTAGGCCATAGTGGATAAGAAGTCGTCACGGGCTCTGATGCTAATCCTGACGACATTCACATACCTACTGTTGGGAGCGGCGGTATTCGATTTTTTGGAAAGCGAGACGGAAAGCTATGTCCGAGAAGAAATCGCACTCGTTCGCGAGAAACTCCAGAGAAAGTACAATTTTAGCCAAAGGTTGGTATCTTGTACTTACTTCCAAGGATGTAGTTCGGCGCTTCCACTAATGCAAATAGTGCAAATAGACCGCTCTTGCTTTCAGAAACTTCCCTCTTGCTTTCAGAGACTTCCAACTTTTCGAGTCAGTTGCCATCAAGAGCATTCCGCACAAGGCCGGCTTCCAGTGGCAGTTCTCTGGAGCGTTTTATTTCGCCACAGTTGTCATCACCACAGTAGGTACGGGGAATCACTAATATATCACTCTTCGGGTTCATGGTAGTACAGACATTCCGCAGTAGAGAGATCCTCTTCACTGTGGAATGTCTATACTGATGAAATCCTCGTTTGAGCGATTCGACATTTTACTCACGATAATCACGATACTCACGATACTCACGGGCCTTTAGGACAATAGTATCCACCTAGGAAAGGCGGGATAGTGGGGGCTTATTGTCATGTGAGTGCAGCTCTGCGCGCTGCGGGCTCGATCCGCGCCGCTACACAACCATTCTTGCTTGCAGTTCGACTGACGAGATCCCCGTCACATAAACCATGTCTAAAATCACAAAAGTGCTATTGATAATGCTATAACGTCACCCAAAAGTTGAGCGCACAGCCCTTGCACGAGTCCTGTGGTCAGCATGCGAGGGCTATCGAGTAACGAACGACCTTGGCCAAAAGAGCAGAGTGTGTTCGAGTTGTATGAATGTAAATTCACCAACTTTAAGCGAGGTAGCCGGTCCGATGAAGATCTGAAGCGTCCAAATTCTATGCCCAGAAGGAACGATGGAAAGGAGCTAACGTCAAGGGAATAGAAAAGTTGAGCTCTATTATAAAGGAGAAGACACCAAATGAAATAATGTGGCATGGCGGTTTCGAGGTCTCTCAGGGAATATGCTGCTGTGATCAAGGTCACCGTTGAGCTGTGGCTGTGAAGACATACACAATGGAGGGATATTCAGCAATAGTGCCTGTGCACACCGCACCACGTCAAACTGATTCCACTGAAGGTGAGAAGGGTGAGCTCTAACTGTGAGAAGTATGTAAGCTCTAGTGAAGTTAGAAAGCAGAAAAGCTTGTCCGCAGACTGGCTAAGGTCCAACAAGACATCGGGAGAGTGAAGAGTGTAAGGCGGCGAAAGCACATTTCCAGGTTAAAGCAAGTCAGGAAGAGACGGAAAGAATCTCACTAGACTTCAAACGAAGAATTCAGCCATAAAGCAACTTTCTGCATCATTCGTCTAAGCTCGTCGTCGATGACGACGAGCTTACACTAGGAATACAGAAGATGAAGCTGGAATGCGGCAGTTCCAAATTGAATGCCGTGAGACACCAAGGGTCTCTGGAAAGCATATGGGAGACTTCCGCTTCCCGTACACGGTAGTGCCAGACACCTGAAAAGAGGTATGCTATCGTTCCCATCCTCAAGCAAATGTTGACGCAATGGAGTGCCCCAACTACCGTGGGATCAAGTTGAATGAGCATGCCGTGGAACTTTAGGAGCGCTTGGCAGGCTCAACCATTCGCTGGATAAAGTTCAACGAGGATATAGTTCTAGCCTAGGGGTGTTCAAGGTTGCAGTGCAGAGATCATCATGGGCGTAAATGCGTGAGAGACGATTAACTCTCAATGGCAAAATTGGCCTCAGTAGCAGGAAGGATACCGTATAGGAACTTGTAGTATTCTCCATACAATGCGAAGTTAGGGCGTTAATCTTTAGGAGGCTGCAACCATCGGTCCGTATTGCAACGCTTCCCGGCCACCGCATCGATGTGGAGGTCTGCGCCCTTTCAAACGACGTGCTCTCTCGCATGTTCTTTCTTCTCTGACGGCTTTGTCTTGCCGCCGTACTACATGCCTTACTGGAGGTCAATGCCGTAATTTTAGCGTTTCCGATGGCCTTTCGCTTCCTTTTCTATTTTCAGTTCATTTGCAGCTTACATTTGCTAAATCCATCACTATGGTGCGCGCTTATACAGGGGGGGGGGGCAAAAAAAAAGACATTTTGCCTCCACATCCAGATGGATTTAAGCACATTTTACTCAATCAGACCGAACGGTTCCAACTTATTATTAAATAGTGCATTCCATTCTATAAGAAAATCTCATAGTGGCCACGTACGTGGACGGCATCAGAAGAATTAGCCTGGAACTGTGCACTGTCGATTCAACGGGGTCTCCGAAGGATCGGGTACCACAACGACCTTTACTGGAAGCTCGTTTCGAGAGGATTGTATAGTGGAGTTAACGCCTCTAGAAAGTATCCAACATTAAATCGATTTACGAAATTGCGTAAGAGCTTCAGGCTGAAGCTCTTACGTAGACCTCCTTGAGCCTGACGACCGGTGACAGATGACGTCATATTCTGAAGACGGTAGCGGCAGTGAGGGAGAGCCTCGTAGCACTAAAGAGGAACATAGGAATACTCTGTTATTGTTTGTTTTTTTTTTTTTTTTTTTTTTTTTAGAGGAACCGCGTCAACGACAGCAATCTCTGGCGAAGAAAACCGAGCCTGAAGTTTGCCGACATAGGCAAAATGTCTTTTTTTTGGCCCCCCTGTATATCAGTTTTATCCCGGGGCAGGGCCAATCATCCGTTGTGCATCGAAGAACGAGGGGGTCGTATTTGGTCAACGGAATGGGGCGGTGCCGTGAACTCAAGTAAAATCACAAGATATGAAGGTGGAGAGGCATGGCTAAATGGTAAAGGGGAGCAGACTTTTGACTACCACTGCGATTACGCACTGCAGAAGGTTGAACGGCGCATTCAAGAGCGGAATTTCCCAGTAAAATGTATTTCCCACTCATGTCTCTGTGAGGTAAGGGAAAAAAGTTCTTTCAAAGAAACGTCCATGTTTCTAGACCAAATCTAAGTGGATGAAGTGTATTGAAAGATGATGAAAGTGCGAATTCTGCTGATTGACTTCAGGAGTGCTATTAGAAATCTATGGTAGGAGATAGGTTTCCCTTCAGAAATTATCTAGCATGGGCTATAAGAACTGATCATGCAGATTTCAACGCTTTTTACAGCGTCTCAGTGTACCTATTTTGAAGAAACATATACCATTTGAAGGTTGAAAACTCACGTTTCAGGAGAATTGTCTAAAACAAACCATTAACGCAAAGGAGAAGTAGTAACAACAGGACGATTTTTGAAAGTTGGTCACTCAAAAAAAATTTGATATTTTTTGAAAGCACCGTTTTTCTAGTTTCTAATTAGCTTTGAAAATCTGCAGAAAATTAATAATAAAGGAACATATTAACGTTTCAATGACGAAAACTTGCGCGTTCTTAAAAATCGGACCACAAGTCCCTGGAAAACGGAACAAGAGACTATTTTTCGAGAAACTGACCTTCGGAAAAATATCCGGTACTTTTTCAGAAGTTCTAGTAATCTTATCATAGTAGACTAATCTTCTAGTTTCTAATTAGCTTTCAAGAGAAATCTGCAAAAAAATTAATAATGAAGGAAGTTATAGACGTTCAAATGATGAAAATTTGCGTGCGCACAAAAAAGGGAACAACGGGCCGATTTTTTGAAGAATTGAACATTTGCATAAGTTTAAGAAGTTTTTAAAAAAGAACAAATCGAACTTTTTGAATTTTTATGTCTCATCTCATGAGACCACTTTTGAAAGAAGATGTAACCTTGCGATTGAAGAGGTTCGCATCACAACGTAACTGCTGCAAGTTTCAGCTATTCAGTTCATAAAAAAGGAGATCTGCGAGTTCGAAAAAAATTTGGTTAGTATCTTAAAGTAGAACTCTTTCAATTGCCATCATTTAAGGGTTATGCAGAAATTTTCGAATTATGTACTCCTAGTTAAAGAACGAACTTTCCTATTGCTTCGCTTCCGTCTTCTGAGCGAGATAAAGCGCGCGCACTTACCACTGTCCACCGCTTCTCCATGTTGGTAACGGCCCGTACACCGATGGTGAGCCTAGAAAAAGCCACAAAAGCTAGTGCAGAGGGTCCTACAGATACCCTCCAAAAGGGAGGGTGGGTGTTGTGGATACACAACCTATAACTCCTGTTATAACTAGGATTCATAGAAATGATTGATAACATGCTAGTTCAACTTATTAACCATAGGCATAACTTGATATGAGTATCTCTTGAGATGATACCGCAGGCATGACCCGGCGATATCATAAGTGTGCAATCAAGTAGGTTCTGCCGTCGGCGCGGTCCGCTCTTTCATTCCCCAATTTTGAGTACCACCGCTGGCCCCCTACGGTCCAGCGACGGTACGATATCTGAGGACCGCCCACATATTGTGTATATAAACCCCGTGAATGTATTATTGAGGTCGATACTTGTGCTAAACGTTGTAATAAATCCTTGTTGCACGTCCTGAGTACAGTCTTCCTTTGGTAATCCACCAAATTGGTGCATCGACCGTTGGAAACGATCCCTTCTGCGCTAGCTTTCCCAGTGAAAGACAGAAGGTGAGCTACTTCATCAACCAGCCGAATTTCCTCACAATTCCTCCCTGAGGAACGGAACTTTGGCAAACCTTTGACTACATCACTAGTCAAAAAGTCTAATTTCACAAGTTATTCCTCCCTGAGGAATACGGAAATCAGACTAAACCTTCTGCGCTAGCTCTCCCAGTGAGAGACAGAAGGACACTTCCATTGTTTTCCACCAGCTGGAACAAAAAAACCTTTCAAGCAAATTTTCTTCTTGTAAGAAAAGAAAGGTAAACTTCAAGCCTCCTACACCTCCTCCAGAAGGAAGTAGGACTTGAACATAAAGACCTACCAAGCCTCTTCTCTACAACGAGAAAAGGTGGGCAGAAAAACCAGTTCTTCCAAGCAAATTGGAAAGAAACTCGGGAATTTTCCTGCGAGTTCTCCATAAGGAACCGGGAAACAATCACTCATCTTCTGCACAACTTCTCCCCAGCGAGAAAACAGAAGAAACCTAATTTTCGAACAAGTCCTCCCTGAGGAACACGGAAATTTGGCAAAATTTTGGCTACATCACTAGTCAAAAAAGTCGAGTTTTCACACTAATTCCTCCCTGAGGAACTCAAAAAGACCCGCGTGGCAGGAAATTCATCCTACACGAAACCAAGGTGTTTCAAAAGAAATATCGAACTGAGCTCAAGCTTCAAACAGTTTAGACGCTCACTGGTTTCGAACAACTTGTGCTCAAATCTAAGCATAAACAACGACCACCGATCTCAAACAACCCCAGCACTAAAAATGGCTGAGATTCAATTGTTTAAGACCAGAATCACGAATGCATACAAGCTGATCCGTTCAAGCGAGTCAGATCTCAAGCTTTTGGACAACCCGTTCATATTCCCAACTCAAAAGGAGGTATGCGAGGTGTATATAAGAGAAAAGACAGCACAGCTGAACCACTTGATACAAAACGATTCACTAAGGCGAAGCAAGCTCCACGAACCTGTCTTGACAAAGGCGATCGAAACAATTAGTCACGATCGGAGCAAGAAGGATCGAGAAAAGCTGAATGCTCGAGCTTAACAACCACATGGAGCTCGAATCAATGGTCTGGAAATTCACTAATACTATGCTGAGCAAGATCGACTTCAGAAAGGAAGAGCTGATGCAGCAAGCTTCATTCATAGCGGAAGCCATTAGCATTGCCAACCAGCGCTGATAGCAGTCAGAACAATTCTCACAGCGGAGTGACACTGTCATCATACGACCGCAACTACGAGTTCGACGCCCTCTGCTCGAAAGTCCCAACCTTTTCTGGAGCCTTAGCGAGTTCAATACCTTTGGTCAGTCTTCGAGTCTCTCTACACAAAATAACGGACATTGAGGTGACAAGAAAAATTCCTGTTTTCCGAAAAAGCACTAAAGAGGAAAGGCAGTGCGTCAATCAACAGCAATTCCATCATTTGTGAGAAAATACAGGCGCTCTGATTATACTCACAGAAACAGTTCGATAGATCATCAGGCATAGCCGGACTCCTTAATAATACGAGATGTGAGGCATCTGCCTAGGGCCACAAGAAAACTCGAGAAGTTGCCGCGTACATCATGTGCCATATCTTCTCGAATCATGCACCTGGAGCAAATCTGGAATGCGCAATGAACCAGACAGAGTATGGCGGACGCCTTATTCTTTCAAAATTCAAGAGAATATTGAGCCCAAGTAATCAAGAAAGAAAACGAAAAGTGGCACAGCATTCGAAGTGAAGGATATTCTTTGACGCATTCAAGCGTTGATGAAATTATAACTCTTCAGATAATACCGCGCTAAAAACAATGACGTTTGATTCGGTTACTCAAACACGGGTCAAGCCATGCAGTAACAACGCCATGAGGACAGGTTGAATGGACGCCACAAGAACAAGCAGTCCCTAAGCATCGAATGAGGGCATTGCATGTCTGTGTGGAGAAAGCCAACTCACCACATCAGTGCGCCAGGTTCCTACACCTGAGCTCGCCGATGGTAAGCAGCGCCCAGGAATGTGCTGGGAATGATTATCCATGCACTCATGGGTCGAGATCATGCACAGGCAATGGGACCATGCCGAAATGCACGGAGGTCACATTCTCGACTCCGGCATAACATCGAGATTTTGGTCTGAGCCAAGGAGCTTGTCCAATCGGCGACAAGACCCACCACACAGGTTCTGCTCAGCCATTGAAACGGTGTTAGAGATCCATTCTCACCACGACGCTACCGCCACCAAAGCCACACAACGAGCGTAGCAGGAAGCAGGACTGTATGAAGTTCGAACAGCTCGTTCAAAGTCTGCCGTACGTGCTCTGCTATGCTGGCCTTATCGCACCGGAGAGGGACCGAGAATCACCCGCCACAACTTCGGAAAAGAATTTTGACTGCGCCAAAAGAAGTCAGGACAGCAAGCAAGAATAAATTGGTCACCTATCCCCGTCGACTCACTCCGGAGCAGCCATCGGCAAGGAACACTCAATCATATGGAACATTTTCATCTTAGATATTGTGTTTAATTGTTCATAGAAAATTCAAGTTAAATAGATCTTTATTGTACTTCTAGCTACCGCTTATTTTCGCCTTGCCCCATGTTGTGGACCAACAATCGTCGTCATATCAAAACAGAATCTATCTCACCATTCAGTTCACGATGTGCTGAGCCAGTCACTTATTTTTGTTAGACTTTATTACAGTTGCAGCTACCGCTTCATTTCGCCCCGCCCCAGTGTTGTGGATACACAACCTATAACTCCTGTTATAACTAGGATTCATAGAAATGATTGATAACATGCTAGTTCAACTTATTAACCATAGGCATAACTTGATATGAGTATCTCTTGAGATGATACCGCAGGCATGACCCGGCGGTATCATAAGTGTGCAATCAAGTAGGTTCTGCCGTCGGCGCGGTCCGCTCTTTCATTCCCCAAACTTGAGTACCACCGCTGGCCCCCTACGGTCCAGCGACGGTACGATATCTGAGGACCGCCCACATATTGTGTATATAAACCCCGTGAATGTATTATTGAGGTCGATACTTGTGCTAAACGTTGTAATAAATCCTTGTTGCACGTCCTTAGTACAGTCTTCCTTTGGTAATCCACCAAAGTGGGTAAAAATTTCGAAATCTGCGCAATGCAAGCTTGGTAGCGTCCCGGGGTTTGTCTTTAATGGGCCTTTATTGTCTGATTTATAACGTAATATGTTTGTTTTGAACGTGTCAGAATAGCTCTGGCTGGAAGAGTAACGAATAACGAAATGAAGATGCGATTAAAACTCGCAGCTCTGTGTTGTGCGCAGCCCACAGTTGGAGGTTATCCTTCTCAACTACTGTCCCGACAGCAAATTCTTTTGATTGTTAGCATCCAGAGCAGGGTGTTACCAAATACAGTGCGTTTCATAATTGTAAGGTCACCCTAAAATTTTGCATTTCCGAGACAAGCAGCAGACTGGTAATTTTTCTAGTATTATAAGCCTATTCCTCATCAAGAAATACCCCTGGAGCGAATTTCGACGGGAGCATCTTTTGTTTTGACTATTCTATAACTATTTTTCGGTTTTTGCACCGTTTCATAATTGTAAGGTCACCCTGCATAACCAGAAACAACCAGCGTGCGTGTGAAATTGAATGTTTGTTGCAAACACACCAATTAGCTAAATTTATGGAGTGTTTCGTAATCGTCTTTTGAAGGAAAGGTAAAGTTTATGCATTTCATGGTGCTAGGCACGGTTCAAGGGTCTTTCAAAAGCGTTTCGAACAGTCATAAGCACCGCTCATGGATAATCGAAAAGCTCCTACTTCTCCAGATATTCTACAAATTTGGAACGTTCACAAAAAGGTCTCTACACGTAATTAGAGAAGAGTTATGTGGGCTGTCTAAAACAGCATTTCTGCTTGAAATCGGCGTCCTGCCTAATCCAATGTTTATCTTGAAAAAATGTATTGGAGAGCCACTAGGTGAAATGATGCAGCAACATTACCAGGAAAGCGACAAAGATGGTTCAAATGCTCACTGGCCATCGCAAGGTTTCACTGCTTTTACCCGTAACTTGGAGAGAGAAGGAACAAAGTTGAGCCTGCGCCACAATCGCACACCACTAAGATAATTCCAGTACAGTTGTTATTTTTCGGACAAAACTGGCTCAAACAAACAGTTTCTGCGGAGATAAGCTTTTTTGCAGTGATTTGCGAGGGTGGCCTACTCACTTCAGCGCTTGCAATTTTAGTTAGGGAGATGTGAAAGGTGTGGGTGCTCTTTGTAATGATGTTGTGTCAAACTTTCGCTTCCATGAACTGCATAATGGACTCCAAAGATTAGCGTGGAGCCTTGGAAGGACATCCAACCTCTGATGAAATCGGCTAGCCAACGTAGTCCTACGGTACAGCACAGGTACCCATGCAGGTCACTCAACCAGAAGCATCATCTCTCTCGAAACTCAAATATACTAAACAGATTATTCTGAAGATCTTTATTTTGGTGGAATACCTCAGGGGCATCTCCGGCATAAAGAGTCATGCGCATAAACGCCAGTTAGGGACTTTGAAAGAGCTGAAAAGGGAACCAGTGAAGTACGAATGTGAATCGATGGTCATCTGCCTTGGAATCTCAGTTCCAGTAGGCCACGGAGGCTCTTCGGCGTTGTCCTTAATAAAGGAGTAACCATAGATTATTACGTTTTTATATGTCATTAATCTTAGGTAATTGTTCTTTTTCTTGGGTGACTTTATATTATTATGAAACGCTGCAAAAACTAAAAAATAATTATGAAAAGTTCGAAGAAAAGCAGCTCCCGCCAAAACTGCGATACAGGGGTTATTCGTAGTGGGGAATCATTTTAATGAAGGAAAAATCACTAGTCGGCTGGTGGTTCTAAAAATGCATTATCTTAGGAACCTATAATTATGAATTATATGTATTATGTCAATAGTAACGAACCTTTACCTAACGACAAAGCTAAAAAAATCTATCTGCTATTGCTTCCTACTTTACTATTCAGGAAATCCAGCAGACTTCGATGAGGGATTTAGGTGATAGTTCCTCGAATGCCTCTACAGAAGTCGTGCCTCATGACTGCATGCTCCCTTCTGTTGAAACTAAGCTGAGGCACTCTCTTAGCTTTTTGTCTACGACAGTTTAGACTTGAGTTTGTTGAGTCTTTAGAGTGGCCAGGAGGCCTTTAGCTTCAGCTTTTCATAAGTCGCGCGGAGGAGTACGAGTTTTTGCACATATGTTATGGTGGTCTTCTTGGCTTCAAATAGCCACCCTTTCCATCTACTGACTTCGAACATCCACATGACGTACAGTCGTTGCTATTCGAGTTTCTCTGTTTCGTTGAACTGACGCCTTATATACCGTGCCAGAACCAGTTGTCTATTCAGTTTGAGGACTGGTATTCCGTGATGTGGTTGTTTCAACAATTTTGGGAATGGTATGATATATGGTTCAAAGAAAAAAGACATTGTTTTCTATCATAGTATGCCCAGTAGGCGAAAATGGGGAGATTTGAAAAAGTGTGGATTTTACTGTGCGCGCACTCGCGCTTACCGTAAATTTGAAACACGCTGTAGCACTGCAAACCTGTCGTATCTGATCAACAGAGGCACAAATGTTGCTTAGCAGGCAACCCGATTTTTTAAGACTACACCTTTGTAAGGGCGGAAGTGTGGTGGCAAGTGGCACGCTCACCACGCGAGCGGTCCGAGGATCAAATCCTGGGTCGTGAGCCGCCCGGGCCAACCAAGCCTTCCATCCCTCCGGGGTCGGTTGATTGGTGCCAGACTTGTCTGGGAGGATAAAAACACTGACTTGTACATCGGCTGGCCCCCGCAAGTCATTGTATACGCCACATCGCATTCAAACGCCACTACGAATGTAGAAATGGAAGTAGAATGCGTGCCTCATCCCAAAAGGGATTGATCAACGGCAGATGCTTTATCCTTTTATGCTCCACACCTTTGTAAAAGAAAGAGCCACTTGAGCCGCCTCGAAGGCTCAGAAGAACATTTCGGGACAAGAAAAAGCCTGTGATTCGGAGTCTTTACGGGAAAGATCTGGTACAACTCGAAACTCTTTCTTTATCAGCTCGCTCACCTTGCTCACGATTTTATACAGATTCAATTTGTAGGGCGTAAGAAAATTCGAAGCTCGCATACTCGCGTTTTTCAGAGAATGAAGCATAAGCTTATAGCATTCGGCGCTATCATCCCATTACGGGTGAGACACTCATTCCGCACTGGTTCGCAAAACTTGAGGGTGACCTTCATATATCACCAACTGTTTTAATCTTAGAGCCAAAGGGACTGGCCACGCAAAAGCAGGAGTTTGGGTCTTAGTGGTCAATAACCTACGACATTTTTTGGCAAAAGATTTCGTTCTAACTTAGCGAACTATTTTTCATGGAAAGTTTTTTCTTTGTATAAGAATCATGTGCACTTTTCGAAAAACGGCAATATCTCCAGAATCTGAAATCGGGAGGCCTACCAAGTTTATAGTAAGTTGAGCCATTCTGTTTGGTATGCTATGAACCGGCTCTGGATTCATGTCTTGCAGATCTGTTCCCAACTAGCAAATTTCGACGTGTTAGGTCACTTGTGATATTACTCTTTAGTTCAGTGAGGTAAAGACCGCGAACCACGAGACCTCTACATTTTCAATAAGATGAAGTCTGAGGAATACGTTAGCCGACTTGCCAATCAAAGCCGTGGCGTTTAGCATTTTTTCCAAATGGAATGGTGTCAGGGACCTCTCCTGCAAAACAAGTGATTTGCGACGATAACTTTTCGAAAAATGTAGCCGGGACTCAAGCACCTCATTATAATCCTAGTTGTCCACCTAGCATGTTGGCAAGCCAAGCTCCAATTTGCCCCTCCTTTTGGAACCAACCCAGACCTTTGATGAACATCTTCCGAATTGTCTCCTCGAGCACATCTGCGGATCCGACTAAAGTCTCTTCAAAAACCACAAGACCCACCCGAATAGCAAGGAATAAGCTTCTTTCTGCCAGTCGAATTGGCCTATAAGAGAAATTTCCACAGAAAGTCTTTTATACTAATTTTACCATTTCCACGAAATCACTGTCTGTGTTGGTTCAAATTATCATGTTGCGATCCTTTTTTTAAGTGGGAATTCCAACCTTGCCAACCTGAAGCCGCATTCATATACGAAGCCTTCTTCATCTTCTTTCGTGTCGTGCTCTCATTTGATTGAATGAGGCACCGAATGGCCTTTTTTTAAGATCGGGAAGATCAGTTATGCGTAAAGTTGAGTATTACGAGAAGAAAAATTTGAGAAAGCGATTGAGAACAACCCTCAGTCAAGGTCGAGAGCTTAGCATCAGGATTTCGGATTTCTCTCCAAACATACGAGGAGGCATGACTGGTTGGCGTGCTAATTCGCAATAGAAAGGTACAGAAACATAGGGATCACATTTCTGTGCTTGGTCTTCTTCAGAAAAACGCTTGCCGTGAAGAGGAGTGATGCCAGAATAAGTAACGAAAGCAGAAGTAAAAATAGGTTAAGGAATCGATGCAAAAACTTAATCTGCCTCAGGGTGTCCACATACTTTTGACACAAAGAAAAATAATTCCATGAAAAATAGTTCGCTAAATTAGAACGAACTCTTTTGCCGAGAATGTCATTGTAGGTTATCGGCCACTACGAGTTGAATGGCGAAGGTTCCATAACACAAAAAGCTTTTAACTGACTCCTAAGGAATCAATTCTATGGTGTCCTCATACTTTTGGTACGCACTGTAGAACAGGACAAGAGGAAGTGTACTGGTAAGGGAGAAATTATTGTGGAAAGTAGTGGTGTTTTTGATTACAGCCAGTCTCGGAGACAGCACTAGCATCACTTCACGTGAAGAGGAATCACCGGGAAACGGGAAGAAGGAAGATGTGTCGATGTGATGTGGGAAGAAGGATGTGTGTGATCCAGGAATTTGGTGTTGCTTACAGCATTCCTTTATGCGCATAGGAAGTGACATGATCCACAGCCATGCTGCCTATAGGGGGAGATGGTGATGAGCTAGCGCAACAGCAAGTAACTGCTACGCTTTGCAACAGGCAAGAATGGATCCACGTTCGTCACAGGCTACAGCTGCAAAAACATTCACCAGAATTGTAAGGCATGTAATCCCAGCATTGAACAGTGGAACAGTGACGGCATAGGGATGGCCTCTCTGCTCGATCAACAATAGTGGTGTTTCTTTGAAAATTGCGTACGGCGGGAATATTTGCTAGGTACCGACATTGGAAATAGACCACCAATTCCGAGGAACGTGTGCTTTTCTCAGTTTAGAGCAAACTGAGGGTGGGTATAGTTCCGGAATTATTCACATATGGCGAGAATAAGAATATGTCATACACTCAGGACCATAAACATGATTGCTGTGATAGTCCATTAGATATGGTGTTGAGAGATATAAAGTTGCAAGGGCGTAGCGACTCCCTACTCGTGATCACGGAATGCTTTCTTGGCGTTATTGTGATGCTGTACTCCTCTCTTATATATATTTTTAAGTGGTGCGTTCAATGTGCTCTATTTTCATTGGTATTGAGGACAAGGTGTGAGCGCATCGGGCAGCCAGGTGGAAAATTCTTGGAGCTCGGATCTTTGGCAATTTTATTTGGTCTTTCCGCTGCCTCAACTCAATTTTTACGAAACGTGTGTGACATGCATTCAAGAGAGCTATTTCAGCGCACTTCCATGCGCCGATAACGCTAAGCAAATGTTCGGGATGTTCAAGGGATGAAAAGTTTCTTCACGAGAACACTTGGGCAACAATGCGGCTGTTATGGGAGCAAGTAGCAGAGCATGCTTTGCAGTTTATAGTGTTCATACACCTCATCAAGATCCAGCTCCTCTCTTGGGAGGTCTGCTATGAGTTGGGGTAGCTTCAGCCATTAACCGCTTCAGTCACTCTTGAAGAAGGTGTGTTTTCCAAGCGTTCCATTGCGTGTTTTTATAAGTAACTCTTTGCACTGTGCTGTAACATTTTCTTTTATGTGTATCCAAAATTTCATCGAGTATTGGTGTGCTCTCTCGGACGGCGGGATCTCTCGCGTGTTCTGTCTTCTTTAAGCGCATGCCTCGCAATCGCTTTAAACCCGACTTTTTTGAAGGTTGAGACCTTAATTTTAGCGATTCCAAAGAATTATCTAGCTCTTTTCACTTTTAGGCTGCTCCGTAGCTCACTCATCATTATGAAGCGCTCCTATCACCGGTTTTATCCCGGGGCTCGCCTTTAAGTTTCGCACCCCAGTGTGCTTCCATTTAGAGTCGTTATGGCAAGTTTAGTCCAATCCGGCCTATACAATGACTTGCGGGACCAGCCGATGGATTAGGTTGTCTCATAAGTAGTGTCGTTTTTTTTCCCGCAGAAGATTTTCTCCTAATTCCCAAAATTTTTATAAAACCTCGTATACACTCGAAAAAGAAATGTCTGCTCTACGAGCATCTATGTTTTTCTTCCACATTTGCTGCACGGTTTTTGGATTTCAGGTCTGCAAAATTGGAGGTCCAGTCGACGAAAAATAGCCAAATTGACAACTGGCCCTAACCCTATGTTCCCCTAGGAAAGGGATCAGCCAATGATTTGCCGTCAGCTTAGGCACAACCTCCTCTAAACATTCCGCTATTAGGCTTGCCAACAAGTCGCGTTGCTCCTTTTCCATAGTTGGTTTTTCAACCGCAACTCGGCGTCAAGCACCATTTCTTGACATCTAGTTCAAATTTTTTTTTCCACCCGAGGCATTGAAAAGCTCAAGGGATCTTAAGGTCAAGTTATGACTGATTCAGGAATGTAGGCCTGCTTGCTTTTCTTATCTACTCGGGTGAAATTTTTCTCAAAGAAATGTTGTCATATTCATGGACTGAACAGCTTATTGCGCAGGCTTAACATTCGACCTTTTTTCTAACTGATGTAAAATTAAAGCAAATGCTCGAATAAGGCAGGACATGCGCTCTCGAATGGTATATCACATAATTTAAAACAATGGTGGTTCAGAGGAAGAATTTCAGTTCAAAAATCGTACTGCCTTATGGATCGACCAGCCAAAGTTCAAAAGAATTACGGCAATGTTTTGCCGACAACTTAACAGCGGAGTGTTTCGGAGAGGTCCTGACTAAATTGGAAACTCATCATTGGTTGAATCCTCTCAAAGGGAAATCGAGTTAGGGATAGTTGTCGATTTGGCTAATTTTCGTCGGCTGGACCTCCCATTTCGCAGGCCTCAAATTTGAAAACCCTGCAGTAAATGTGGAAGAAAGGCACATCATTTTTCAGAGCAGACAATTCTCTTTCGAATATATGTGGGCTCTTGTGGAAACTCAGAGAACTGAGAGAATTTTTTTTTGCTTGAAAAAAATCGACACTACTTCTGACACAACCTAACACAACTCGGCGTAATTCTATTCTCCCAAACAAGTTTGCTATCAATTGAGTGACACCGGAATGGAGACTTTGGTTGGCCCCAATCAGGTAAGCCTGGTGAGCAGCACCACTTGCCACTACACCGCTGCCACACCTTTTGAAGCAATGGCCCGGAAAAATCAACGAAATAAATTTGGACCGAAAAGACCGATTGACGTTAATTACTTACAGAATTTGCTCAAAAACCTATACTATAGTTTTCCATCTGAGTCGAAGAGTTGCAAAATGTTGAATTTGAATTACCTTACAACCGTTCAAAGCTCAAAAGTGCGCATGTGCACAAAAAACGGAGCAACGGGACTTTCTTGGAAAAATGAACATTCCCAAAAGTTTAGAAGAATTTCAGAAGTGAAACAATTTGGAATTAGGAATTTGAATTTTTCCTCCATTCTCAGAATTCCTTATTAGAGGGATATCAAGACCTTCAAAAAGAAGAATTGAATTTTTCCTACTTCATAAGAAAATATTTAAGCTAGTGCACAATGGCGCTGGTTCATTAAAACTAGCAGCCCCTGTAAAGTAAAATGCAAAGTTTTCTTATCACAAGTAACTGAACCTTGGACCATTTCCCTCTTTTTGGCCTTCGCGTGGTTGCTCAGCGACAACGGACCTTGGTTCTGTAGTCCACGCAAAAAACCCTATAACATGAATAAAAACATTTTGGAAGAACGCACCACACCTTAAAAGTAAATGTAAATGAAATAATGACAAAGAATGTAACAAATTAATTGGAGGGGGTTTTTATCAAAGAAGCAGTTTGTCTTCCGTTTCGCACGTGGCCTTATACGGAAAACAAACAGACACCGATATCCTCCCCCGTGCTCTTCAGTAAGGAAGGGAGGTAAAAGAATTGGAGTGTGTATATTATAAAGGATTGAAAAACTAAAACTTACTACTTGTTGTTCAACTTTTGTTGCATGTGCAATACAGAAAGATATAATAAATACAGAAAGATATAATAATTAGTGGTTAATAGTATTTAGAAAAGGTATAGAAGTTATGATTTTGAATTGTCGTAGTATATGTGGTGACTAGTGTAATTACAGAAATATGGGCCTAAATTTTGAGCTGATTGAAATTTTTGAGTTGATTAAGATTTTTGAGGTGTGTATTGCTAACCCTAACCAATTATATAGGCATACATTGTTAACTTACAACACCTCACTTGTAAGTGGAAGTACCGCGGCGCTTTTTATTCTTCCTCTCCAAACGTCCCTAGGATGGCATACGTTGGGGACATTTCAAGCATGAGACCGACGTCATAGTCGGCGACGGACAAGCGATGGAGCGATTCGCGGCGCTCATCGCTTGTCAGTCGCTTGCCAATCGCTCTTGGTCGAGCGGATGGAGAAGCGATTGCGCAATCGCTTGCAAAGGCACAAGCGACGGGCAATGGCTCTACTCGATCGATACCGCAGCTGACCGCATTGTCTGGGGGGCGGGCAATGGCCTGTCGCTTGTGCACATTGCGCAATCGCTTGCAATTCCTCCCCCCCTCGACGTGAGAGCGATTGGCAAGCGACGGACAAGCGATGGAGCGATCGCGATCGCTCCATCGCTTGGTCCGTCGCCGACTATGACGTCGGTCTGAAAACGAAATTGGGGATGGACACCAGTTCTTCATGTGCTGCACGTTCTTATAGAGGAACTGCTCGTTTGAAACATCAGTAAGCGACCGTTTTAACCAATTTTCGACCTCGACTGGCGTCGAAGATAATTAAAGTATTTTTATATATATACATGTATGTGTATATGTATATGTTTATGTATGTATGTACCACTGTATGTATATATGTATACACATATATGTACGTATATATGTCCGATATATATCGAATTCCGATACAGTTGCTGATATACTCATGTTCAGTACAGTGGTCCAGCGTAACAGAAATAGTTGAGGAAACAATACAGCTATTTCGGGCAGAATATGACGAAGAACTCGCCTCAATGATTTTTGAGTGATCTATTTATACCTCTTACTGGACTCAAAAATCAAAGTCCACAGTATCTTCCCCGCCAGACCATCCTGTGGCTCCAGATCTACGATTTCAAGATCGCGAACAGTCGCGATAATGATGCCGTTGCTGCACTTGACACTCTTAGCAGTTTGGTGTCCTAAGTAAGTCGATATCGAACCTTGGCCAGTTTTAAGACGAAATTCCCAGTGTGTCGACTTTCTTACTTTTGTACTAGGCGTCCATTCTGTTTTTTCTTATTTTAATGGCGGCTGCTTTAGCAAACGTCTTGTGAGGGTTCTCTGCCTCCGCTCCTCCTCACAGGTCTTGACGGATCTTTCTCCTTTTTTCTCATCTGAAAAAAGGACCATTCCAATCAAGGTAATGCTTCAGGATATGGTCACTCCGCACCAGAAACTATGGCAGGTCGATTTTTCTGCATGATCTTTGCCCTCGCAGGAATACCATTGGGGTTGATCATGTTCCAATCAATTGGCGAGCGTGTGAACACATTTATCGCCTTTTGCCTACACAAGGTTACGTGAAACAGAAATTCCAGTTTGGGTCCGTGAATATGTACATTGTAAACGTACCTAGATGCGATTTCACTTTCAATCCCGTGGACTGAACTGCCTTCGTGAGGTCACGCCAACCCATCTGCTAGTTGTTTCGCTGTCGATCGGAACCAGCATTATTGTTATCGGTTAGTTAATTAGAAGCACCTCTGGAGCATGGTTCGCGCGATCTGGCTGGCTGAAGTGGAAGATTTCAGGAACGATCGTGTTTCATAATGAGGAGCGCTGGTCTCTATTTGACGCCTACTATTACTGCTTTATCACATGTAAGTTTGACAGGTGTACCATCAATTTTCAATACAGGATTCGCGTTCACGCGAGCCAACTTAAAACTCTGAGAGCGCCACAGTGGCACGTCTCACACAAGCGCACAATCTTACGCATAATCTTACTTCCACCTAAGAATATCCCAAAAAACCCGCACCTGAAGATTCTTTCGAATGTTGCTAGAAAGGAATTGTGACGCATATAAACACAGCTCTAAATACCAACACAACGACTCAGTTCAAAGACACAACAAATTTTAATCTACCTTGTTACGAAAATACTCGGTCTATCTATAACGCAAAATCACACTTCCACCACATATTTCTCCGCTGCATTTTATTTTTACCCAATCAAATTCTGAAACTACCCTTCTAATGCTCAGGTTATTGCAAAAGCGAAGCATCTGCCAGAATTCCGTAGAGGAAAAATCCTAGCAAAAAGGGTGCAGGAATTGTCGAGATGTCAGTTCGCGCTGAATTTGGTCGGGGTCATCCCATAACGTACAATTTCGCCATGGGTTATGATATTTCAAGAAACGGATCCCTAGCTGGCCGAGATAAGCGCCAAATCGTAAGAAAATAATCCAACTTTATCAAGCCGGGTACGGAACTCAGAACTTCTTCAGAAGTCAATGTCTCAATGGACGCACTTTGAAGGCACGAGTCAGGATTGAGTTGATGTGTTATTTTGTTCGAACATTAGACAAGGGGTGAAATGAGAAACACTAGTTAGGAGAGAAAGCAAAAATCACCATGGAAAACACTAAATTTCCCTTAGGAGGCCGGCCGTAGAATGACGGAAAGACATAGCGCTGCTAGGAGAGAGAACACGCGAGATAGTACGTCATGCGCGAGAGGACGCAGAGGCCACGTATGCAGTGATGTATTACGCTGGTAGCGCGGGCAGCGCGGCGAGCAAGGCCTTAGCACCATTGCCGCGCACTTTTGGGTCGCAATACTGTCGCGTCCTTAGTGCTTGGGGAGTCCACTATTGCACCCTGGGAAGAACTTCTGCTAATCCTGACTATCTTTAATGTGTTTCCCAGAACGCTAATGATAGTCCACCTTCGAAAAATAAGAAATGCACTTTTTGCAAGAAGAAAATTTAAAAAAAACGAGACATTCTTGTGAAATGAATTCAGAAAGGAAAACGAGCCATTCAAGTTAACAAGGGTCATGAAAAGGTGACGTTAACTGGCGCCAGATGGCGCCACCGCTAAAAATGAATGTTGTTTTGGTAATCAGGATATCGAGTCACCCTAATCAGTAGTAGTACAGTAGTCCCGAGTACAGTAGTCTCTAGATGTACGCAAGCACACTGCACCAGCGGAGTTGTTTTTATGTGATATCGGCGCGGGCTCATCTACCGGAAATTAGGGTAAAAATGACCCTCTCTTAACGCCAAACTCTCTTTCTCTCCCTCTCTCACATAAAGCGGCTAGAGTCAGACGGCGAGGAGTCGTATTTATGGTTGATTGTACAGCGGCACGAGCCTCGTGGGTATGGATCTGGTAGGCCGCTCATGGCATACACATCCGAGTGGTTACGAATGTAGACTCCTGTCTGACCTTTAGAAAACCGCGAGTTCGATACCTGCCGAGGCTTAAGCAAATCGCGGGATTAGCCCGACCTGTGAGAAGGATACCACGAAGGAAATTGTAAGATCTCTACCTACCTAGATCGCTCCAGCGATGCCGCAAAAGTTGCACGGTTAAGGCGCCAATCCTTACGGGCCTGCGGCCCCGTTCCATTCTCGTTTCCCATCCACCTCGATATTGGTGTGCTCTCTCGAACGGCGCGACCTCTTGCGTGCTTTGTCTTCTTTGACCACCCTGCCTCGCCACCACCTACGACCTTTTTGAGGGTGAAGGCCTTAAAGCAATCCTCCACGGAAAAAGCTCCACCTTCATTACCACAAAAAACGATACCTTACACCTACCTTACAGGAATCTCACACGGAAAGAGTGGTCATTCTGTCTTGTGTGTAGGATTAGTATTATCGAAACTAACACTTATGCTTCATTCTTTTTGCTGTGCTCATGAGTCGCCTAAGGGGTATCGTTTTTCAAGGGTAATGGAGGCGGAGCTTTTTCCGCGTAAGATTCCTTTGATTTTAGCGATCCCGAAGACTTCTCTAGCTTTTCTTTCCTTTTTCAGACCACCCCGCAATCATCACTGCGAAGCGCTTTCATCACCAATTTTCTCCCGGGGCTTGCCTTTAAAACAACTCCCCACACAGATTGCAAAAATGGTTCCACTACCAGCGTCAGGCCATGTTGGCAGGCCAGCTGACGAAGATCTCCGTCTTAACACTTATGTCCGAGGTCGAAAAAGGATTCAGTGTGAAAGCTAGGACGTCACTTGGATGTAGCGCGCAGAACCTCCGCCCGACTTCTGCGATCAGTATGCGAGGGCTACGGGGGAGTAAACGGTCTCAGCCAAAGAAGCTAGTTCGAATTGGGGACATGAACGTAGGATCGTTGACTGGAAAGTCTCAAGAGGTTCCTGATTGGGTCACGCGCATGAACATGCAAGTCCTACGCCTCCAGGAGACACGGAGGAAAGGTGCTTGCCCAAGGAAATCGGAGAAGGTGTCAAACTCTACTGCAATGGAGTGACACCAGGAACAGTGTGGTCATAGCCGTGGGGGACTCAGGACCAGGGTCAACCGTCACGTTCAAACATTTTCGGGATTTTTGCAACCCCCTAGCTCTCGTGGGGGTCCACTTGCGGCCCCCTGTTTTTGTTGAAAAGAGCGCTAGACATGAATCCGCTGCGCCAGAAAGCGTCTGCATTGCACCGTCAGCCTTGGAGCGCGGCAGGTATCACCCGGCCGCTGAAAATACGGCCGGCGGCGAAGAAAAAAATTTAGAGGGGAATAACTTTCTTGAGACGCACTTTTTAGACTCGTTGAGGTAGATTTTGACTGTGCCTGAGGTGCGCTTTCAGAAAACTAGAAGGATTGCCTAACTCTCTGGAAAGTACTTCTGTTAGAAGTGAAAAACCCAAAATTCTAAGAAGGTGCACCTTCAACTTTGAAGGCCCGCAAAATGCTTCTTATGCGACATTCTGGAAATCCGTAAAAAGTTTCAGAAACTTCAAATCTTTCTCTAAAAAACAGTACTAAAAGTTTAGTGATTGTCCCCCTTTTCAAAAAATTGTCCCGTTCGAACATTTTTCGTGCAAAAGCGAGTTTTTGGGCTTTAAGCGGGCATAACTCACTTTATTTTCATTTCTGTGATGCACTTTTTTCATGGGGTGAAAGTGCAAGGTTTGCCCTTTCTGAGAAGCTCCTAACTGTCTTTCAAAATCCATTTCCCGAGAAAATCACACGTTCGAACATTTTGTCCTCATAGGTTTTAGCAGCACATGCGAGTTTTTGAGCTTTCAGCAACAATAAATTCCTTCAAAGAACTTGTTGGGGAGGGGCGAAGACATTTTTGAAGACTACGAGAATTCTGCTTTCTTATGTGTTCTACAGTTGTCTGGAAGAATAGTCCTCAGAAAATCAGGTCCCGAAGAACTTTAATTTCAGACCCGAGAAGTCAAACCTTTCACAGAGATGCATTCAACTGTTCTCTATTCCTCAAGGAAAACACCGTAATTTGCCTGAAACTGTCTCTCTGTGCATAATAAATCGAATCTAATGCGGTCTGCACAAACAATTCTTGCACTCGGATACGCCACGCACGCGCCTGTGGCTGGCTGTCCTCGAAATTGCGACCCTATTCCGACCAAAATGCGACCCCTTCGTTCGAACAGTTCGAACGGACGGTTGACCCTGCTCAGGACTCTGTCTCCGCTGTGAGCAGGATCAGCGATCAGATTATGTCTGTGAGGAGAGACGCGAAGGAGGGGTACTGCACCATACTCTGTGTGAATGCACCGCAAGCCTATCTGGCAGCCAACGGTAGTATGGATAAGGCGGTGGAGGATCGGGCCAGCGGTGCTTGGATGATCCATGGAGGGAGTCCATTGAAATCCTTTGAGATTGAAGATGCTCCAGAGCGCTCAAAAAGTGTGTACAGGACAGTGGTAAGGCTTGCGATGCTCTACGGCAGCGAGTGCTGGGCTTTGAACAAGAATCACAAAGGGCAGCTTTACTCTGCCGAAATGATGATGCTGAGATGGGCTGGTGGCTGGACGAAGCTGGACTAGTTTAGAAGCAAGGATGTCAGAGCGGTCATGCAACTGCCCCTGTCCAGCTGAAACTACGGAAACATCCTTTGCGATGGTACGGGCATGTGCTAAGGAGGCCGCAGGACCATTTGATAAGAAGAGTGATGGACTTCAAAGTGCAAGGCAAAAGACTCTCGCGTGTTTTGACTTCTGTAACCGCCCTGCCTCGCCAAGGGCCTTAATTTCAGCGATCCCAAAGATTTCTCTAGCTTCCCTTTCCACTTTGCGGCCGTCCCGCTCAGTCATCATACGAAGCGCCCCTATCACCAGTTTTATTCCGGGGCTTGCCTGTAACCCTTTCGCCACTATGCGAATTTGCACGCAACGGGCTCGTGGGACCACGCCTTTTTCTGGCGCGCCCTACTCGCGGAAAACACAAGCAGACAGTAACAACAAAAAAAACGGATCAGATATGAGATGGTTGATAAATAATGTTACAGCACCTATAACAAAATACACGCAGAAATGGACATAATCAACAGCTTAGACGTCCAATGCTTTCCAAAAGCCGCTGCGTAGTTCTGGAAAGAGAGTTAGAAGGTTGGAAAGTCAATTCTTATTCCAATGGATGAAGGGTTATGTTTATGTAAACGATAGAATTTTTGATGAAATTCAGGCCCCTTCCAGTGTCTGAAGACCATGAAAATACAAAGAAGTCTTGATCAGTAGCTAATCCTCAGCCTTATGATGAAAAACACCAATTAATGCGCCGGCGAGCTAAATGCTACATTCAAAAATTTCATAGAAAATAACTCTTACTGGACATTTCTGTAAACCATGTTAGGCATAAATATCGTGAAGGTTGCTTGTGGTAACTGGTTACGATTATTTTGAATGCGCAGTGAAGAGAATTTCAAGGTGGCATCCACCGGTGAGTGCCATTGTAGCAAAAAGGTTAATCACCATCTTTGTTTATAATGCCCAAGGTTGTTTATGGAAAATGCTTAGTAGCTCTCTATCACGACAACTCGCAGATGAGGATTCGACCTGCGATCATTCTGCAATAGAATAGTGTCAACCTTTCAGTATCAACAATAGGATTTGGCGATTTGGTGCCTCTCCAGCAAGGATCAGCCCTTCAACTTCAACCCTTTTATGTCATCTTCACATTGCTCTTCGTCCTTCTGGGACTAGCAGTCTTTTCGGCATGTGTGAATTTACTGGTATTAGGGTAAGTCAGACTAATACATCAGATCCCGTTATTTCCATAGAAGTTTCTCAACCTCTGAAGTCGCCATTTGAATGAAACTTGCCTTGAAACTATAGATATTGTTTATTTGAAGGTTCATGGCTCCAAACGCTGATGTAGTGACGGCAGCGATTAGAGAACCACAAAGCACCATTGTATTCGAACGATTTGCAAGGTCAGGAATCCTTCTTTTTGTTTTGCTTCTTAGGGTGAGAAATCATCCTACTAGTTTTATCGTTATCTTTGGGAAAGGATGTCCTGGAATCTCAGATTTCGAACTTTGATACAATGCCGGCGATGTGTGGTTGCATGTGTGACTCATGAATGGTCAACCTAATAGGCTGAGTCATAAGTAAATGCCGATTTGACAAAATTTCAGAAGTTTACAACTTTCTTTTGGACCACCTTGGTTGAGTTCCCTATTTACAACTATCTACAAGTGTACTCTATCTATCCGCAAGTGACTGAATACCTTTCCCACAAAATTACGCAACCTTCGACGTCAAGAATCCGTGGATGTCTGTTTTGAGGTTGTCGCCAGCACCGTAATTTTTCTGGGTAATGAAACGTGCAACAAGCAAAGCAATTGATGATTGATTGCTATACCTTAGTGTTCTTTATGAGTTTCTATAAGTTTCTTCTTAGTATTCTTTCATTCTATTACTATGTATATGTGGGTTGTGAGCTGCCGCGCAGTGGAACAAGTTCATGTCATGAGAGGCTTAACTTTGCGATATCCAAGCAAGTTATCCGGCTGTATGTAGTACGTGCCTGCGCCGGCAGTGGTGGTATTTTTTAAAGTCTATGATGAAACAATCCTATTTGGATAGAAAGTTCTGCAACACTCTCTCTAAAATTTTCTTTCTTTCTGAAGAATTCATAGATAACATTTATGACTAGCAAACGGTAGAGTATTCTCGGGGCTTTAATCCACAAGGTGGATATAAGTGCTGCAATCGGTAGTTATCCAAGAAAATTCAAAAAATCTCGACCGCTAGCAAAACCATACTCCGGGTTGCCGTCTCGTACAAATGTCTTTAGAAATATGGATTGGTGTCAAAGACCAACTATCTGCAATAGCTTCAATAGGCATGTAGTTCACTGCTACAGCGTGTTTCACCTTTACCTGCGCTTTTGTTCTTTTGATGTTCTTATATGGAGCCAGCAGCGTTCCGCACACCCCATTATAGGTAGGGCTCTTACGGAAGCCCCACTGCGAATTCTTCGTTGTGGGCACCATTGTGCAGCTAGTGGTCTTCTGGCACCATTGTGCAGCTAGTGGTCTAGGCTGCGGAACTCCAGAAGCTGACCGAAGCAGCTCGTCAGGAGCTCTCGTACCGCGGCAATACTTATTTCTTTCATGACATTGCGAATCATCATGATCCGAAATGAGCCCGGTAAGAAATTCTGGGGCTGCGGCAAGATTTTTCACCTCTCTTAGCGTATACCCCTGGTAGCTATACATGGCTGCCACCTATCCTGGTCCTCATCGCCAGATCATCATCTTGATGACGAACTAATTTGACGATCAACTCCAACCCAAAAGTGGGATCGCCTCCTTTCTCGGCCCGCATATTCCGAATGAAGTGCACCTGTTCGGGCTAGTTGTCGCTGCTGAGTTGCACGTTCTCACTGATGCCTCCGTAGGTTGCTTGGATAGACTGCACACCCTCAACCCAGTGACCACTTGCAAAGCCGACCGAAACAACGGGTTTCATGCAGCAAACCTGGTGGGTTGATCACACGTGTCCTTCAAGCAACCTCGTCCAACTCGTGAGATTTCCATCTTCCCAACGTATACACTTTCTCCGTGGCTCAGAAGGAACGACACATGATGCGGGAAGACTGAAGGTCTACTGGAGTGTGACGGGCTGTTACCTGCCTCTTGCATGCGTTTAATATCTACGGCCACTAGGTGTTCAAAACATGGTCGACCTTCAGGGTTATAGTCGCTAGCGAAGCTTTCCAAATCAATTTCAATAGAGATTTTTATTCAGGAAGTCTGGTCCTCCAGACACATAAATATTATGACAGGCTCCTCTTGCTGAGTGCCCCAGGCGGAACTCGTAAAATAGACAGTGAGTACATGTTCAGAAGAGGACGGCATTATTCCACCCGAAGAGGGGTACTGACGGTCAAATTTCGTATGAAATGGCAATTGGGTCGTCACGTACTGCTCTGCGGGGAACAACAAAAACGTTTTCTGAGAAAAATGGCGTGGGTCTGAAGATATCGGCGATTACTTATGACTGAGCAAATATTTTATCGAACGCCGCCCAGATTGAGCGTTTGCCCGTTCATGAAGTGAAGCCTGAGTGCAGGCGTCATGTGTCAAAATAACGCACTGCGGGCCCGCCAAGTTTGTAACCATCGACGTGGTCCGGTCGAACGGAACCACTTTTCCACAATCGTTTGCCCTCTTTCCCCTAACTGTTGTCACGACTGATAGTGACCATGGTACTCGATGTTATGTTTGGGTCTCGCTTTACACTTTACTTGATTTTACTTCATCTATTGGGCCGTGTCCCGCAAATTCTGACGCGTACATTGACACATAGACGTCAGAAGGGTCGTCGCAAAACAAGTCCCCGCCTGTGCGGCGAGGTGGACATTACCAACGAAGGGCGAAACTGGCCTGCCGAATGCGGTTTTAGAATAAAGCTGCATTTGATAGGCCAGTTCAGAAGTTAGTGTAATGTGTGTCGCTTTCCTCAGACCCGCCTGTGGAGTGACTTCACTCAACCTCTCACGCTGAATGCAAACCTCTTCCTAATATTTCCGTATAAGAAAAATATTGACATATACAAACTTCGGTAATACGACAAATACCACAAAAGCAAACACAGAAACAGTAGACAGTTACATCCCAAAAACCTGTATTGATTATTGGTTACGCATTCTGACATTTTCTTGTCCCACAAAATTGTCAAAATTCCATAACAAACAACCCTCTATCCCGAGACTGTAGTCTTCACAACTTTCTCGACTCCCTGCTAACTAATTGTAAGTATAAACTCGTCAACCTCAAACACGAATCGCAAATAGGATTCCCCGTCTAGCACGGCTAGACGCGCAGCTGGTTCTGGCCCCATCCACGATAAGATCAGTGGAGTGATTGTGGAATAGCAACTTCTAATTCAAGTTTTTGTTTGTCATTGTTGAATAAATTTGGTAAACTTTTCTTTTCAAAGGACTAAGCTTCTTGGACCCTGATATTTTGTGCTGCCGTGGCTCATAATTAAGTAGATACTTTGTGAATTCGTGGGATAGAAAGAGCGCGAAATTAGGCTCATTTAACCCTTGGACTACGAATTTTTTAGAATCGAGTTATTAATGTGTTCTGCGTTGCAGTTATCCCTCCCAGCAACAGGCAACCAGCTATAGAAAGTTGGCTGATGTACGTTGGGTGTGATGGGATTTGATCTAGGGACCATGCGCGCGATAGCGGCCCGTCTTGTCATAGCACCATTTCCGCTCGGATGATTTTTTTTGTTCAATAAATTGGCAATTCTACAAACACACATTTTTTTACAATATTAAAGTCTTCAGTGACCCGAAAACTTTTACAAAAAAAGTTTGAAAAGGTCAACATTATATGGTCTATGAGTGGTACGGAGTCAAACATGATATACACAAGGGCACGTTGCAAGCAGCACACATTATTTTTGCACGAGTTTCTTTCTTCGACATCGCGCAGTATCTACATGGCCGACGCGATTTTACCCGGCCCCCAACGTTGATCCTCCCGAAATTTTTTGGTGGCCTCCCCATGCCGGGCTTGCGCCTGTTAGCCGTCCTTCCCCTCCCCTGCGCAATCATTTGCTGAGCAAGAGGAACAAGGAATTTGATCAGCTTCGTTTTCTCGTAATGGATTTCCTAATACTATATTATCCATGCATTTACAACCGCCACCTGTAGTATTTTATGGTACACCTTACCAACATTTTCTGGAACGTATATTGAAGTCGTAAAGTGCACATTTCTGATCAGACAGATCTACTCCGCCCATTATGCTGCTGTAGAAGGAGACAGCTTCAGGGCATTCAACTTCTTTTCGCGATCCATCCTTCATTGTGCGCAACACATACGTTGTAGTCAGCGTGATAATTGCTGACTACCAGGACCTCCTTACAGTCTTTCCAACGGGCACACAGCGTACCAGCTCCATTTACCGCAAACTCAAAGCTGCCACGTTCGTCAAGCTTTTCTGAAAACTTGGGAACATAGCAGGAATTAGAAGGCTTCTATATGTGCAGAGTTCAGCCATCAAATGAGCCCTCCTGCCTCAATATTCCTTGGAACTGTGGTAGTGTCTTTGACTACAAAGTGGGACACATGTGTCCCACCAGTAGTTAAAGGGTTAAATAAGAAATTCAGACTACAAACAACTTCAAATCTGTTCAAATTCCAGACACATTCTAAGGATATAGCTTGAACTCATGTTTTCCAGGGGAAATTATAGGCGTACGTGATATATCATGACAGTAAAAATCAGCACTTCATTCAGGCGGAAATGTCAGGAAGAGGTCAGCAGTTAGAGCAAGCAATTAGTGGGGTTCCCATAGACAGGTCTAAGGACGAGGCACATTATGGTACGGTGATCCCTTATTTGCTCACCATATACAGCTGTGTACTGAATTCGCTAACCAACAAAGTGCTTAACCAACAATAAGAGAAGCAACACGACTGCGAAGCATATCATAACGATAACATATAACATGTAACAGGCTTTAAAAAACCGCGTTATCTGTTTTTTGCTAATTTCTCTCCCGTGTCCATGCAAGGCTCTTGCGGAAAAGTAGGGCATTGTGTGGTCGATTAATGAGCGACTTTGTTAGATCTGGGTCACTGGTCGACTCTCAGCTGTTTGGTATGAGAAGATTGAGCCGAGGAGAACCAATATCACTTCTGGGAATTGCGCGAACACCAAGAGCGGTTTGTTGACATATCGAGCCTTCTTTCATTTCGGTGTTTCTGTACGACATGTATGAATTTTTTAGTCATCCACTCTCGAAAACAACGCATTGAAAAAGGAAGTGAAGTAAGTTCTAGTTTGATTTAATTGGACAATTCTTCCCAAACTTATCCGATTCCGAATGGACTATATGTTAGGTTGGCCAGATTGAAATGTCGTTTCCGATCATCAATTTATTTTAATTATAAAAACAATAATGAAGCACATTGACCTGAACCATCTCCTTCACCAATGTCATAAGCTCATCACCTTTCGTTACACAAAGCATGGATGCCTACGGCGTAGAACTCCTTTGGGTTCGACTCGACCAAATTGGGCGTTCGAACTTTGACGTCGTCGCGGTTATCGAATTGGTTTGCTGCTAAGGGGTGTTGCGGTGACCTAGGTTGGTGATAGTCGGACGGCGCCAGACGTTGGCTATATGGCGAGAGAGGCAGAGCGTCCCAGCCAACTCCTCGGTTTCTTGTTGCAAAATTTTCGCGACGTGTAATCTCGCACTATCGTACCATAATCTTTCATTCGCCGAATTTACCCTTTGACGACGCGTAGCTCGGCCCACGTGGTGAAGCTTTTAAACGCAGACTTCAGCTGTAACTGCCTGACACAAAATCAGCTCTCCGTAGCAAGTCAGTCTTATACTGTTCCACCACACCGTAGCACACTTTTTCTCCGTGGGTGTCCAATTTTGAAGTCATCCTCAGTTGTCCACCTGCTCCCAGCTGTGGTCACCTTCTCACGCTATTATCAAGAAACATCCCTCTGTAAAATGCGGTCAACTCGAAGTCAGGAAAACTTTTCCTTTTAAGTTTTGCAGCGAAGTTCCAGTATTGGCAATCACTACTGCTTGCTCGCGTCGCTCACAATAGGCCGAACCCATTTTCTATCCTGAAAGGCCTTAACAGTCGCACGTATGAACTTTTAAATTTTTCTATTGACACAACTGGATCTTCTTGGAAGTTCTGTACGGATTGCTGAGGACTCAATTCGTTGGTTTTCCTTATTTCTCCGGCATCTAGGGCTAGAGGTCAAAATCTGCGACCTTCTTCGCCAGATCCTTACCTCAGTATTGGAAGAGCTGAGACCATAGCTGAAAGTGCAGCAGCGACCAAGTGTTACTGCTCAATATTTTGCACACAACGGGTGGGATTCGTTGGCCGTTTTTCGTTGCTTGAATGTATATGCTCAGACGATGATTTCTGATCAGTCATTTTTAAGCAAAAGTTTTGGCTCGGAGAAGATCCGCTCAGTAGCTACTAAGATTTCGCAATATGCGTACTGAGTCGCTCTTTCGAAGGAATGGTCTCTCATCATAACGGATTGTGTTTGAACCGAGAAACAAGGGCACAAACGGAAGCAAAATTTCAATCTTGCTAACCTAATACTTTGAAAAAAATTGGGTGGACAGAGGTTATGCGTGTGTGTCTACCCATCCTTTTTTACAAATTTGCATCAATAGTCACTACTTCACTTCAAAATAATTCCATTATTGGGGATGATTTTATTTTTTCGTATCCGATTATGGATATCGACAATTTGGAACATGAAAATTGAGGCTTAAATTGGGCAAAACGTGTCTCCTCCTTGTGAGAATATTGCACGTACATATGCTCTCTACACTGTCTCCAGCGTTTTAGAGACAGAAGTTGGAATCGAACTGTGTTGCTATTTTGTTTGCAAGTTAGGTAAGAAAGAATGAGGAACGTTAGCGAAGAGAAAATTCCCTCAGAAAAGTTGAAATTCGCCTTTTGATGTGGGCCGTGGTATGACGGAGTGATACAGCGCTACGAGTAGAGAAAAACGGAACGTAAGATCATACCGTTCGAAAGAGCGCAAAGCCATGTATCCGCGATTGATAAGATTGGCAACGGCGACAAGTAACAAAGCACGGCCTTAGCGCACTATTGTGTCGAGGCAGAGCCTCTACTCCTATACTAGAGAACCACACTCTCTCATTCAAGAAGGGACTGGCTCTTAGCACCTAATCGCCAATCTTGGTTTTGAAAGCACGCCCCAGGATCAAGATGTTTGGATAGAAGCTTTCGATGATAAAAGTAGCAGCGTGGAGTAGGCTGTGAATCGAGAAAAAAAGGAAGAGAAAAATACAGGCGGCTCCGTTTGACACTTTGGAGGCAAGTAATCGACAGACAGTGAGGTGAGGTACAATGGCTGCCTAGGAGGAACAGATGTCCTCCAAACGAGAGATTATGCAGATCAGCGAGTGAAGACGCAGTTGATTCGCCACTATCACGGATAGAATAGCGAGACGAAACCAGCATGTGACGCCTAATTACGTCATTTTCAAGGCATCTATCGATTGGAAAGAAAGTTTTGGAACACCTAGTTCGTCTGCTTCTGAATTCCCTAAATGCTCTGGGAACTTCCGTGGGTGATGGGTAAAAGGAGTCTTATCTTGAGTCGTGCTTATGTAATTCAGCATCTTCATCGGAAGAGCGGCAATGGATTTGAGAATCTCAATTCTGTTATGCTTATTATAAGTACAAAGATTAGTGTTACTAGTTAAAAAAAGCTGACCTTCAAGTATTGATTTTCAGGTCGAGCGTCACTTCAATTTGCTTCTTGTGCCGATACCATCGACAGAAACGTCTAGATTTTTCTCTGAAGCGGCCCCCTACACGCAATATTGATCACCTTCTTTACCTAAATGTTGACTAAAATGCATGAATCCTAAATGCTGAGTGAGGCTATTGGGTTCACAAGTTGTAGACATTTTTTGATGTTATTTCTTTCGATTTCTGAAAAGGGGTTCTGCGTACTACAACTACTGCTGGTATCATTTATCAGATCGATTTCCCTTGCATCTATGCATACGTACCTTCAACAGACTACTAGTCATTATCTCTTCTGAACGCTGGAAGTGCTGATATTTAACGCTTGTGACTGGCACAACTCACTTTGAAGGAATCCTTCCCGGAAGAATTCCCGGAAGAATCTTGCATTTTTTCCCAACACGCATAAGTCAGCTGTGACCACTAGCGACATCATAAAAGTTTCACGCACGAAAATTCAGTTTCCAAAAAAAGCAAACTTGTCACACTGCCCCAAAAGCCACATTAAATGTAGAGTCGAAGATAAATCGCGCAGAGCCAAAGGCGAAGTACGCGTTGTGGCGACTTCGTATCAGGCGACGCAATGAAAGAATCGGGTTTAGGCGTGCGATTTTTGGGAGTAGAGACAAATCGATCTATGGTGTAGGATACAGTAAAGTGTGAGATATTAAAACAGTAATCAAAAAGCCAGAAAGAGTTTCCAGTGACGGCACTCCGAGAACCAAAGCAAAGCAGTGAAAGCATTCCAGTCTGACAGATGTACGGCGGTACTTCGAACGCGTAGCAGCCCTTTCTGTCTTTCGAATTTTTTTTTACCAAAGCAAATGCTCGCTCTTCTCGTTCCTATCGTGGACGGTGGGTCCTAAGCCAGTGAATCACAGATGAGATAGAATCACGGTTTTTCCGAAAGAGATTCCTTCATACGCTTGTTCTTGTATTCGTTTCAGAAGCGAAGTGGTACTCGCTATAGCCGGTACTCAAAAGCCTTCACAGTTGAGTGAATTGAGTAGATTGGATAAGCCTTTTTCTCATACACGAAATTTAGAATATGTCTTGGTGAATCACGAAATTCGTGGCAAAAACTATCACTCTGTGGGGCATTCGCCACAAATATGACCTGCACTGCGCAGGAACAAGGATTTCTCCATTCTGGTCACATATCGTTTATTGATCGGTCGTTCCCAGTGTGGTTTCCACTACTGTATAAGCTGTTTGGTGGTTCCTGTTCAACTTTAGCTTTCACATTTGCACACTACCGTAGCAGTCAAAAGTTTGGAAACTTTTATTTTTGATCTAGGGCGGACTCACAACAAAATTGTCTCAAATTTAAATATAAAATGAAAAACAACCAAAGGATAGGATACGACGGGCAGAATATGTAGTTTCCGGCAACTCAAAATCATATTTAAGAAATAAGTTTTTCCTCAAGTAATGGCGTCAGAAGCTCGGAAACTTTTTGTTTTCCTCATCACCATAAATGCTACTCTTCAATGTTCAGTTGTTTCTGTCCATATCAGTTCACCTATTGCGTATTATGTAACTTCAACATGAATTTGTGTGCAAAGGAAGCAGTTTCTCTACAGAAGATCCTTTTTAAACCCTACAATGCAGAATATGGAATTGAAATTGTTTCTCAGTTGTTCCCTCACTAGGGAAGCAATATTACCAATGTTTCTATAGTAGTTGTAGGCGAGCAATCATAAAGAGAATAACCATTCGCAAAAATACCCTCATAGGAAAGCTGGCCCTTCTCAAAGACTTCCAAGGGTGCTTGGGCCGTCCCATCCCCCCCCAAATCCCCAACCAAGAAACGAGAAGCGTTTTCTTTCACTCAAATAAAAGTCCAAGTGCAGCTCAACACCGGCCAAGATCTGACGATTGTTATAGAAGGTGTCTCTACAAGAGGCCGTCGCTGAGCTTCAAGAGCAGGATGGCTCGACTGGCTTAAGCACAATAAGAGCTAGCCTGCTCAGAAGGCGATAGGTAGGAATTCGTGATGACTCGAAATTCTGCCTTTCTGAAAATGATGTTTAGAACTTTTCGAAGTGATCTGTCGAAAGTCTCATTTCTTCAGATCCCGCAGTCATAATGGAAATAATGGAAGTAGAGTAGTAAATAAATATGTATCCGGTCATTCGGCTATTCCTCAGTTCTGAGCACCCAGCCAAAAGTTTGCTGGGCTAGAGACAAAGATAGTCTGAAGAATACAGTGCCACTCTCCGATAGTCAGAATTAGCCAAAAATCGAAAGGAAGATTTGCGGCGCGAATTTTTAAAAATTTCTGAAGCCCTAACTTGCTTCGTTTTCATCATACCACACTTATTAGCATGGATAAGTTAGAAATTCAGAATAACTCACGTCTGACATAGTGCGACACATACGATGAAACAATAAATGATATTCTTGGGCAAGTAGCGGCAAGTTGCAAAATAAACACAAATTAGATGCTCATTTTCCTCTCGGGACCTATAACAGTATCTGCAGATCAACAAAATAAACAAACAATTAATAGGACAAGTTCAACGACCGATACATTCTGAAAATATACAGTGCTTACTCACGATAGTAACGATTTTATCTGTCTTACTATATGTTAGTTGATTCTCACTTTTAACATTTTACAACTAAAACTCCCAATAGAATTAGCTGCCAGATTCCATAAGCCTTTGCAAAACTCATCCTAATAAACAACAGTTATTATTACGCCTTTTGGATGTTTTCGGCAGTTGCAGACTGCATACATATTAATCGCAGTGATACGATGGCTTCCCTTCTGTTTAAAACTTGTTCTGCAGTTGAAGACAACCTAATGAACCAGACAGAATAATGCAAAAGTCATTTACGTCTTTTAGTAGTTTTGTCTGCAATTGCATACGATACTATGCACTAACTACAGTCATTCAAATACCACTCACGACAGTTAGACAGATTATCTGCATACATTAGTGAAATAATGTCACGAAAAAAAGACAATTAGTCCGTAAATACACCAAATATGTGGAACTATTCGGACATTGGTAGTTTATTAATGTATACTGTTTCACTATATCTACATTCTAATTCATTGTTTTCCACAAGCATCAGTTGCTATTCTGCTTACATGAGATTCCTTGACTTTTTTTTTATCTTGCTTTAATTTGAGATACGCTTGGGATTTCCACCGTCTTCTAATTTTGCCGACTCATTCGAGACTATTATTTGTAACAATATGGCGACTCTTGAGTTTTAAACGACGTAATAGATCTAGCGATATTCCAGCAGGGAATCTCAAGCAACTATAGAAGACATGATCTGGTCACTAGGGGGCTGATACTGCCCTTCATAGTAATTAGAGGTTATATAAACACCGTTCGTTCGAAGCACGAAAAAAATTTCAGCAAGTATCTTACTTTGCTTTTTGATGCTACATGCTTAAGAATGTTCACATCATATGTGAGGTTTCGTGATCCTCTACGACGAAAAATATGAAACGATTTACTTAACCATTAATTAATGCTCTTCATATATAACATGTGTATAAAAACCATTGAGCTCTAATTACGTCGCAAGCGGGGTCAGCCGTCCGTTGACCTATACGTATTCTGGGAGAACCAGGGTTAACCAACTCTTGGAGAAGTGCGACCGTGGGTCGTATTTCAGGGAAATAAAGGGGGCTGCTTTCTGGGAAGGGAGTCGTTTCGATCGGATACTTCGATAACCCTTGACAGGGTTTCAAAAATGAGCATGATCAGGATTCGCCGTTTCTTGAAAAATGTCTGCCACTCCCCCCCCCCCGCCACGCTCGGCGTCCATCTTGGAGAAGGAATGGGATTTGTGGTAATCTCCCTACTGATCATAACCATGTTTCAGGAAGAGCATGAGAAAGGAAGACTTGCAGAAACAGCAACTGCAAGACATGTAGCATCGTTCAAAAAAGCTCCCACCATGACATGGGTCCCACGAAACCACATCTGAAACTGAAGTGCAGCTGGAGTATTGCCGAAGATAGCATGAACAATAGTCACCACATTACGTTTATGTAAGATAGCTGATGCTAGAGCATCTGTAAGCCGCCTTCCTTCTGAACGAGCTTTCAAATGATCAGCTAATCAGAAGCACGACCGAGGCGTGGCGCACACCAAGACAGGGAATATCAGTGCAAGCGCATGCACAAAGCATTCTAGCACATCCTATGGTCAACACGATATTGCTTTCACTGGAGGTTGCGGCCAGTGAAACCTAAAAAAACCCGCTTTTTCTAAGAGAATGGCTTGGAGAATGCCCCTCAAAAATTGTAGCAACGGGACTCATTTTTGAACTACTGACACTCCAAAAACGTTTCGGTATTTTTTAGAAAGCTTGAATCCTGTAGTTTCTCATACCGGGTTCAGCCTCCCAAATAAATGAGTTTGAAGGAAGTTATGAACGTTTAAAGGTTGAAAAGTCGCATTTGCACAGAAAAAAGTTCCAACAAGCTAAACTTTTACTAAATTAGCTTTCGATGAATTTTCAGCCACGATTGGAGAGAGAATGTTTTGTGTTTTCTAAATCAAATAACTCCGGCGCAAAAGCTCAGATACAAAGAAAGTTATGGCCCTAAAAAGAGGAAGGTGAAAATTGCAGTACTTCATTTCTTGCTCAGTAACCTAATTATTTCAGATTGTTTAAGAACAAATCCGCTCTACTTAAGGAGGATGGCCGTCGGTGATCCAGAATCCACGTCCACCTTCCGAGGAACCTGAAATTTTACGAGGAAAAATTCCTTTACTTCTCAATTTCTCCTTTCGACGAAAGTCAACCACCCATTGCGCAAAGAACAACGAGGGGGTCGTATTTGGTCGAACGAAAAAAGGGGTCGTATCTAGAGGGACGGAAAACTCAGTACAGCGTAGTGCGAAAACATGGTCTCTCTTCGATGATCGAACATTCCTGAAATCAAAAGAAGGACAAAATGTAGAACAGTTCATGGGGAAGTGAAACAAGAGTACCATGAGACAGTGCATTGCAACCCAGTCACGATACTAACTCTTCTTCAGGAAAATGGAAGACTTTCAAAGGCGAGTGCGACTTCTGTTCACAGACAGGTGCACGGCGCACACCCGAGCAGGTGTTTTCCCATAAAAACGCTTCTTCGTCAGCGGCCGTGAGCAGACAAACTTCGTGAAGAGAACTTCGATGTTTTTAAATCAAATCTAAGCAAACAAATCTAAGAACAAAGTGTAGCGAATTTGCTGAATTCAATTCTAGAGACCCCTTAAGAAAATTGGGCAGAAGGAAGTATTTCAGAAAAATTTCCTACTTGTTATAAAGTGCTCATCGAGTAGATTCTGACAGTCTTTATCGCTTCTCATCACTTTGAATCTAAGGGAAGTTATAGGCCTTTGAAGACTGCATAGTCGCGGTCCAGGAAAATGGCTTGAAAAAAAATCATGGTGGGAAAACGGATCAACGTGACTATTTGTTGAGCGAGCGATTATTTTGGAATGTTTGAGACTTATTCGGAAGCTCTAATCTTCTAGTTTCTAATCAGCCTTAGACATCTGCAAAAAGTTGATTACTAAGAAATTTATGGATGTTTGAATGTCGAAAACTCGAGCCTTCTCAAAAATCGGACCACAAACCCTCCAAAAACGGAGCAACGGGACTATTTTTTGAGAGAGTGATCGTTGGATAAAAGTCAGGTGCTTGCTTGGAAGCACTAGCTCTTCTAGCTTCTAATTAGCCTTAGACATCTGCAAAAAGTTGGGTATGAGGAATGTTATGAATGTTTGAATGTCGAAAACTCGCGTGTGCACAAAAAAAGGGACAACGGGACAATTTTTTGAAGGACTGAACATTCGTAACACTTCAGATACTTTTTTAAAAGAGAACTACTTGAGTTTTTAAAATTTTAGTGTCCGGTTCCATGAGACCGCTTCTGAAGAAAAATATAACCTTCTGATATGGATTGCAACGTAACTGATACAAGGTTTAGTTTCCAGATTATAAAACAGGGAAAGTTGAGAGATCGAAAAAACTCGGTAGGTTTCTGAAAGTGGGAATCTTTGTGATTATTCTCATGTAATGCTTTACGCAAAAATTTCGAAATCCCATCTATTTAATGAATGAAACTTCATGTTTCCTCGATTTCCTCCTCTGAGCGAGACACAGCGCGCGGATTGACCACGGTCCACCACTTCTCCATGTTGGTGACTACCCACACACCAATGATGAACATTAAATTATGTGAAAGACATAATAGTTAATACGGGAGGGAGTCGTACCGATACCCTCCGAAAAGGAAGGGGGTCGTAAAAATTTTGGAATTTGCGCAGCGCAGGGTTGACGCTGCTTTCGACACCTGTTCCCATTCAACAAATGCGCCCCATTGCAGTCAATGAGGGCGCGATCCATCACATTCAAAACCTGTCAATCCTTTAGCCCTTACCATTGCCCATGAGATCCGCGTCACAAATGACTTTATGTCCAAATTCCATGCGTACGCTGTTTTTCGGAACGGTAACTCGTCTTTTATGAAATTTGATCTGAAATTCAGCATTCTTGTCTGAAAACGTTCTGTATTTATACGGTTATTATTGTGCAAGCAATCTTATCACCACTTTGAGCTACACACAGGAGGGTTCATACCAAATCGCTTATGAAGGGGGGGGGGTCGTAAAAAAATCCAAAAAGTAGCAACGATAGGACCGACCCTGGTTGCAAGATTCCAGCAAAATTATTGAGCTGACCGCTTGAAAACGATTATAAGTCGGTAGAAATCAAGCAGTTCACAGCTGCTTGTGGAATAGTGTGTTTGGAATTATGCGAGCGATAAGAGAAATCGATGCGCTTGGTGATTCCATCGCATTACTCTATCAACGCTACTGGAATACGTCAGCCTCTACTGGAGCTGTCTATTTGCACTATATCTGAGACAAATATTACTAGTGGTATCTGTCAGCACTGCCGAGCAGTGCATGCTCGTTGGCCTTTCACTTGAATACAAGTGTGGGGGATGAACTCACGTTTTCACAGAAACGAAGTAAACAAGGTTTGTTCCTCGATTTCTTTCTATCCGTGCCTAGATTTCATATTAACGATTGTTTTTTGAATTTCAATTTGGTGAACAACTTGGCTCACACTTTGTGCATACATGACTGAGCTAGAAGTGCTCTGCTTGAGTATGAGAACTTCTTGACCTTCTCACTCCTCTTTGGCAGTAGTTGTCGAAAGTGTTTGTGTCCAATGTTAAAACGATTCTTTGATTAAATTTTTTCTCATCTTTTCGCATACCGACCTGTTATCTCTTTCAATCATTTTCTTAACCCAGATTCCTTGAGATTCAATAGGTATGGGAGAAAACATTTGCAGTTCTTTGAAACATTTGGAAAGACAGAAAGGAGTGCACAGAAGCCATTGCGGTGCATTCTTTTGACCGCTACTGCGTGTTAAACTGAATGGCGATCGATTAATCTCGGGACTGTATCATGACGGGATGTAGCCTAAGTAATGTCAGCTAATCGGCCAAAGGCTTGCCCAACAAGTTCCATCCAGCCACCGTTGGGTGCCGCTCGGTCAGCTGCGTGGGCTATGGCATCAGTGGCGCTCAAAAGTATTCGGCCAAATGCTTCTCGGCTGTAACATTCTTTCTGTCTTATCAACTTCGTTCAGATTCAATATTTTTCGAAGACATACCTTGCTCACAGAAACATATACGCGTTTATTAGGAGGAAGACTGAGGAATGAAAGAATTAATCTAGTGGAATTTTCCATGTATGACCAATTTTTAAGTAAGTTCCAATATAGGAACGAAAACAAAAAGTAATATTCACCTAGTTAGCAGGTCGGAACTAAGCCTAGGAGGGGGAGGAACTCCCCCGGGGAAAACCAAGATTGTTCACGGACCCGGGGGCTCCTTCCCTTTCAAAACTTAGTCCTGAACGTCTACAATAAAAGTATATGCTTTCCACGATTTAAAATGCTCTAGATCGCTATGCCTCCCCCCTTACTGGATGAGACCCTAAAAAGGTTATAATCCTACAGAACAATCGGCCGCATAATAAATAACATCAAGCAGTCTGATACTTTGTCGATGATCCCGTGAAAGCCTCTTGAGCCGCTGAAAAATGCGACCTTGATATGGAATCAGTTAATGAATTCACTGCCTTTCAGGAGACCTTCCCCCATTTCTCTTCAAATTTAACAATTTTCTCCTCAGAATTCCTGAGTCTTTCTTTCTGCCAGAGGCTTCTACACCTTTCTTCGTAGTGTTTATGATGCCCATTAATTGCGTTCGAATCGGTTCCTCCGTGAAAAGCACGCCATGCTGTCGAAACCGAAAGGTGCCCAGTAAAGGTGCAATGCTTTGGTTCAGTCCATTGCTAGAGAACGAATTCAGGACCATGCAGATGCATCAGCAACGATATCGTTCACGACTTCTTGAATCCTATGCAGTGGTCCAACTTCTTTTAGGGACTACGAAAACCGTGCCGTCGCTCGTTTAACGAATGGCAGTTAATACCGTAGATAGAACCGTTCTGCATTTGCCCACAGCCGTATCCAAACATTATATGTTTGCTCTCGTCGCTCCACATGACGTTGGAGCCTTGCGGGATCTCCAGTCCAGGCGTGCGCAATCCTATTCTATTCCACTAGCATTTCGCAGTCAGACAACCTCGCAGGATTCGAGAAGAATTGAACAACGGCGCATCACCTAGATTACATTGTTCTGTATTCACACGTATGACAGTGCGCCTGCTGACATTTTCTTCTAGCAATCGAGCCATCTGAAGCGTTGCACCTCTGCTGCGCAAGAGTGGTTAGTAGGCAGCATAGCGTGCTTTCGACGAGGGAACCAATTCGAAGGCAAGTACTAGGCGTCATCTGGACACAATAGGTAAGGTTTGTCATGTTTATGCCGTATCAAGGTTAAAGCGACTTTGGAGGTATGTCGACAAAGCATCCTCCCTTCAATAAGCGAGAAAGTTTCGAGTGCACCATAAGTGGCGACGGCCTTCATGAAATATTGAAATTATTTCTGCCAATGAAATTATTAGCCTGTTGCTGTTGTAGTCTATCAATTGTCACTAACCACAACTATTACTTGCTAGAAATCAAGAAATCAGCTATCACTATGAGCAGCTTCTAACCAGATGTACTTCGAGGCCGTCTTCAGTTGTGGTGTTCGGTCTGCACCCGACATTTTTTCGCTTTTTGAAGGGGAGGTTATTAGACCCGCTCAGTATTATTTGTCATGCGGTCGCTTGTATTGTTGGATTGTGACATCTTTACAGTAATTCGAAGTTCATTCGAAATCTGGTCGCACTCGACAAAATCGTAAAATAATATTTTTTAATATTTACTCTTTCTCCTACCTAACAAGTTAACACTGTTTTGTGAGAAAAATTTGTCTTCAATAAATATTTAAATTGGAACTAGTTTGACTCAGCAGACAGAAAGTTATTGCCGAAAAAGTATTTGGCCAAATACTGTTAACACGTTGACGACAGCGTAACGCGGTAACGCTTCCCACTTTGCGCACCTCTTGGGGCATTGTGAAGCGATAACGCGTCCCATCTGAGTCATCCCTTTTTCTTGCGCTTCCGCAACTTATTCTCAAGGCCTTTGCACTCATTCTTTAGGTCATACTTTAGCATACTCAATAACCAAATGGCTCACAGAAAGGCCAAATATTCTTTAGTTTGGCAGACGTTTTGCAATAACCTTAATCTCTGTTCAATTCATTCCTCATCTTCTTTTCAATAACGTAGACATTTTGATAAAAAGGAATAACAGGAGTGAACACAAACCTATCTGTATGGGAAGATGTGTGTTTTCACTGAAACAACCACGACCAATTTCGAAAGCACTAAAGGGAAAATAGGTAAAATTTATTTCTTTTTTCATGGCCTCAATATGTCATTTCGGTGAGACGTTCACTACTGTGACTCCTGATAAGCTGGACAAATCGAAGATCGCTGAAAACAAAGTATTTAAGTATTGCGGATTTGCAAGTTGAAATCCAGGGATTTCGGGTGCGGCGGTCGCGTTCGCAAAATCGCTCTTCTCACGCGGTGCAAAAGCACAAAACGCGCGATGTCGCCAACGTGTTAAAGCAACAGTCCAGGCAGGGTCTCAACCTACTTGTCATTAGGCGGTCAAAACATGCCCCAGCCCACTAAAGTTTAAGGAAATGTCTTTAATTTCAAAACCTACTCTAAAATGCGCTGGAAGGGTCGAAGTCCTCTTGGAAGGGGCGACATCCCATAAAAGCGGCGGATCGCCCAACATTCGCTGTGCAGAGCGCTTGCTCGACTAGCGGTCGTTGCGGGACCGCGCGCGCTGTATGAAGGTCGATTCCATAAGAACCCAATTGAAGCGCTTCAATTTCGATTGCTGGCAAATAGTTATGTATTTGCAAGCATGCATGGCTATTTGCCAGCAGTCAACTGGACGCATGTACTACGGGCAGGTTCGGACAACTCGTCCAACACACATCTCCCTAAACGACGGGGGAATCCTGTCTAAGCCCCTGCCGACGTTTTTTCTACTTTTTCTATCTCCATTGACCAACTCTCAGCTGCAACGTCATTATAGGTGTCCTTACCCGCGAATTCGTTCCTGGATTGTTGCTTTAAGCGCCTACTGTGTCTCGCGGAGGGGTCAACCCTGCGTTGACCCTCTCCGGAGACATTCCAGATTTTTACGACCCCCTTCCTTTTCGGAGGTATCGGTACGATCTCCCCCCGTATTAACTTTTGTGGCCTTTAACGTAATTTAATGCTCATCATTGATGTGTGGCAGTCACATGGAGAAGAGGCGGACCGTGGTTAATCCGCGCGCTTTGTCTCGCTCAGAGAGGGAACGAGGCAACATGAAAATTTATTCGTTAAATAGAAGGATTTTCCAAAATTCGCGCAACCAGTAATGGTAGTAATCATAGAGATTTTCTACTTTCAGAAACCTACCAAGTTTTTTTTTCGATTTCTCGATTCTTCTTCTTGTAATCTGAATAACTGGACCTTGTAGCAATTACGTCACAACAAACCTTTCCATTCAGAAAGTTATACTTTCTTCAGAAGCGGTCTCACGTCAAGCGGACACAAAAATTTTGAATAGTTTCTTCCTAAAAGTATTTGATTGCGGATGTTCTACAGGGTGTCCCATAAATATTGCACCACATTTTGAACTTCAATTCTGTGGGCGTTTATAGTTTTCCATCCGAGATTGGTAGACATTTTAATCCTCTAACCTCTTGTGATTTACCACGCCAAATTGCACGCCTTACCGTTCTACTTACATCTCATCGCGCGCACAAACCTCAACAGAGTGCCAAATCCTTCGCGCAGCTAGGTCCGACGAACGGTAATAAATATCGTACATCTTTGTAATCTTAACCGCTCCGCGACCTATCACGCACCGAAGAGAAGAATCATAAATGTAGGTTCCAATGCGGCCGCCCCTTATGTTCTGCTATCTTGGATTACAGGTAAAGCATGAAGAAGCGGATCGACTACCATATCGAAGTTCGCTTGAGAAAGCCGACCAGAACGCTGAAGTGTTTGAGCACAATCAGGTGAAGAGTGGTCAAGCAACAACTGCTTACACAGCATTATAGGCTGCACAAGCGCCACTGCTCTATCGAACCAGGGAAGCGCCGCAGGTACAAAAAGTCCAAAGAGCTGGTGTCGAGGGCCGAAAATGGTGATTACGAGGGCACCGTTTTCATCGGCGACAAAATTCCTCTCATGGAGCGGAGCTACAATCTCCAAAATTTGGGGATACTCGCATGAGGTCTTAAGGCTGCCAAAGAAAGAGAGAGGAATATTCTTCAGAAGTAGCAACCAATTCCTGTCGCGGTCTAGTCAGAGGTCTCAAGTACCGGTCGCTCACGACCACTGCCTCTTCAAAAAGGAACACAACTCGATGCCAGACCAACCTGAGGGACATCTTTGTGCATCATCTGTTACTAAGGTATCTAGCCACTTTGAGGGGAGAATGATGTTTTTTCCAATCGAACCCAGCTTCTGCAGAGGAGGCAAAAATTGTTCAGAAGCGGTTTCAAGCTACTCCCTACAATTTCATATCCTCAAAGGAACGGCCCCCTTCTTCCTTGATTCCAACGTGCTGATCCAACCTATGTGGGTGTTAAGGGACAGAACCTGCTCCCAACATGGCACTCACATCGATCAACCGGAGCCTCTTTACAGCTAACTTTCGAAGGGAGAACCCCAGAATGCTACGCGGGCCGCAGTAGTGTTGCTTTCGAAGCAATCAGGAGCCATAATCACAGCAACAGGGGGTCATGTCCAATAAATATCACTCCTTCAAATATGTAAATGTATGGCTAAGAATTGTGTATAAGCTCTTGAAGATACATACGTTTTGAGAGAAGTTACACTCAAAGAAAAGTGGTGCAATATTTATGGGACACCCTGTATATTTCAAAATTTTTTCTTCTGCCTTTATTTCCTAAATGTTTCCAGAACTCAGTTCAGCAAGTTCACTACACTTTGTTCCGAAAGCATCAAGGTTCTCTTTGGAAATTCGTCTGCTCACGGCCCCCACAGAGAAGGCGCTTTTGTAGGAAAACGCCTGCTCGGGTATACGCCGTGCACCTGCCTGTGGTCAGGTAGCACACGCATCTGATAGTCCTCCTTTTTCCTGGAGAAGGTGATTGTTGCGTTGTACTATCATATGGTACTCTTGTTTCACTTCTTCATGAAGTGCTCTACACTTTGTTCTCCATGGGATTTCAGGAATGTTCGGTCATCGAAGACAGACCACGTTATCTCTCTGGAGACGACCCCTCCTCTTTCGTTCGGCCAAATACGACCGTTCTTTGCGCAACGGACAGTTGACCTTCTCCAAAGTCAAACACTCGACCGAATATCTGCTTCTGGGAACAATTTTGTTCAAGGTACAACGCGAACAGGACGCGAAGGAGGCGTGGTCCCTCGTTCCTATTTTGTGCAAAGCCGCATTGCGTCAAAAGGTTAACATCCGACTCCTGTGCTGCCTCAGACGGCTGGTCGTGTTTCTTCGGTAGTTCTGGATGACTGCTAAGCCATAGGGCCAAATGATGAAACTCTCAAGAGAAACAGCCCTTAAAAAGACCCATCTGTTGGACCGGATTGGACCAGTAGGCGTGACCGGAAGTGCTTCTGTGACGGAGTGCGCGGAAGGTGCGGATCCACGTGTCAGTTTATGGGAAGGACCCAGCATGAATACAATTCAGGTTCACGCTTTTGACGCGTTTGCACGTGTTGACTCCACGCCGCTAACGGTTGCGAAAGTTTTACAGAGGGAATTGAAAAATTTTCATGGTCGAACTGGTTATCATAATTATCAGAACCATCGCCTACATTCCATTCTTTTTGCTATCTTCATGGAGTAAGGGTCCTAAAGTATCGTTTTGTAGGAATGGAAGCAATGTTTCTCCGTGGAAGATTCCTTTAAATGTAGTCAGGGAAGCATTTGAAATTTACCATCACGAACTCCCTTCTGCATTCCACCAGTGTTTCGCCGTCTCGGCAGAAAAAACTGTCGAGTCTAGGTTGAGGAGATGATGGTTAATCATGCTCTGGTTCTGAAGCCGATTATTCATAAGAGGCATAGGATAGAGTAAAAAATTCCTTTCTTAGGTCGACAAAGTTTTTCAGAGAAATTTCTCGGACTCCTCCGCTGTGAAGCAGTAGTATGGGGCGGGATGTGCCTGCGGGTGGGGGAAGCAGTCCGTAGGAGGCCCACTAGGATTACGCTTGACGGAGAGGGACGAATACGGGACAGAATGAGAACTATTACGCGCTTCGGTTAGAACTACATACGCACTTCGGAAGCCCTCTTCTTTTCTAAGGTTAGCGAACAGTCCTGAAACTGAGCTTTCTCGTGAATCTGACAAAGTGTAATGGAAGAAAAAGGTATCTCAAAAAGCAAAATGGAATTCGATGTCCGCTTGATTAAAGTGAACTAAGCTGATTCATCGCTCCAATTGACAAAGTCAATTATTGCCGCGCCTATCGAGAAACTGCCGCGCAACGATGCCGCGCAAGTAGTCGCGCGCAACGGCGCCTTCCTGACGGTTCTGTGGGCCGCTCCCCTCCTCCCCCCAGGGGATGGAACAGGCGAGCGCGCGTGATCCTGGAGCGTGCCTTGAAGGAGATAAACATACTTCTTCATGAGACTTCCGACTGGTATATGTCATGTTGCGAAAATGTGAGAGTTTAGAGAAAAGTATTTCCATTCTAAGAACACTACTTATGGGTGATATTAAAGGACGAACTCACGATTAGAATGAAGCTTGAAGAAGGAGCAATTCACCTCATTGAGGAACCCGCAAACCTCTTAGGGGTGCCAACTGAAGCGCAATTGGCACCGAAGGAGTTGACCTCGGCGACTTATTAAGGCTCAATCTTGGCTGGCGCGGTGGGCCAGTGCACGCCCACCGATCATCTGATCACTCGCCGCAAGCTACACGTAGTGAGTGATTAGATAGGTGAGAGAGCGTAGTGCTGAAGAGGGCACAGCGATGATAGTCGCATCACTGCTCGAATCAAGGGGCAAGGAAGGGGCTCCATTTCTCGGATTCTGGGCCATTTTCTTCAGTTTTTTCTTCGTTAGTGTACCACTCACTATCGCTAAGTTAATTTGAAATCGGTTGCCTTTCCAGCATGAATTCGTCCTTTAAGTATAAGTAACCTAATTGTGAAAAGTTGTAAATAGGGCAGTATTAAAAAAGCAGGAGAAGTTCTGCAACCCCAGCATAGAAAAATGTTTGCAAGTAGACGCCAAATCAAATGAGGAGCTGAGTAAAACTGGATTTGACCCCATTCAAATTTGACTCCTGCTACCATCTCACGCAGTGTTTTGCATACAGCTTATCAACACTATTGGAGATTACATTTATCCGTCACTATTTATTATTTTATGAGTAAACTTGATAGGAGTGCCTGAGCAATCAACTGCTGCGATGGATACGAGAACGAATCCCTGTAGACGATCCAATACGAATCAAATCACTCTCGAATTACAAGGAGATGCAAAGCCTTGGAAAAGGCAGATTCGGTGAGGTATGCAAATAGATTACAGTACTGAACTCTTATAAACTCCTCAAGAGCTGGCGGACCACGGCACTTTTCATGTGTAAGAAGAAACAAATTTGCGCCCCCTTTCTGGTATAAACCCCAGGAACTGAGCCATCTTTGTTCTTCAGAAGTGGAACAGAAGAAGATCTCAAAAATTTGTTATATGTATTGAGGAACGCAAAAAACCGTCGCAAACATTTTACCGAAACTCCTTCCATTGTTCGCTGCTGCAATCACTTTTACTACTTAAGCACTGATTTGCCCTTATTTCAGGTTGTTAAGTACCTAAACACCTCGAAAATGGTTCACGAGACGGTAAAACGCGTGCCAGTGAAGTTGTTTGACCACTGGAGTCAATCCGACTATCGTATTTCACAGGTTGGTTTTTTGAGTCTCGTATTCACGTAAACTGCGAAAAAATAATATTAGATAGACAGATGAGTGAGGAATGCAGTTTTCACCGGCTGTTTGCGGCCTGATGGGTAACATGTTTCATGACCAGCTGAAAGTCACCCAAATTGTAATTAATAAAAAGTGCTCAGCTTATGTTCATCCCCTCTTGAAAGAGTTAAGGTATGCGATCAATCCGTTTTAAAGCGAGAGATTACGATAAAGTGGGAGTGTGCCAAGAAAGCAAATGCATCGCTGGACCTAATAGTAGAGCGGTAAAGGAGGCGAGATGTTGCGTTCAAGCGAGCAAAGGCGCGCTAGTTGCTGCGCACTAACTTCGCTACCGTAGTCTGAGCTCCGCCTCGACTTGTGCCCCGCCTCTCAATTTGGACGGTGAAATAGCATGGTCTGTGTGAGTGGCATCCTTGGTTGCGGAGCAGTCAAAGTGGATTGGCTTGCATATTTGCAATGTGGGCGTCGTAGGGGGAAATAAGTCAGCTGTTGGATAATGTTCATTTGGTGGGATTGACGGTTTTTTTTGTATAATAAGTCATTTGTGAAATTTTAGTAGTCTATACATGCAATGAGAAAACTTATCACGTGATCACGCCTATCATCTCATTATGAATTGGTGCGTGCGTTAATTGTAAGAGAAGTTTTTGATGCTTATGGATATGCCGTATGATGCACGAAACTGTGAGGGATCTCGAGCGTTTGGGAGGTGCATGATCTCAAATTGGCTAGAATGTGACCGTACGGTGCTTTAGGTAGCCGAGAAAACTCAGTTGCTACGAATAGTTCTGTCCGCAAAGGCCAATAATAGCCGTACATTTTAACAAAATTTATTCGAATTGCAAATTGGTAAGAAATTCGGTGTCTCCTTGAATGTGTCGCAAATTCGTCCCGAGGGAATGGAAGGTCGTGAGCTGAGCATCGAAGGTGAACAGGAGCCAAACGAGAACAGTGTTTTGGAAAAGTGAGCTTGATTACCCTCACAGGTTAGATACCTTTAGGATGCCTATTGATACAATAGCCATCACAGGCCGACGAAAGACTACGATCATGAGAAGAGAAACATTTTCATCATGCCCCTCCCCACAAGATGAACTCGCATTGATCTGGCTTCCATGAAGTCGAAAGTGTTGATAATTTGAATGCGCGGTTGCATTGTGTAACAAGACTAAATCTAAATTTATTCATCTGATTCACCACAGCTAATCACATTCATGTCGCGATTTGCTGATCATTTGCGTAGGCGGCTGGGTTCTTCCTTCCAAGCTGGTAGTTGTTCTTCTTGGCTCAGTCGTAAATCAGATAGGCGCCGATACATGGTGTTAGGTATTACGGCTACTCATACCATACGTGATTCTTGAAAACCTTAAGACCGTATATAACAGGGATACATATAACATAAAGATGATATCAGCTCAGTAGGGCAAGTGACGAACTAACAGTAATGAGAGTAAAAGACAGCTGACAATAGCTTGGTCGAGGAATCCTTTGAACGCCTTCTGCTTGTTCGGTGCCAAACCGACTCCACTTGTGTCGTGTCCCATGTTTCAAATGTACATGATTCCATTCCAGTTTATCTTTTTCAAGGTCGTAACTCAACACAGATTTCACCTAAAAAGTGAGTTTGCTAGTTTATTTCAGAGACAAATGTCCTTTTCTTCATTTCGAATCTTCTATATTGATCACATGGAGGCTTAGAAAACAACTAATTTATAATGTATGAGGGACTCGTGTAGAAATCCCACGATGGGATTTGGAATTATTGCGCACATTGAATCAGCAAACTCACTTTTCAAAACCTATACTGAGCTCCACTCCTATTCAAAATAGCAAAGTAAAATCATGAACATTCGACTACGCTCGAAACACTGCTGAACATGAAACCATGGCCGTCGTCATTCAATTGATAGGAGTACTTGCAATTTATCCGGCTGCGCGAATTGCGTTGCGACTCTAACACTAGAGGCCGTATGGTGAATTTTGGTGAGGGGGAGGTGGTACATCAATGCATTATGTTGGGGGAATTAGCGGGGGTTCGTCGTGGGGCCGATCGGCCACTGGGTAGCCCTGACTCTGTGCTTCTATATTTGCCTTTTTGGTGTTTAACGTTACATATTCGTTCAAGTACATACTCCTACATTGATGTGATCCCTACTATACAGGGGTGGCCAAAAAAAAAAGAGACACTTAGCCCATGGCGCACATCATCGAACTTTTCGTCGCACAGGGAGCCGATGTTAATGAAAGTTTTACGGCTGAATATTCCTTAGGTGTTCCCCCATAGACAGAAGCAAGCCCTCCTTCACTGCCCCAATTGTCTTCAGAATATGACGTCATCTGCCGTCATCGTCGCCCTGAAGCTGCTACACAATTTCTTCAACGGATTAACTGATGAATAACTTCCCAGAGATATTAACGGTGATTGTGCGAAAGCGCTTCCGGCTAGCATTTCAGAGACATCATAATCGTCTATGGTATCTCGACGACCTCGTTTGAGCTCGTACCGTGCACAGTGCTTCGGGGGAAAATCTTCAGATGACGTCGCATGTAGGAGCTGTTGTGTTGCTTCCTGATAGTTTTGGATGTGCTGTTTGATATTCAGTTGTGAACATTTTGTTCGGTTTTGCAACGCGTAAATAATTCCGTTTGAAGTGGGAGTGAAGTGTCCTTTTTTTTGGCCACCCCGTATATAATGCGCTATGTCTGTCTGTCGTCTGGTCACGAAATTCGTATCAAGCAACAACAATAAGGGTCCAGGTCAAGTTTGGAGGGATACCAATATCCTAGAAAGTAATAACACACATCAGCAAGCGGAGCCCGCCCACAGTGGGCGTGGGGCTGCATCGGTTGATTCAAATACAGTCAAAAACAGCCTCGAGACTGGGACAAAAAGTGGTTATAAATGTGCGTCGGTAAGGCCAGATTGCATTGGGGAGACCCACCCTCGGTGGGAGGGGCGTTCTCTGGAAAAGCGGTGCTCATAAAAATATCAATAACTAGGTTAGGAGGAAGCTTACAGAGCAGAAAAGAAATTAGTGCAGGCAGCGATGCTAAGGTATTTCCAGCACGCATGATGTGAACGGAGATCACCCACAATGGGCGGAGCGTGTCCTGAAGTAGACGACGTTTTCTACGAGAGCTCATAAATCGGCTCTGAGATGACTTGGAACCTGAAAACAGTGGATACAGGTTAGCGAGAGAGGAGAAGCTAAATGTCAAGGCTGGGCGTAGCTTACACCAAAGTGGGCCGAGTTTGCTACCAGCCTCATAACTCGGTTCTATGAGTCCGGGTGTGGGGAAAAGCGTATAAGTGTTGGCAGAGGGAAGGGGTCAAGTGCTGTGGGCAGGGTGAGCATGCATTAAAGGTGCGGAGTTGCCACGGTACTTCATAACTCGGATCCAATAAGTTCGGAGATGGAAAATAGTAGAATGAGGTTGGGGAAGAGATGATAGTCATATGGTATGCGGTGAGCGAGGCATGTAAAGAAGTGGCGGCGGTTTACCACAACGATACGTTGCTCGATTCGGTCCCCTACAAGACCTCATAATGCGGCTCCGAGATGACTTAGAGACTTGAAAAAAAATACGCCAGAGGTGAAAGTAGGAGTAGAGGTTGAATGTGAACGCTGGGCGTGGCACACCCGGATGTGGGCGGAGTGCCACCGCTCTCATAACTCGGTTACTAGAAGCCCCAGCGCCGGGGAAAATGTGCATAAGTACTGAGGTATGGAGAAGGGTTGAATGCCATTGCTGGGCTAAGCATGCACCAGAGTGGGCGGGGTCTGCCTCAGGAATTCGTGACTCATAACGCCATTTACGAGACCTCATAATGCGGCTCCGAGATGACTTAGAGACTTGAAAAAAAATACGCCAGAGGTGAAAGTAGGAGTAGAGGTTAAATGTGAACGCTAGGCGCGGAACTCCCCGGAGTGGGCGGAGTTTGCCACCATTCTCTCATAACTCGGTTCCAAAACGGCTAGACGACCGGGAGAAATGTGGATAAGGGTTGCCGGAGGAAAGGGGTTACATGCTAATGGTGGGCTAAGCTTCCACAAAAGTGGGCGGAGTTATGCACGAAACATGATTACTCGGTTCCAAGAAGTCTTGGACACCAGGAAAAAAGTATAGAGGTCAACGAAAGAAACGAAGTCTCAGTGGGCAGGACATGCGCAAAAGCGGGCGGGGTTACCAAGGTATTTCGAAAGTGGAGTGTCTCCAAAGCAGCCGTACCTTGGTATCTCGCTCAGCAGCTCTGCAGTAATAGAGAGAGAACATTGGTCACAGACATAATTTTTCAGCCTCACCACCTTCCGAAAAAAACCCTGTCTTGGAAGAAAGACCCTCTCCGAAACCGCCTTATAGTTATAATAGAAAATATAGTATGACCTAATAGTCGGTGTAAATGGGATGTACCGAAAGAAAACTAAAATTTAGAAAAGAACAGTGATCATCCTGTTGTACCCCCGTGTGATGCACGGCAATGCGTGCGCAGCCAAACTGGTAACAAATATGGCACGAAGCAGCGGGAGATTTGAAACAAAACGCAATCGAAAATAGTGGGTGGATAATCACATACATCATGGCACTACAACTAGAGCCATATGAACGAATGCAGAACAACCAACGGATAGACTGACGCGCTTATCAATATAGTAATATATACGCAAACGAATCTATGTATAATCTAAATAGTGGAAAAGAGAAAAGAAAATAAAAAATGAAATGGTCGGTCAGTGGAGGGTCGGTCCTACGACGAGGCCCCGGTAAGTCTCCCAAACTTTCCCCAACAATAAGAATCTAGAGTCGAGGAACCCATTTCCCCTTCATCGTTCAGCTTTTGCTGCTTCTTTCGACTGTAGTTGGATATGGACCTGGGGACAGATTGTTCTTGCCTAGTCAGTTCTTACAATCTTGGTATGTGAAACTAAAAGTCCAATTGGGCAAAACAGCGAACTTTAACTCGAACGAGTAATTTTTCCTGTTAAAGTTTCTGTTTTAAAGACTCGAGGCGCACATTTACCGCTGAGAAAACGATTTGGAATGGATTGCTCACACCTAAACTAATTGAAGACCAAAGGAAATGCACTACACCCGATAGCCACATCAACAAATCGAAGGAAGAGATAAATGTGAACAATGTAGAACGAAGACTGGGCGGTTCCAACAACAAATAAAGAAAAAAAAGCTACAAATAGAATAGCATGTTTTCGGGTGTAGGTTTAGGCGCTGGACTCTCTCGCTACCTAAAAAATCGTTTTTCCACAACATTCTCCTTCGAATTAGTTATACACAAGAGAGAAGTTTCAGAAAAATGCCACGAATACTGAAAACAAATCCAAAAACACGATACTAGCGAACATACGAAAAAACACAACTTAAAAACAGCTGATGGTATCGACTGAGCGAGGCCGACCTTGGCACGACGTCCTTCCTACTGGGACAACTCGTCCAGCTAGCGACTACGTTGACCGAGGCACTGCGGACGGTCCACTACCAACCAGAGTCAACCCTGCGTTGCGCAGTTCTCAACGGTCACGTTGCGCAGTTTCGCCCGATTAGACACGTTCTCTCGCGCGAACATTCACACTCGCATGCTCGAGCCGTCTGTGTCTAGGCCCATACAGCGTGCGTTGAGGATCTCTCAACGTGCCGTTGCGAACTGTGCAACGCAGGGTTGACTCTGCTACCAACTACTTTAACCCTTTGACGACCGCCGTTATGAATGCGTCATTTCACTTCTTTCTAATTTTTTTCATCAAAAATCATTAACCCTCCAACAATTTCACTACTAGTAATTAGCGCATTATTCCGCGAATTCGATAATCTATTTGTGTAGTTTTAAAACGTGAAAAATGCTAAAATAAACTCCTAAAAACATGTCGCCACCGACGAAAGTGTGGCCCACCGGCGGGCCACGCGGTCGTCAAAGGGTTAATGATGGTCCACGTACTCGTGACATTTCTGGCTTTCTTCTTCACAGCCACACTATTTAGCACCTCCTCTTTCACTTCAGATCCAACCAGACTATCGTAATCTCTCGCTTTAGGAGTGCTACAAATCTGACTTCCTTTCACTATCAAATCCAATAGAATGCAGTTTTGATCTAAAAAGGACCTGCAGGAGGCTGGCGATGGCAGTGTCAATATTATCACCGTGTTATTCTAGCGTGGGTGTGTGCAATTAGTTGAAACTGATCGCGGTAGCGTTATTAGCAGATAACTGTAGCGGTAGGTCACTTCGCACTTCCATTAACTTGCCTGTGGAACGAACCCACTCAATTGCTTACTGACGTTCCTGGACAGCTCCAAAACAAGCAAATGAAGCAAGTGGAATAATATTTGAGTAGACTGCTGTTTTGAGCGAAATTTTGAGAATTGACAAAACTCTATGTGACATTGTCGTCAATAAGAAACGTCGACACTTTGTACTGTCCAGTTCCACCGCTTAGCCTTCGTTGAGCTTCCAACTATTCATTTATTATTCAAAGGTGAAAGGTTACTGCTCACATTCAAATCTTGAAACAAGCGTTTATTCGCGCAATGTAATTAATTAATCATTGCTTATTGAGCGACACAGGCCTAGATTTTTTCCGTACCAGATCAAAGTGGCCCGCAAGCTGACCATGCTGGACCTATCCCATGCTTTTCCAGAAGAAGCCCAGAAGGATTCCAAGGTTTCTCCTGAAAAAAATCCATGTTTAAAACAGCTTTGAGCTGACCTTTATTCGAGTAGTTCTTTAATGCCTAATCCGGGCTGATAAATCAGGCGAATAGTATGGCCACACATCGATCGACTGCTATGGGGAAGCATGGAACTGGGAATGGTGGAACTTCAGGCTTGGGTGTTGCGCCGACACTCTGACCTGCCGAGGAATACATGATGTCGATTCTTGATGATTCGATTCTACGGAATTGACCTGGCGATCTAGCATGGCTCACTCTTGGCGCACTTGGCGGGCGCGCCCACCGACTGTCTAATCACTCGCCGCAAGTCAATACGCGCTAGGTAATAAGATAGCAGAGAGAGCAATAGCGCTGCAGAGGGCATAACGATGCAAGTCACACCAATGAGTACATGAACGATCAATGTGGCCCCATTCCTCGGGTTCTGGACCGCTTCTCGTGGCCCTTCTTTCCTGTACCACTAAGCAGCCTTAAGTTAATTTAAAATGGGTTGCTTTTTCTCAGGAGTACAGAAATAAGTTTTCTTTGAGTCATGCAAGCATATTAAGAACGACCTTAACGAAAGGGTGTCCCACTGGAGAATCGGCATTTTGAAGAACTATGAAAAGGGCGGAAGTGGTGCAGTGACAAGTGGCGCGCTCACCACGCGAGCGGTCCGGGATCAAATCCTGGGTCGTGAGTCGCCCGGGCCAACCAAGCCTTCCATCCCCCCGGGGTCGGTTAATTGGTACCAGATTCGTCTGGGAGGATAAAAACACTGACTTGAACATCGGCTGGCCCCCGCAAGTCACTGTATAGGCCACATCGCATTCAAATGCCACTGCGAATGTACAAATGGAAGTAGAATGCGTGCCGCATCCCAAACGGCGGCTTGGATCACGCAAAGCTTATCTTGCTTATTATGAAAAGTGGTCGATTTGCTGGTCCTCCCGTCCTCAATCAAGAAACTACTTTTCAAGCCATCAGACGCGTATTAAGGAAGTCTGGCTTCACTCGCTCTGGAAAAGGAGCACCTCAAACCGTAACTCTAGTAGAATTACCATTACACCGGACAGGTGCTACCATGGTTGCTGGAGATAAAAAAATTCGCGTAAGGAGACTTCCAAGGGCTGTCCTATGATTTTGCAACGGACTACAAAACTGAAAAAATTGTCTAAAAATACGGAAAAGTATTCGGTAATGAGCTTTCCTCAGAAGCCGGATATTCATATTTTAGGGGTGCTATGATTTTACAATGCCACTGTATCCCTCCTTCGCTCGTCAGGTCCATGCAGAAAAAGCGTGTTGTATCACGAAAAATGATCCGATACAAACCTGCCTTCTCATTTCTGTATTGCCGCACTTGCTAGCTCGAACAAAATCACATGTGAAAGAGAGCGAGTCGAGATCTCGACACTGCTGAGTTGCGCATTAAGGGAAAGGTCATACTCATTCCAGTAGAAAATTTCACCGAACAATTTGATTCAATGGCAAGTGTATTCTTCTACTTCGGAATTTTTAGTCGATTAAACTTACTAAACAAAAAGCCAATACCGGCACAGAAATTATAAGTTATTCGACAAACTCACCTTTCAAAGAATAGAAACGTTGGCTAGTGAGCAATGGAAAGACTTAACCAGTGAGCGTGTAATATTTATTACGACGTGTTAGTGTAAGAATCGACAATTAAAATGCATTCAATGGGCTTATATACAGAAAAATGTGGGCGATCATCAGATACCATGTCGCCGGGACAGTGGTGGACGTGCGCGTACTCAAGCTCGAGGGATGAAGGACAAAGCATCAGCAGCTAATAGTTTTACCTACTGATTGCACACACTTATGATACCGCCAGGTCATGCTTGCGGTATCGTTTCAAGAGACACTCATCAAGAGAACGTCTAGGGTAAATAGTCTGAACTAGCACGTTATCACTCATATGAATCCTAGCTCGTAGAAATATATACGTGTGTACCACAACCACAGACGTATTTTTTAAACGATATTGATGTGGATAATAATTTACACACGCTGTATTCCACGCCTAATTTTGTAATCATCACGTCAGTATGAGGAAGTTTGGTCTCTTATGGCTAGTCAAAAATATTTAAAAAATGTCTCAAACTTCGACCGCTACCGTTTACTAAGGCAGTCGAAATTGCAGTGCTAAGAACCAACGATGAGTTCTTTCTCTTCGAATGGAACCACAAATATCCCCATGACTGATCGTAAGCAAGTATTCGCTTCTTGAGTGCGGTGATACATCGTATTAAATTAGCTATGTAGTGAAAGTGACAAGTGACACGGCTTACCACGTGGACGCTCTCTATCAACCAGCCCTAAGATCGTTTACACCTACCTTAACACGCTCCACTCTGGTCGGTCTGTTTAGTTATCATTCTCGTGATGGACCAATAAAACGATATTGGCTCGCTCGTAACAATTCATTAATCACAGACAGAACTTCAAAAGCCTTCAGGATTACGAAGAAATACAAAAATGCAAGGATGCCACATTTCAGTCGTGAAAATATATCAAAAGAATCAATTGAATTACAGCGCTTGGACATGTTCATCGCCGAATTGGCGCCACCTGCATCGCCATTAGTCTAGCCAAATACAGAATCGCAAATTTTCTCAGGCTGTTTGCAGACGAGCTTCGTTGTGGGCATTCTTTCAAACATACTTTCTTATATCTAACAGTTTTGGCCCTGTTCCAGGCATCAACTTTTGATTTCACGGGAGTGAATCTGCCAAATGGCTCGCACAGACAAGGTTGATGAACAATATTATCAATGAAATACTGCTATTCATTACTTCATTGAATGTACGTTCACAATTTTTTTTAAAGCTATGCAAAAAATAGAAAGTTCACGAGCAGGTCAGGAATCCACCGTTGCGCAAATTCCCAAGATATTTGCGACCCCCTTCCTATTCGAGGGTATGCGTACAACCCCCTCTCCGTATTAACTATTGTGTCATTAACTATATTGTTAACTCATCACTGATTAAATGGGCAGTACACCAACATGCCAAAAGTGGGCGGTCATTCCGCACTCTTGTCCTCAGAGAAGAATGCGCGGCCACATAAGTTTTCTCTATTTATAGAAGCGTATTTCCAGCCGGTGATAACGTAAACCATGATGATTAATCACAAAGATTTTACTTTCGGAAACTTACAGTTTTTCCAATCTCTCAACTCGCTTCTTATGATCTGAATAATTAAACATTGTACCAATACGCTTACAATACAATTCCCTCAGGTTTGCTCCCAAAAGCGGTCTCATGAATGGATATAAAAATTTAAAAACTTAACATTGTTTTCTTTCCAAAGTCTTTAAAAATTTGCGAATGTTTCATTCTTTTAGAGAATCGCTCCGTTATTACTTTTTTTTGCCCACGCTAGTTAACATTCAAGCAATCATCTACTTCTTCTTCTGCTTATTCTTTAGCGTCTGTCCCGCTCGTAAGCGGGGTCGCTTTTCTTATGTGTTGACGCCACCTTTCCGATTGAATGCTCGCAACGGGGGTGATATTAACTGACTTCAAGTGTACGTGCAATGTATCGAAGCCATCGCTGCTTCGGGCGCCCCTTAGGCCGCCTTTCGGGCACCGTCAAGGTTGAGACCGATCTTACAAGACACTGTCATCTTTCTTGTCTCTTGTCGACAATTGGAGGCCACCCCGAATCGCTCTCTGATTGACATCGTTCGAATGTGTCTACTCGGTGACTCGGCTTGCCAAACGCAGCACCTTGGTCTCCATCACACTTAGCCGTGCTTCGATCTCTTCAGTCGTAGCCAGCACTCAGCACCGTAAATCGCACCTGCCGGATGACGTCCTATAGATCTTAGACTTTGAGACTTCTTAGCATGTTTTTATCGCAGAAAACGCCAGTCATGCGAGCGCCATTTCGACCAGGCTGCATTCACTTGAGAATTCGTTTCGAAGACCAGGCTGCCCGTCAGACGCGATTGCGTGATCCAAGATACTTGAATGATGTTGAACGAGTGAGTCAGTAACCATTGATCTTAATAGAGCCTAACTCACTCGAATCGGTGGTCAAGTACTCAGCCTTCTTAACGTTCAGCTTGACCCGAAACATAGCTAGACGACCAGGCCTGTACCTGTTGGCTGCGAGCGTGCTTTATCTTCGCTAGCGAGCAATCACGTCATCAGCATAAAGATAGTGTCCATGGAGCCGGCTTCTGGAGATCTCCGTATGTGCATCCATAACGACAACAATAGGAGTGGGGATAATGCAGAGTCTTGATGACCCCGACAGAGATGGGAAAATCCATCGATGTTTCTGCGGCCGTGTGCACTCGCGCCTTTGGACTCGAGTAAAGGATGCGCACCACTTGACGGAGACTCTTCAGGCCACGCCATTCTGTCGTAAGGCATACCATATAACGTTCCGCGGAACGCGTGTGAATGCCTTCTCCAAATCTAGGAAGGCAAGGCGCACCGGTCTTTGATTTCTCGCGATGCTTTTCAGCAAAAAGGCGAGCGGCATGTATGGGCATCGATAGTGCTACAACCACACTGCGTGGTGGTCAGCTCGACGATGTCCCGGATACGCTATCTACAACGTCGCTCGAAGATTTTCATTGCTGTGCAAAGCAGGCGAATTGGATGTAGTTAGTGCAGTTCTCCTGGATTTCCCTTCTTCTTCTTCCCAGATAGGAATCGTCCTGCTTTGTTGCCCAGCTTTGTGCACCCTCTTCCTGCAACGATCTGCTTGAAGAACTCCGTTAACCAGTCTGCAGGACTCCAGCATTTTGAATTTCCACAAGTCGGCCGCTTAATTTCCAGGACCAAGTTGCTTTGCCTGATTATCATTTCTTTCATGGCCCGTGATGGTCTCCTCCACGCGATATCATTCTGAAACGGGCCTGTGTACTGGCGGAGCGCAGGGGATGCGGGATGAGTAAATTCGACTGTGGAGATGTTGTCGAAGTAGTCACGCCCATCGTTTTCAATGTTCTTGCGGCCGTCAAAGCGGGCATTCTCGTCATTTATGCCGAATAATTTTTCCATATCTTCGGTCTGGCGATGGCGGGTCTTTGCAAGTCGGTAAAAGTACCCCTCTCCATCGCGCGACTCAAGTTTCTTACTGATATCAGCAAAATGGGCTGCTGTCGCAAAAGCAACGGCCTTCTTTGCCTCTTTCTTCGCTATCTGATAGCTCCCCCAGTTCTCAATAGTTCTTTTCGTGAAGAAATGCGTGGTACCGCTTCTTCTTTTCGCGCAGTTTCTCTCTGACTTGGTCCGTCCACAGCCACGTTTGCTTGTCAATTCTCCACCGCCCCGGCTTCGTCATCCCGAGCTCGGATCGAGCTATCCGAGTTATTTCTTCGGCAGCACCTTTCCAGGTTTCGTCGACAGTCGTCACCGCTGGTAATTGAATGCGGGAAATGACGGCCGCTTTTTTCCCTTCAGTCGCCACCACTTGATTCTCGCTGGCCCACACCTTTCGATTAGTTTCGATTTCGGCGGGACTATCTTTAGCGTACAAATTAGTGGTCGGTGTTGCGTGGCGACCGTTTCATAAGGCACTGCTTTCGCGTCCGTTACGAGTCCTTGGTCGCGGCGCCTGACAAGTACGAAATCAATTTGTGTTCTGGTGTTACCGCTATAGAAGGTGGTGAGATGTGAGTCGCGTTTTCGGAATTTCGTGTTCACAATGGCGAGGTTGTGCGAGTCTGCATACTCGAGATTCGCTCGCCATCGGTGTTACGTGACTCATATCCAAAACCACCGTGACAGCTGTAACCGTCTTTCGTAGCGCCAACGTGCCCATTGAGGTCACCTGCGACCATTATAGCTTCTTGTGACGGAGCCTCAGCTGTCTTCTCATCAAGCAGATTCCAAAGCTTGTCTTTGGCTTGTTCGGAGCATCCGGTCTGCGGAGCGTACGCTGAGAAGAAGTGGTATTTTCGTTGTTCAATGACGACAATGCGTATTGATTGAAGTCTACATGAAGAGTGCTTTACATGCAAAATTTTCCCTGAAAAGCCTTCTTCTGCCGGATTTCTGAGGAGATCCCTAGAAGTCAATTAGGCAAGTTCTAACTTTCTTCCACTTGGATTTGTTCTATAGACATCAAGATTCTTTTGAGGAAGTTGGTCTGCTTACGGCCGCTGGCAGATAAAGCATTTCGAAGTGAAAACTCTTGCTCAACGTACGCCGTGCAACTCTTTTTGGTAAGCAGCCGCACCAGCACGTGAAAGTCCTTTACTTCCCTGAAAACGGTGATAGCATCGCGATTGTGTTGGGTTGATGCATAGTTATTGCAGGTTGTTTTCGCGCATGACTTTTTTCGAAAAATTGACGTTTTATTTATTATCTTTTCACGGAAATATTTTTCTTTTTTTCATTAACAGAACTACTTATCGGGAATAATTTTATCGTTTTCGCTTAATAAAATATGTTGAAAAAATCCGCAATAGTTATGCATCAACCCCATAGTTACATTGTACTGTTACATAGAATCCTATTTTTCAATGCATTTCGTCGCGGGTCCCTGCGTATATGACCTTCTCCTCTTTCATTCGGCCAAATACGACCCCCGCTTCTTTGCACAACGGCCCTTTGTGCAACGGGCGGTTCACCCTGATCACAGACCCGGCTACCACAAACTCAAAAAGTTCTTTTTTGAGTTTCTCCATATCAGGGAAGTGGAAGCAAGTATTTATTGAGGAATGAGACTGAGCTTGTTGTGTATGTTTAAATATCGTTCGTCTCTGTACTTCATAAGGGTTCCCAACGATCAGAATAAACGAGTGGACGGCGGTGTGACCAGGGTCAACCGTCCATTATGCAAACATCAACCAGGGGGGTCGTGTTCGGGCATTGGAAGGGGGTGGAATGGAAGCTCAGCACGAGTCACAGGATTTGGTATAAAGTCACAAAACGGCAAAGGACTGTAGACTTCCAAATGCGACTACTAACCACAGACTATTCATTGGCGCATCCAAGAGCAGGAGCTGATAATGAACCATTTCATATTCTAGTGAGCACGAACGAACAGTTTCTTTCGAAGGAACCCTGATGCTTTCAAATCAAATCAAGGTGGAGGGCGTTCAACGATTTTGGGAAATTGACCTCTGAAGTCCTGATAGATACACTTTCAGGAAAAAAATGTTTCAAAACTTCTTAAAAGAAATCAGTGTTTGGTATCTGATCAATTGCGTAGATTTCAACAGTCGTTACAGCTTCTGATCATACCGTATTTTTAGGAATAATATAGGTGTTCGAATGTTGAAAACTCTCGTAGGATAATGGTCCAAAAAAGAATAGGAAAAAAGGAACGAGACTTTTTTAAAATGAGCAACCTTTCAAAAAGGTTCAAATATTTCTTGAAAGCTCTGATTATCTAGTTTCTAATTGAACTCAAAGATCTGCAAATTTTGACTATGAAGGAAGTATTGAACGCTTGTCGAAAACTCGCATGTACACAAAAAATAGAACGACACTCGATTTTTTGAGGAGTTGCACATTTGACATCTGTTTAAACAATTTTTAGAAAGAAAATGAAACGAATTTCCTAAAATCAAAAAGGCACAAATAGCTAATATGTACTGACCCTCTGCAAGAGGGAGCGGTCGTAGAAATGTCAAAATCTGCACAATGGACGGTTGACCCTGTCACTAACGACTGCGCTTAATCGCAAAATTGCAATCTGGGAAGTAATAAAATATTTCAGACACTCAAAGGATTGAACTACCTTCACACACTTGATCCTCCCGTCGTTCACAGGGATATCAAAGGTTTTTACTTGCTTCTTCATTATTTTTTGCTCTACAGGATGTCAAAAATATTACAACACGGTTTCTACCGAGCAACTCACTTTAGATGGGTATAACTTCAAATGATTACACACAATGTTTATTCCAATATTTACATGTTACATGTTGCATGTTAATGGCATTCCTTCGGAAGGTCCTCCTTTAGCCCTGATTACAGCTCCCACAAAGGAAGGATACCAGGTCGAAGTGACCATCCGAAATGAAACCTATATGTACATACAGATAAGTTGTCGAACGCTGATCTCAAATCCGCCTTCCAAATTTGCGGAACAATTCTCTGAATAGAGTTACAGAGGTTGTTTCTAAGGAAAGCCTGCTGCAGGGAACATTGGCAGACCTCGACTGCAGGCAGCGGCCTGGTCCAGCGGTAGTGTTCGAGGCTTACATTACCATGGATGGGATTTCCTTTGGGAGGAAATTTCTGCTCTTTGTAGCAATGTTTGTTTTGAGTATAAAAAACTGTTTAGAGTTAAAATTTGCAGTTCATATAACATGCCATGTTTAGAGGGGTTCGATTAAAACATAAGCCATTTTCATCGAAATGTCCCCGACCAGTTTTTTACAAGTGTCGGAACAAGTTTTACAGGTATTTCTTTCACGGAAGGCGGCTCATCTCCGATAATGGACTTAACAATGAGTATATGTTTGCTCCTGAGTATATTTTTTAGGCCTTCCAGACGTTGATTCTGATTTTGACTTAGTTTCAAAAAGGTGGCCGACAATTAGACTTCCGTCTTGTCTCTAGCAACTATCCTAGTGCTGTTCTACCATACGACGACATCGAGGGTGTACCCTCGCCTTCAAATGACCAGAAATTGTGCAGTTGCAGATGTTGACGTGGCATTAACGTGGCATCGATTCAAGTACATCTTTGAGCACACGTGATGTCAACTTTTCGTCGAAAACTTGGCCACGTGTGCCAGTGCCACGTCAATTTCTGCAATTGCACAATTTCTGGTCATTTGAAGGCGAGGGTAGCTAAAAGATGCCACGTTAAATTTCAGATAACGCAAGAAAACAGGGCAAACACGTGATTTTTTTCCGCATGTAAAACCTGCTAAATCCAAATCATGACCAGACTCTGGCAATGGGTTGATGGACACATGACTGCCCACATTCTCAAAGTGAGGTCAAAATTTTGGATCTGTTGTTGAAAGGATACTTGACGCGCTGAACACGAATATCAGCTGTGTTCGGCACAATATTGTCTGACGCGTGCGCTACGAGTACCAGGGACGGTCCTTTGCAGATGTCGCGCTCGCCGTTCGATGCTCCTCGCTTCCAGTTGTAACATTGGCAATCGCTGATGACTTAGTATGGAAAGAGCAAAAGTAAGATTTGCCAGGAAGTCTCTTTCCCGTCGGCCCGGGCTGCTGTCACTGCACTATCTCACTTAACTACGCTAAGAGAATCGTTCCATAAATTTGCGGGGCTGACTCGAAATCAGCCTACAAAAAGGCATCTAGTGGTGTATGTCCCGTTTCAAATGACCACTTCGGCCTGGTATCCTCCCCTTGCCACATGGATTGGATGTGCCTCCAACGCTGCCCGCATGGCTTCCTTTTTCTTTTCCTTCTTTTTCTCTTTCCAAGCATGATAGAAGGTTTCAGCCTCTCTAAAATGGTGTGTTGTTGAGTGGGCTTTTCTCTCCGAGAAATGGCCAGTGCACCACAGCGCCGAATGCTTCTTAATCTTCCCCCAGATAGTTACCGGCATCGAGTTTTGTTCCTTCTGCGACTTACACAAGTGGGTAGGTACCCTCACGTGTTCCATCCCCGAATGTAGCAGACAGGCAAAGATGCGCTGATGTCGCGAGCTTTTGCGCTTGGGAGTGACGATAAAGGCGCCATAAGCTCGCTTGACCCGTACCCCACACCTTCGTCCGCAACCCACGTCTTTTGCTGTCGGCTACCGTGACGCTGCGAGAAAAGTGCGGGCGCAGTTGTGGCAGCGTTGGTGTCATTGGGACTGGAGCGAATGGAGCCAGGTTCATGAAATTTGTCTAAATTGCTCCTTCTCTATCCCAAAAAAGAATGCCCAGAAGTTGATGATTGACCATTAGGTCAAGACATAAACGGAGTTACTGCCCATGCGCCCCAAAGGTGATGTGCCTGCGACGGGCTGCCATATGTGAGAAAATCCTTGTGTTATGATAAACGCCCCTCCAAATACGCACACGCAACAGCGGAACTCCGTGCACAAAATTGAGACAAAAAACAGTACAGAGAGGTTGCAGTTTGGAGACCGATAGGATCGAAGCCACATGCATTACTACAAGCTTTTATTGAATTAGAGCATAATATCGTAGCGTTTTTATTTTCGAGCTGCAAATTAGGTGAATACAAATATCAACCAGGAAATCACATATATCATTTGAAAGTACTTCTTCCGCTGTGCAATACTTTTTTTGTCGTTTTCTTCTACATTGTAAAATTACTCAGATACGGTACATAGAAGTTGGAAAAGCAAGGTGTGCGAAAGTCTATATAAAGAAAAGAACTCTCATAATAAATGATTATCACAATCCATCGTCATCACCTTAGTCCAGGCGATCCTTACTTCAAATCAAATTCACGTCGTACGAATTGAGAATGATGAGGACCTGAAAACGGGCTCAGTGCACTTTTTAAAATTCTGAACCGAGTAATTTCTTGCGAAACGGGATCAAAGCCGTAAATAATGACGAGAAGAACATTACTGATTAGTTTTATGCTTAGCTTTGTTTTTGGGTATTGCTTTAAACGTTTTTGCCGGATGCAAGCGTTACGATATTATGCTCTAACCCAATATTTGTTCGTGCGCTGGAATTGCTTGCTATGTGCTCCTTTCCTCCAGGGTCATGTTGGTACCTTCCTCCGGCCCATCAGTTTTCTTTTCAGCGGCAAACCTTTTATTGACTATCAGTGACAGCATCAAGTTGGCAAATTTCGGTTTGGTCAGAGATTTGGTCGTAGATGGCTTTGGCATAGCGATCGCATCGGACATCACGGTTGATTTCAGAGGTGACTTAAACTACAGTTGTTATCCGTCTCTAGTATTCTAGAGGTACTAGTAGGTTGAGTCATAAGAAACTGTCGATTTCTTAATACTCGCGCCATCCTTCCCAATCGATGTTTGTGTTGTTCCCCGCAAAGGAGAATGTGGCGGAAGAAGCCATGAAGAAAGTGCATACGTTGGGAAGATGGAATTCTCACGAGTTGGACGAGTTGGCCCGAACGACAAGTGTGATCTTCTTCCTAAGTGTTTAAAAGTTGTACTTTCGATTGGCTTGACGAGAGGTCACTGGGGTTGAGGAGTGCGCAGTCTACTCAAGCAACGTACGGAGGCGTCGAACACGCAGCCTCAGCAGCGACAACAAGCTCCAATAGGTGAACTTTTCATAGAGTAGGTTCCGCTCTCCGATTGCAGGATTGCATCATTACCTTCTTCAGGTACCACCACTGCTGGCGCAGACCTACTGCTTATAGCTGGACAAACTTGCTTAGGATATCGCAAAGTTGAGACAACCCACATGAAATCAGGGAAAGCCAGAATACTATACTGGTACTTGGCCTCCTGATCCCCCCTTTTTATAATCCACTGAGGTTTAACAATTAAACACCACTTGTTCTGCTTCCCTTTGGGAAAAGTTACGAAGATCTCGAACACCTCAAACCGACGTCTACTGATTCTGAATGTCGAGAATTGCTTGGTTCTGTGAGAGAGGAATACTTTCACTTGCGGGCAGATAAAGGACATGTGCAGACAATTGAGGTAAATATGGCTGTTAATCAAGATAGTTCAAAAGAAAGTTGTGAACTTTTGGAAGTTTTGTGAAATCGACAGTTACTTATGACTCAGCCTAATACTTCATCTGTTGAGGTGGATGAAAGACCGTGGCTTATCCCTTCCATTTAGAATGTCAGATGTTCAAACTCGCATGGATGTTGATGGATGATACAAAAATAATTAAATTCTAAAATTCATCTAGGCACACTACTCTACGTGGCTCCGGAGGTCCTGACAAGTGAACTTGGACCAGGTAATCGAAAAGCTTATGGGAAACCAGCAGATGTCTGGTCAGTGAGTCAGAGCGCATACAACTCTTCTTTTTCATTTCCTTTTGTTATTATTCATTTGAGATCGTTAGCGGTATCATCTATATTTTCAGTATAGTTTGCAGGGCTCTCGGGTGCACGCTTATCGAAATGCTGACCAAATATCCGCCACACTTTGAGTATTTCGGACATGTTGAGGGTATTCAGAAAGAGATTCTTGATAGAGCGTCTGGTGAGAAGAGCAATGTGAGTGCATTATTTTTTTGCGCATTCTGGCTGAAGGAGCCCAACGGTGTCACGCGTCTGCAATTTTTGCCGTGCGCAGTCACGTAGTGCCGGCATTGTTTTTGTTCCATTTGGACAGTGTGTGGCAATTTTCGGATTTCTGCAAAATCACGTCCATAAAAAACCAATGCGACCGAGAAGCCCCCAATTGACAACACCACCATGTAGGTGGCAAGTTATATAGAAAATAAGGTTTGCTCCGCCCGCTATCGCGCGCATCACAGAGTAGGGAGGCTTCACGGAATAGCAGCACGACGTCCTCCATTGACAACCTCACTATTAAAAGTTTTATACCTTCTTCTACCCCTTCTCTCCCATGACCTCCCTCTCTCCCCTCTTCCCTCCATCTCTCTCTCCCCCTCCTCTTCTGCTTTCCCCGTACCCCTCTACCGCCCGGCGGCTCCGACTGCCCCGGCAGCACTATGCACAATGATGCTGAGTGTGCTCGTTACGAGTTTTTGTAGCCATTGTGTGAGTTATCACAATCACCACATCAGATCAGAATAATACGTCAGTGTGAATATAGACCTTAACACGTTGACGACACGCCCTTGTGCGCGCACCTACCCACCTCACTTTACAAATTTGCATCAACAGTTACTACATTACCAATAATTTCATTAGTGGTAACGAGAGAACTATTTTTCGTATCCAACAGTAGGAAGGGCCAGTTTTGAAGTATGAAAATGGAGGCACAATTTAGGAAAAACGACCTTCTTCCATGTGAAAATGCGGGACGTATGTGTCCCGCGCTGTCGTCAAAGTGTTTATCTTAAACACGGTCGTTCTCTTTCAGTCTTTCTTCCACAACCTCCCCCCTCCGTATACCCTTCTCTCCGGCGCATGACAGCGCCATGTTCTCCCTTCCTTTCCCTTCTCCCCCTTCCTCCCTCTTTCTCTTTCACCTTCGCTTCCAGCTTTCCCCTTCTTGCCCCCTCCCTCTACCCTCCCCCCTTCCACCCTCCCTTCCCTTCCGGCTGATACGGCAGCACCATGTAGAATGAGACTGGGTGTGCTCGATCTGTGTTTATATAGTCGCTGTGGGTTTATCATGATCATGACATCAACATCACGAAGTGTTCGTACTCCCTGGTTTTTGTGAGCGGTCGGTCCGGGCGGACAGAACGACACACGCGCACACGCACACACACACACACCGACAAACCGACACACCAAAGTCCTGGTTTATATAATAATATAGAAAATAATGTCACTTCTTGAAGTGGCCGGTTTCTGCGTTGATGCATAGAGAAAAACCTCTTGGAAAAACATCGGTTCTCTTGTGTGGGTAGGTCGCGAGCAGGTCTAGGGCTTCCAAGATTGTTCAGCTGATTTCGATTATGCTTTATTGCAGTAGTTCGTCTACGGCACCCTCAATAGAGATCTTTCGTTCTGTGAGAGTTGAGTTGTGCGAATTGTGTTGCTGCTTCTCCACTGTTATGAATTTCACGATATTCTATTTGCATCAATTTTTGGACAATCTACGCATTGTGGGTGGGCGCTCAATCTTGCTCTAATGCCCTGAGTTTCCCATTGAATCCTATCCTATCTCATTAGGGGAGGATCCATGAAAGAAGCCTATTACGAAAGCGAAACAGCGTCTGTTAGCATCTTTGCTTTCAATTTAATTTGCTCGCATCGGTCAATAGTCACGCACTTCCATGCTTGTAAAACTTCCTATCGAAGTGTGTGTTAGCAAACTCGCAAGAAAGTGCGCTCGATAGCAATACCGAACGACGGGTTGAGTGAGCGGGATTCCAGCGCTTCTTCACACGTATCTTCGAGATATTTTTCGTGGAGTCGAAACAAAACAGCTATACCCTCACATCTAGAGCTAATAATTGTGATAAACAGCCTATTGTACTTCGTAGTGGTCAACGAAAGCTTGCAGAGTCTCTGAATTTTCTTGCAATGTAACACGCTCAAACAGCCCATTGGAGTGAAACAATGAATGTTTGCTGAGTACTTAAAGTACTCATCCATTCTGGAATTGAAACACTTTATGCGACTATATCAAATGGAAGACTAAGTTATCAAAAGATTTAGTAGAATGCCCGTCAAAACTCGTGGTGTATAAAATTAAAAACTGTTAGCGGCATCGTAATTGTAATTGACCGTGACCGTAACTCTTATCCTTCCTGCACATCCCTTGGATTTCAAATATTTCGACAAGAGAGCCCTTGCTATTTAATTCAGGTGCCAAATAAATGCTTGCCAAACTGCTCATTTTCAAAATTGAGTATTGGACGTGAGTTTCGAAGGATAACTTCACTTGTTGCAGTGGTTACCATATGGTGCGGACGTACTTGTGCCCACCTGCTCATCTTCTGTACATAAGTTGGTAGAAGTGATTTTTGAGCGAGATCCAAGTATCCGGCCGAATACCAGTGAATTGTGCGACATTGTGCAGTCCATTGTGCACTACGAGAACCGTACGTCTACCATCAGTCATGGACCATGTATGAGCGTAAGGTTATACTTCCTCACTTAATAATGAACTTCTCACAGCGATTAACGGAAAAGCCTGATCATCTTCATATCGTATAGTTCCGCGAGAGTTTTGATTAATATGCGTGACGCGCAACTTTTCCACGGGAGCACAAGGTAGAGCAAGCAAATTCTATTTATATTTCTCTATATTTCTCACGCAATGTCGCATGTGACAGTTTGTCCGACGCCTCCGCGCGCAATAGCACAAATTACGTTGAGATCGTGATAGACTAATTCATAGAACTAGAAAGTAGATGTGCTCTCACTCACTCGTTTGGGAAGTCACAATAAAAGCTACCTTGTTAAAGGAACATCAACGGTTAGGTTCAAAGGCTCATCTCTCTCAATCCGAGAATGAAGCTGCCTCGCCATAGCTGCAGAGGTGGAGCTTTCAAGAAATCCTCGTGGCAAGGACCCGGCTTTTACGACTCAGGTAAATGCACGCTAGCCGCTGAGTGGACCTATGCGGTACGCATCTGCGGTCACGCAATTCGATACTACTGGTGGCACGATGTAAGCAATAGCCGGCATCAAGCCAAAACTTCAGAGAACACTTTTGACAACGACATTTCCCTATGCTAGGGTGGAACGCTGTTGAAGAGAGGGAAACACCGCGATGTTTTCTGCGCTTTCTCTGCTCTTCCTCTGCTTTCGGTCCACGTTGCTCCTCCAAGTTCATAATCGAGCGCATTTACCCCCCCCCCCAGTTCTTTAACACGTTGACGACAGCGTGACGCGGTAACGCGTCCCACTTTGCTCACCTCGTGGGACATTGTGACGCGGTAACGCGTCCCACCAAAGTCTTCCTTTTTTCTTGCGCTTGTGCGACTTATTCCTAAGGTCTTTGTGCACATTCTATAGGTCATACATTAGCATACTTAAAAACCTCATGGCTCACAGAAAGGTCAAATATTCTGTAGTTTGGCAGACATTTTCCAGACCTTACGGATATATCTGTTCGATTCATTCCTCGTTTTCTTTTCAATAACGTAGACATGTTGATAAAAAGGAATAACAGACGTGAATACAAACCTATTCGTATGAGATATGCGTTTTTACTGAAACAACCACGTCCAAATTAACTTTGGAACCACTAGTGGAAAATTGACAAAACTTTCCCTTATCAGGGCCTTAGCACGTCATTTCGGTCAAACTTCCATTACTGTAGTTCCCGATAAGCTAGACAGATCGAACATCATTGAAAACATTTCATCGTATCAAAGTATTGCAAATTTACAACCCAAAATCGATGGATTTGGTGTGCGGCGGCTGCGCTCGCAAAATCCGTCTTGTCCTACGAGGTGCAAAAGCACAAAACGCGCGATGTCGTCAACGTGTTAACGTGGGAACCTTCAAGTTGGTGATTGGAAGGGTGGTTTGGCCAGAATCTTGCTAACGGTCATTATTTTCCAGTACATGGATCCAATGTTACTGCATTACCTCGACCATACTATGGTAGATACGAAACACAAAGTCGAAGAGGTGTACTTCTATTTACAGGGAGATGGCGCCCGTTCGGAAGCAATGAAAGTAAAAGCAGAACAAAATGTTGATGATAACGCACGCAAAAGCTCAGCTAAAGAATCCTTACCGACGTATATGCCGCTGGAAACGCTGGAAAACAGTGTGGTAAGACGGAAACGAAAAGTTAGGAGAACGACGACGAGAAGGGGAACGATGCAGAAGCTCTCAATGTCAAGCTTGTACTTCTTTTCCCGAATGCTTTACTTTGCAGGTGATTTCATACATTACGCTACAATAATAAGCTGCAGGTGATTGGTGCCTAACAGGCTTGATCAGGTCTTAGGCAGAAGATTGTCAAAGCATAGAGAGATGATCTTTAGGATTATTATATATTTATTACACGAGCTATAGTCGTGTGAACACAACAACAAAAAATTATAATCATTAACCCTGCAACTTCTGTGCAACATTAAAAAGCACGAAAAGTAGAACAAAACCATAATCAAACATGACAAATAATGGGATAATTGCATAACGGAAAATACCAGCTAAGAGAAGAACAGAGAACAAGGGCTCTCGAGATCAAGCAACCAAGTAGCTATGTAAGCATTTCTTGAAGGCAGCGTGAGACGATAGCAAAGGCGGACACTTTTTACCTAACTTATCAAACAAGGCAGCCACTTTATGGGTGAAAAAATGACGTTTACAATTCAGCCTAGCTCTACCCACATCCAATTTCAAACTACCACCCCTGGTGACGGAGGGTCTAAAAGTGAAATGTTGATTTAGATCCATGTTTACTTTACCTTGGAGAAGCTTATGGAGTAATTGCAAACCATTTGCAATTACTTGTTTTTGTTCCTTGTTTCGCTGGATGGGATCTGATCGTACATAAAACCCAAAACTCTTGTCAATAGTTCCCTCGTGAAACTGCTTTGCACTGCCTCTAACCTCTCAATTATCCAGACCTTGTAAGGAATGAGCACTGGAGTGCCATATTCCAGCACAGGTCTCACATAAGTCTTATAAGCGCGCAGTAACACTGAAGGACTGGTCGTCGACGGCTCTGAATAAGTTGTACATAACAAAAGTTGCCTTTTTCGCGATAGTTTCGCAATGAGCGTCAAAACTGAGATCATTGCCGATGAGGAAACCCAGATCAACTGTCTGCTCGATAACAGTCAACAGTGTGTCATTGATGTAATAGCTGTGACGCCAATTGCGCTCGCTTAGGTACAGAACCTTAGATTTGATATCGGAAAGAGGTAAATTCCATTTCTCCGACCGCGGCCCAACAATATCTAAGGCAGATCGAATTACTTTGGCATCGCCCTCGTTTGTGACAGCATGATAAAGCTTAAGATCGTCTGCGAAAGCACAAACTCCAACGTTACTCTGCTCGAGGACAGACATAAGGTCGTGCATGTAAATGTTAAACAAAATAGGGGAAAGAACCCCACCCTGTGGGACCCGCTGTAGGCTAACCTAGGGAAAGAAAAAGAAGAATTTATGCGAACAGAAAATTGTCGCCAGGTGAGCAAAGCACCGATCTACGCTACAAAACGCGGATGTATTCCAACCATGCTCATTTTGAGCAATAATTTTTCATGCGGAACCCTGTCGCAAGTTTTACAAAAGTCGATATAAATCACATCCACTGTCTTCCCTTCATCCAAGCACTTTGTCCAATGATTGAGCGACTGAATCATGGCAGCGACAGTCGATCTCCCTTTATGAAAACCATGCTTATTAGATGATATGACACCATATTTTTCCAGATGGTCTAGAATACGCTTTTTCAAAATTTTCTAAAAAAAGCCTTAAGAAAAGTGACGATATGCCGACAGGCCTGAAATTTTGTGGCACGTTGTGCGGAGGCTTTTTCGGGATAGGCGTTATGAAGGATTGCAACCATCCACGTGGAACTTCTGCATTCATAAAGCTCAGATTGAAAATATATTCCAGGGGAGCACTTATAAGATGGGAAACCTTTTTAATAAAGTGGAGCGGTATAAAATCAGGTGTAAGGGAATTTGATTGTGGCCATTTGAGAAGTAGCTCGATTCCTCACGATGGAACCACACCGAGTCATTCATAGTCGGGAACCTCTTTTCCAATGACAATGCACACCGTTCCTCATCAGGAAAGCAAAAGTTTTCTTGGAAAGTAGATGCCATCAGCTCGGCTTTGTCTCTTTCTTCAAACACAGAAGTACCATTAGCAGAAAGAAGAGCAGAAAATTTTGGTTCCTGTTTCAACCTCGACTTTAGGAGCTTGTAGAAAGAATGGGGGTTTACCGTTAGGCCAAGAAGCGGCACAACGTTGTAGCTCGCTACGTAGTGACTAGGATCGCTCGACTTGTGACCTTCGTTCACGATAAGAACGAAAAGAACGAAAAAGTTGCATTTTGGTAAAAAAATCAAAAAACCGAAAAGTGCCAGGCGTTCAAAGTTCCGCCGGACATCTGTCGCATATGCCGAGAGCGGGAATGCTTCCACTTGATTCTCGAAGTGCAGTCACTGAAAACTCTTTCTGGAATTTTTACTTCTTGCATTAACGTGAGCGGGGGCCCGAACACAAGGTGTAGCGGTGTTGAAGTGGACACCTTTCCCTACAAGTCCTCCTAATTCGGTTCCGAGAAGCCCTAGAGACCAAAACGTAGATAGAGGCTGGCGAAGGGAAGGAGGTCAAGCTATTGGTGGGTGGGGCGTGTCATCAAAGTGGGCAGAGTTGCCAAACTTTGTCAAACATATAAATCGGCTCAGAAACAATCCTGACCGAAAGCCGGGTGGAGGCTGGCGAGGAAGAAAAGGGTAAATGGTTATTGGTAGGCGGGGCACATATTAAAGTGGGCAAAGTTTGCACGGAACTTGATAATCGGAGATAATCCGCAGACTGTGAAAAGAGTGGACAAAGGTTAGCGAGGAAGGAAAGTGAAGTGCTTGGTGGGTGTGGCGTGACCAAAGTGAGCGTAGTTTGCTATCAAGCTTATAATTCGGTTCAAAGGACTTCAGAGATCCGCAACAAGCGGAAATGGTTGGCGAAAAAAGGGAAGTCCAAAGGCCGTTGGTGGGGGTGAGACACGTAATGTGGTGGGCAGAGCTGGAGGATAGAATCTAGCTCAAAAGGGCAAGTCAACTATTCGGGGTGTCAGGCTGAATTTGAGTATTTTTACCGCATCATTCTATATGGCCACATGCGTCGACTGACACCTTATGTGCATTAGAATTTAAAGAAAATTCTTGCCGTTTTCGACAGTTCAAATTTCAATGCATCAATTCTGATTAACTTCCTAGCAAGCTGCTACATTTCGCATATTTTTAAAAAGCGCGATTTTTGCTCTATCTGAATATCCTCTCAATTTTGCTCTGGAACAGCGTCTCCTATCATTTTAAGAATTGAATACAACATGCTCAGAATTTTCACAATTTTCTGTTTCTAATTTGAATTAAGGCAGAAAGGAGGTATAAACTCACGACATGAAGTATCCCACTGGTTTTACATTTGCGAACAATTTGCTGTGCAACCATCGCTTGGAAAGCTTGTGCATGAATGGAGAGCCTCGAAAGTAGGGTGGATTGTTGGATGACGAACGTTGAAAAAAATCATTATAAAGATTTGGTAGTATCAAACGGGCTCAGAGCTGTTGAGAGAGCCGTTATTAGTTTTGGCTAGCTTATTTGTGGTTTTTCACATGGGGTAAGTTGTAAAGTAGGATAAAACGAAAAGGGGGTGTTGCAAAAAATCGCGGATCCGAGAATCACCGTCACGCTTCAAGGGACACGAAGCCGTTTATTCCTTTCGTTCAGAGCATTCGTGAAAAAGTCTGACCATCGGACCGGCGGTCGTCCATGTGTTCGTTTGACGTTCCGAGGGATCCACAGTAACCGTTCTGGTCCAGTGGTCGTCGCAAAATCACATGACGTGCTCGGCCCACCTCATCTTCGATTCCTAGGCCAGAACGGCAGCGCCTTCTCAAGAGCGCGGTGGATAACGCTGACGGCATGCTCCTCCTGCCTGCGCAGAGTCCAAGTCTCAGAAGCGTGGGTTACGACAGGAAGGACAGCGGAATCGAAGAGGTAGGCACAGAGCCGGATGTTCTTCGTCTTCTTCACTACTTCCTCGATGTTCTTGTACGCTCCCCAAGCCGCTCGTTTCCTCCTGCTCAGCTCTGGAGCTCGTTCATCATATTGATTTCCCGACCTTGGTACACGTAGTTGGAGCATTCGGTGATGATCGTTCCTTTGAGTGTGGATGGGACATCATGAACCAATCCGTTTCTCATGAACATCGTCTTTGTTAGGTTCAGGTGCAGACCAACCTTACCACAGGAGCTGTCGAAATCAGCCAGAATCCGCTCCGCTTGCTCGATGTTCGGCCTTATAAGAACAATGTCGTCAGCAAAACGAAGGGGGTGTAGTTGCTGGCCGACGACCTTCACTCCCACGTCTTCCCATTCCAGTTGACGCATGACGTTCTCGAGAGCGGCGCTGAAGAGTTTGGGCGAGATAGTGTTGCCCTGTCGAACCCCCCTCTTGACGTCGACGATGAACTCCTTGTAGAACGGTGAGATCCTGGTTGTAAAGTAGCTGTAGAGCTCACGAAGAATCTTGAAGTACTGAGTAAGGACGCCCTGGTTGTCCAAGGCTTCGATGACCGCTTCTGTCTCCACAGAGTCGAAGGCCTTCTTCAAGTCGATGAGAGTGGAACAAAGCGGCATCTTGTACTCCCGTGAAACTTCAATGAGTCTTGTAACCGTGTGGATATGGTCGATCGTGCTGAACAATCTTCGGAACCCTTCTTGCTCGCATAGCTGTCCTTCATCTAGTATTCTGCCAATCCTGTTGAGGATGACTCGAGTGAATAGCTTGTATATTACAGACAGCAGGCAGATTGGGCTATAGTTGTCAATGTTGTTCAAGTCTCCCCTCTTGTACAGCAACACGGTCCTGCTGGTTTTCCACGGAGTGGGTACCTTGCATTCCGACAGGTAGCGCGTAAAGAGTCGAGCCAGAGTTATGATGATAATTGGCGGTGCGTTCTTCAGATGTTCCGATTTAACACTGCCGAGACCGGGTGCTCTACAATTCTTCACCGATGGCATTGGTGGCATGTCGGACTTCGGAAGAGAGAGCTGAGAGAACGACGTATCCATCCTCTTGCAGTGAAGGCATGGCAGATAGGCATGGCTATCGAAGAGATTTGGGTAGAATTCGTGAATGACTTTCTCCCTTGCCCTTCGGCATGCAGTGATTGTTCCATCCGGACGTCGGAGGCAGGTCATCTTGGTCTTGTAGCTGGCAAAGCTTCGGCGGGCATTGCGGATGCTCCTCCCAGCCTCTGCTGCTTCAGCTAATACTGCTGTTCTTCACTCCTTGAGATCGTCCTTTATCGCCTCTCTGCATAGCTTCGCATGATCGGACGTGAGTCGGTGATTGCCTCGTACAGCTCCACGCTGGTGTATCAATTCACAGACGTCCCTTGGTGACTTGTAATCTTTCTGCCTTCCTGCCACGATCGCAGAGATCATCAACGAGCCGATAGTGCTCCTCGTCGATGTTTTCGACAACGGAATCCTTCCATAAGCTGACGAGAGAAGCGAAGTGGTCCCAACTGATGACTGTGCTAGGGCTTCGCTTCCTGACTTTGCTGCACTCTCAACAGGCATCGAGAAGAGGGATCTTGCAAGGAGGAGACGATGGTCCGATCCCGTGCAGATCTTTGGAACAACGGCGACGTCGGTCAGATAAAACCTTCGATAGAAGATGATATGGTCTATTTCATGAACTGCCCATGTTATGAACTGCCCATCAGACGACTTCCAAGTCCAAGAAGGTGAGGGGGCTTCTGGAACTGCGAGTTACCATGGATGGTGTTGGTCGACAAGATAAACTCCGACAGTCTCTCACCTTGCTCATTCCATTCCATTCCGTGAGTGCCGATGTGAAGTTCTCCCACCGTTCTTCTTGGGCCAATCTTAGCGTTGAAGTCGCCGACGATGACCTTGAAGAAGTTATGACCTTCCCTGTGGAAGTTCTCCGATTTCACATAGAATGCTTCGTGTTCCTCTTCGTCGTAGCTGGATGTTGGTGCGTAGGCGACGAAAATTGTCAAAGCAGGAGTTGAACCACATCTTGTCAATCTCAAACGTCCGATTCATGTCGTAAGGTTTTCGTACGAATCGATGTTTATGGCCAAATGCGTGTTGACGACGGCACCCCCACCGCCAACGCCTCTGCTGTCGGATGTTTCAAGGAACAGTTCTTCTCCAATACCGAAAACGGTCTGTAGCGGGCGGTGCCTTCTCGTCTTGATCAGTCCGATGACGTCGTACTTGATCTTCCTGACCTGCATCATGAGATCTTCTATGTGAGCTGCGGATGCAAGCGTTCGTGCGTTGAAAGTACAGATCGCCGTCTTGGTCCTTCTTTGTTAGGCAACCTGTCCGAGCCCTGAGGTTCTAGCAGCCTCTCCTGAACGGTCCTACCCAACGCTGCCGTACTGAGAGCTCCCTCAGGTTGAGGGGAATGAGGTCCACTTATCTTGCTGTTTTCTGCATATTGAAAGCACACGAGTAGCTTGCCAGGCTCTGTCATGTGGGCTAGGATAAACCTCTTGGTAGTTAGCCATGGTATCCGAAGCGGATCAAGGGACTCATTTTTTGAGTGCAGCCTGGATCGCCTCCCATGTACTTACCAGTCACTTGAATGCAAGCTTCTGGCTGTGCCGACATGCAGGATACCAACCGCACACACACAGAGTGCATCACACACGCAAACATGCATGGATGCGCCTGGGTGGAGACAGCTGGTATGAATTAACATAGCACTACAGAAACAGGGAGTTTATCCCCTGAATCCACCTGCGTCTCAGGGCAAGTACTTGGTCGCTTTTGGTACGCGATTTGCCCCTATCCGCCACCTGGGATCGCGCCACGTAGCTTCGCCACCAACCGGCTCGAGATCTTTCAGTGAGAGAGGACCCTCAGTGAAAAAGATCCGTGGTAACCACGACTAGAGTGAAGAAAACTTCACTGAAGTGAAAATGCACAGGAGAAGGTTACGCTACCTGTAACGCGATCTACAACAGCACCGCTCTCAGGCCACCGGAGTAAGTATAGTGGTGAGCCAGTATTCTTAGCAAGATCAAAATGCGAGTTTTGCCATGACTCGGCCAATTATCGTCACTATGCATGTTCTTCTAAACTGCGGCCACAGAACCGACGCTGCAAAAAATGAACTAGCTGGTGTACCAAAGTATGGCACGATCTTCGTGCTCGCTAGACCTCTTGCTTATTCACAGCCACTATGCCACCCCCTATAGATAGACTCTCAAGAGAGAAATGCTGCGGAACCTTGCATGATGGTGAAACGACACTGTCGAGTTCATCGTTTCTAGAATTCCACTGATTTAGGCGAACGAAATGGTTTTTATTTAAATACAAGACCAAGGATTAAAATGATGGGTTGATTCCACTCAAATGGGAAAGTAGGGAAAGGAGGTGGACCGCCAATGTAGAAAAAAGGAAAGAAAATCCTGTAGTACACAGGAAATACGAGCATTTTGCTCTACGCTGTAGAAGTTCAAAAGACAGGCAGGGAGATGAGGGATGATGTGAGTGCGGAGAGCGGTGGAGAAGTTCGAGAAGAGAGAGCAAAGCAGATCAACGCAGCGACACAGACAAGATATCGAACGGTGGGCGGACCATGTCAAGTTTGGTGGAGTCTGTTAAAAGTCCATGGCGTTTAGGGTGTTAGTGGCGCATTTCGATGTAGAAAGGTGGCGCTATCTTTGCACTTGCGTGCCACCACTTCCAGCTATGGTAAGGGCTTCTTAGGTGGATCTGAGCCCGAAATTTGCCTTTAATATTGGCAGGAACAACTAGACTATGAGTTTTCATCGCGAACGAAAACGTTTTGTTTCAGCCAAAATATGCACTTTCGAAGGACAGGGTCAAAAACGCCAAGAACTTTCCTTACAACCTAATATATTGGATTTCATTAAACAATCCTGTCGAATAAGCTGTGCATAGATGTAATACTATGATCTTAGCTATAAATATTAGGTTGAATCATAAGTAATTGCCGATTTGAACACTCGCCAATTTTCCCAGAAAACGTTTGTGTTGATCCCCTCAGAGCAGTATAGCCACCTAAATGTCGTTTTATATTGCGGAACTCAACCGCCACTACTGGTCTTTTAGGAACAATAACGCCGTCCTTTTCAACACGTGTTCGTCACTGTCTATTTAACGAGTTAGGCCTGGGGTACTCAGCAAGGGAGCCTGGCAGAATATTTGTGTATCTGGGGGACCAAATAAATGAGAATATCTATTGAAAGTGAATCGAAGGGTCTTGCCAGTGTGACTTCAACACTGAAGGTCGACCATCTTTTATACAGAGAATGGATCTTGGATCAGTGAATGGAGAGAATGGATCAGGTCTTCCCAAACGATGTTTGTGCTGTTCCCCGCAAAGAAGAATGTGGCGACCTTAGTGGCCCTTCATATTACGAAATTCTACCGTGAGTACTCGTCTTCAGGAGGGAATAATGGCGTCCATTTCAACACATGTTCTTCTTGTCTATTTTACGAGTTCCATCTGGGAACCAAAGCAGAATTATCTTGTTGGAATAGTTGAGAATCTGGAGGACCACACTGTAAAGGAAACTTCTGTTTAAAGTGGTTGCCAAAGTTTCGTCAAGACGACCACGGCTCTGAACACCAACCCACCCAATGACCGTAGATGTTGAACGCATGCAAGAGCTTATCGAAGGCAACCCGGCATCAGTGACCGTCAAATTGTATAGACCTTCATTTCTCCCAGTGTATCATGTGTCGTTCCCTCTGAGCCATGGAGAAAGTGGAACGTTGGGAAGATGCAATTTTCATGAGTTGGGCGAGGTGACTCGAAGGACACGTGTGATCATCTAACAAAGTTTGCTGCATAAGGGGTGTTGTTTCGACTTGACTCTGGCTTGACAAGGGGTCACTGGGGTTGAGGAGTGTGCAATCTACACAAACAACCTACGGAGGCATCAGAGGGAACTTGCAGCTCAGCAGCGTCGACGATCATCAATAAGTGAACTTCACCCAAAGTAGTTGTAGGATTGCTTCGTCACAGACTTCAAACAATACATTGCCAGCGCAGACGTCTAATGCTTACGGCTGAATAAACTTACCTCGGATATCGCAAAGTTGAGGCTCCCAGTGAATGAAATTGTTCCACTGCGCTGCAGCCCGCAACCCACTTGTATCGAGAAAATGCCAGACCACTATACAAAAACTTGGCCTTATGATCCCCCCACTCTTTTAATTCGCTGAGGTATGGCAACCAAGCACCAGTTGCTCCGCTTGCCTGCTCGTTTCTTTAGCGAGAAAAACTACGATGACCACCTCAAAGCAGACAGTCACTGATTCTTGATGTCGAAGGTTGCGTTGTTTGGTAGAAAAGAACCCATTCACTAGCGGATAGATAGAGAACACTAGCAAACAGTTGTTTAAATAGGGCACCCAGTTCAAGTTCAAAAGAAAGTTGTGAACTTTTTGAGAAATTTCGTCAAATGTGCAATTACTTGTAACTCAGCCTAATAGTAGACATTTTTAATGTTGCAAATGAGAGCAGAAAGAATTGTTTCTTAACATCATGGTGGTGTCGCCACAGGCCACTCGCGTAAACCCCAAATTTCGCAATGGCGAGTCCTACCTGTCTGCCTTGTCGCTCAACTATCACTCCTTTGTTTAAGATCTGCAACAAGTCTGATGAGCCCGATCACAATGTTCTCCTCGCTGATGGTCTCATTGTTTAGGAATTCTTGGAAAATCAGTATCATATGTTATATCATTTCTGCTGCTCGGCATCGGGACACTGGCATTCTTTCTTTTCGTGTCATTTTGTATTGTTCTGTCGTTTCGCTATCTCATTAAGATGAGTTGCGACTGTGATCTCTGGCAACCACAGTATGTAATAATCAGTGGAATACTTCTTATATTGCTCTTCGCTTTGTTATTCAGGTAAGACAGGCTTTTTTCTAATGATTGATTTTCAATGCACTTGTGTGTTTGAATGGGAGGTGAGACTGGTAACAAGTTCTTCGATGCTTGTCTTATAGGTGAAGTTGAAGTTATAATGAAGTTGAACACTGGCTACTGTTCCTCAATTTCAAGGTGGAGTTCACGGTGAAAAGATAATTCGTTAGAAGTCGTGGTAAAGGTGGTCCGTGATGGAGGGACGAAGAAAAAACCCAAGAAAAACGGTCAGGAGCCCAAGAAATAAGACCCCTCCTCCCTCTAATTTGCGCATATGCAAATCTCGTTGTGCTGTTTTCCTCAGCACTACTCTCTGTAAAAGCGTTAGAGTCAGACGGCGAAGGATCAGCCATCGTCGGGCGTGCAGCGGCGCGAGCGGCGCGAAGACACCTCTGCTAGACCGATGGGCACTCTCTCCAAAAGCGTGCGTCGTTCCGCATAAATGGGAGTCCGCCTGCCTTCACACTAAGTATTTTTCCTCTTCTTCGACTCCTATTTACTTTCTCGCGGAATCCTTGCTTAGAACTCACGTGTCTGGTAGTAACCCCACGGAGGTCAGAAAAAATTTTCTTGTGAAACTTGTCAATAGAGGTGTTGTGCGCAGTTGCGCGAAAATACGCCACATGACGCTGACTTCAAAAATGAACGTCGCTATGGGTAATTTCGTAGCAATTTTAGTGAATAGGCAAACACCAAATTAGCGCAAATTTGCAATAAATGGCGACCAGTTCACCTAACAGTTAGATGTGATTCTGTGAGAGAGTTTTTCTTTTTTCAGAGCCTTTTAAACGCACGTGCATTTTATTCCAGATTTTTTCGCATCTTGATTTCAGTTGCTGTATGGTGGCGCTGGGGGAATATAAGTTCCGAATCGCTAACAAGACTCTGCGGGAATCTCGTTTCTTCGTGCAGCGACCTCAACATGATCTCGTTCTGTGCGGCGTGACAATACTACGTGCCAAAAGTCATGCGAAGAAGGAAGACGAGGGAGAACAACTTGCTCCGATCATTCCTCCAATAGCACATGCTGTTCGCACTAGCTCTATAGACCAGAACTTCTATTATAAATAATACTGAACTGACTCAATGTTGAACATGTGTTGTGTTATTTGGGAAAGACATATTTTGGAGAAAGGAGATGATCGAAAGCCCCGTTGCGGTGCTTGAAGGCAGTATAAACATATGTGTTCGGTACTACTGGAGTTCGGAAAGAGGGGGGGGGATAATGGTGGCAGAAAGAACTCCATTTGCTGAACAATACTAAAGGTTAGAATAGCACGCATTACACCTGTTCAACTTGTTTGAATACAGGGTGTCCACCAATTGCGGCAATAAGAGCCGTACCACGTACAATTTTATTAGGTTTTACTGAGAGGTTCTGGCGTTTTCGGCAGTTCACTTCAAAGGCATTATTTCTGACCATATTTCCTGCAGGCTGTCACATTCTGCATATTTCTAGAAAGCACATTTTTTGTTCTACTCCACGCTACTGTCAGCTTGCTCAAGAGCTAAAGCTATGAAATTTTGGGTTTGATTCAATTCTCTTTTTCTTTTTTTCTTGCTAGACAAGTGAACGAAAGAGTGTTAGAAGTAAAGCACAACGCGCTATGAATGAAAAATATCAGTGGATAACTTGAAACAATCGAATTAAAAATGAATGCTTTCTGCTCTATTGCGGGAAAGTGAAAAAGGTTCCCTTTTCATTACACTACCGTAGCCCAATCGAACTCACTACTATATGCTCAGATAAGCTTTACGCATTGAATGTTGCTGAAATTGTTTTGCAGCATTCACGTTTTTGTTTATTTACAGTACAAAAGCCGCGGATGTGAGGTGAAACGGCGGCGCTCACAAAATCACGTTCGTCTCATGCGACCGAAAAGTGGAAAAAGGAGTCGTCGTGAACGTGTTGACATTGTCGCGGTGGTACAGCCATATCCGAATCGGTTGAGGAGGCAGTCCCACGGACGTACCAGCGCTGCGGCCGCGCGACAACGCGGGATGGAAGGTTGCCGTCTCCAAGTGTTTGAGTGGTCTCTGAGCAATCCTTCCTGCAGTTTGCATTCCTCCGCATGCCACATATATTAGCAGTACGACGCAGCTTTTCCATCTGCGCTCTCGCCACTCTTTCCGTCCGTCTTGTCACATTCTGCATCTTTCTAGAAAGCACATTTTTTGTTCTACACCACGCTACTGTCAGCTTGCTCAAGAGCTAAAGCTATGAAATTTTGGGTTTGATTCAATTCNCTTTCTTTTTTTTTCTTGCTAGACAAGTGAACGAAAAGAGTGTTAGAAGTAAAGACAAAGCGCTATGAATGAAAAATATCAGTGGATAACTTGAAACAATCGAATTAAAAATGAATGCTTTCTGCTCTATTGCGGGGAAAGTGAAAAAGGTTCCCTTTTCATTACCACTACCGTAGTCCCAATCGAACTCACTACTATATGCTCAGATAAGCTTTACGCATTGAATGTTGCTGAAATTGTTTTGCAGCATTCACGTTTTTGTTTATTTACAGTACAAAAGCCGCGGATGTGAGGTGAAACGGCGGCGCTCACAAAATCACGTTCGTCTCATGCGACCGAAAAGTGGAAAAAAGGAGTCGTCGTGAACGTGTTGACATTGTCGCGGTGGTACAGCCCATATCCGATCGGTTGAGGAGGCAGTCCCACGGACGTACCAGCGCTGCGGCCGCGACAACGCGGGGATGGAAGGTTGCCGTCTCCAAGTGTTTGAGTGGTCTCTGAGCAATCCTTCCTGCAGTTTGCATTCCTCCGCATGCACACTATCTTAGCAGTACGACGCAGCTTTTCCATCTGCGCTCTCGCCACTTTTCCGTCCGTCTTTCACCACGGTCGATCAATCGAAATTTTTCAGCTGTTTTGAGCAGAATCCGGCTAATTTCGGTTAATATTCTCGACTGCGCGATTCCTTTTTATAGGTAAGTAAGTTTTAAACATGCTAATTTGCTTCTGCATGCCTTCTGATTGATTTTATGTCCAACCCTTGCCCCACTAGTAGCAATTATTCTTATTTTGTGTTTTATTTTCTTATTTAATTAATTTACCTCGTTCTTTATGGTGATGTCTTTGATGTGTTTCCATTATTGTCGGAAACACTTCTTAACAGGCACTATCATGAAGAACGAGTTTAATGGAAAGAGAAAAAAATAAGAATTATAAGCTACTAATGGTCAATGGATGATATTAATAAATCACTCAGAATACATAGCAGAAGGAAAATTAGCAGTTCAAAAACTTACTCCCTACCTTGATGGAAAAAGAAGCGCGCAGTTGAGGAATATTAACCGAAATTAGCCGGATTCTGGCTCAAAAGAGCTGGATAAATTTCTGATTGATCGACCGTAGTGAGACGCGACGGAAAAGTGCGCGAGAGCGCAGATGGAAAAGGCTGCGTCGTACTGCTAAGATAGGTGTGCAGGGAGATGCACTGCAGGAAGATTGTCAGAGACACTAAACACGCGGCAACTTCCATCCCGCGATTGCGCGGCCGCAGCGCTGGTACGTCCGTGGGACTGCCTCCTCAACCGATCGGATATGCTGTACCACCGCGACAATGTCAACACGTTCACGACGATCCTTTTTTACCATTTTCCCACTTCGTCGCATGAGGACGAACTGTAATTTTTGGACGCCCGCCGCTTCACCCTCACCATCCGCGGCTTTTGTATTGTAAATAAACCAAACGTGAAATGTGCCAAACAATTCAGCAGCATTCAATGGCTAGCGCAGATGGACAGGCTGCGTCGTACTGCTAACTAGTGTGCATTGCGAGGAACAGACGAAGAAGGATTGCTCAGAGACCACTCAAACAGACCGGCAACCTTCCATCCCGCGTTGTCGCGGCCGCAGCGCTGGTACGTCCGTCGACGCCCGCCCCCTCAACCGATCGATATGGACTGTACCACCGCGACAATGTCAACACGTTCACGACGACTCCTTTTTCCCCTTTCGGTCGCATAGACTAACGTGATTTTGTGAGCGCCGCCGCTCACCTCACATCCCGGCTTTGTATTGTAAATAAACAAAAACGTGAATCTGCAAACATTTCAGCACATTCAATGCGTAAACGCTATCTGAGCATATAAGTAGGAGTCGATTGAACTACCAGTGGTAATTAAAAAGGAACCTTTTTCACTTTCCCCGCAATAGAGCTGGAAGCATTCATTTTTAATTCGATTGTTTCAAGTTATCCACTGATATTTTTCATTCATAGCGCTTTGTCTTTACTTCTAACACTATTTTCGTTCACTTGTCTAGCAAGAAAAAAAGAAAAAGAGAAGTGAATCAAACCCAAAATTTCATAGCTTTAGCTCTTGAGCAAAGCTGACAGTAGCGTGGAGTAGAACAAAAAATGTGCTTTCTAGAAATATGCAGAATGTGACAGCCTGCAGGAAATATAGTCAGAAATAATGCCTTTGAAGTGAACTGTCGAAAACGCCAGAACCTCTCAGTAAAACCTAATAAAATTGTACGTGGTACGGCTCTTATTGCCGTAATTGGTGGACACCCTGTATTGTAAGAATAAATGCTACTAATGGGGCAATGGTTGGACATAAAATCAATCAGAAGACATGCAGAAGCAAATTAGCATGTTTAAAACTCACCTACCTGTTAAAAAGAAGCGCGCAGTTGAGAATATTAACCGAAATTAGCCGGATCCTGCTCAAAACAGCTGATAAATTTCGATTGATCGACCGTAATGAGAGCGCAGACGGAAAAGTGGCGAGAGCGCAGATGGAAAGGCTGCGTCGTACAAGATAGTGTGCATGCGGAGGAATGCAGACGACAGGAAGGATTGCTCAGACACCACTCAAACACTGAGAAACGGCAAACTTCCATCCCCGCGTTGTCGCGGCCGCAGCGCTGGTACGTCCATGGGACCGCCCCTCTCAACCGGTCTTTTATGGACTGTAGCTGTAATCTTCAAATTGCTCTTCTTTTCATCTCAGGTGAATCTAACATGTTAACACATTGACGACAACGCGGGGGATATATATCCCGCGCATTGGAGGCCATGTCGGACCGTGCGGGATATATATCCCCCGCACCCCTTACACTCATTTTTTTCGCGCACGCATTATTCTATCAGAAGTTTCTTGTATTCATCCCTTGGGAGAGACCTTGATGTAGCTGCAAACATAGTGGGAGTAGAGTGGTTACGTATGTTCTGATTTAGAGGAGGATTTGTGAACCATACGAAATCTTCAGTTTAAAAAACTTTTCGTTACTTTTTCTTTTTATGAATGTGAAGATTTAAAAGCAGTAGAAGTAGATACGGAACCTTATTGATGGCAATGTGTGTGTTTCGATTGAAATAATCAACACTAAATTGCTTTTGAGTTCCATTGCTGCTACTGAAAATTTTCACTTTTTAATTGTAATTCCACGCCATTCGATCCAAATTCCACTACTGTACCGTAGGTTGTACTCACTGCAATTTACTGATCTTGTTTTGTATTGATCATTATTTACGTATTTAGCGTTCAAAATTTGCTTGAACAGCCTGAGGCGGCCGCGCTCGCAAAATCGCATCGGTCCCACGTGGCCAAAAAAGCCAAAACTCGCATTGTCGTCAATGTGTTAAAGCGTCCAGTCGTTACCCAAGCGAGCTTCCGAATACGTTGAACTGTTGCAAGATGTAGCCCACCAGCCAGCCCCTTGTCGGTTCAGTTTGAGAATGGGCAATGTCGTGATGTGGTTGTTAATAATAACCAGTTGGGCTGCGCACGATACCGAGCGCGAAAAACGGCTGCGGAGAGTAGATGACCCAGGGTGAGGATGTACTGGCCCGAGTTGCGGAATGATCCGGCTCGGTCACTGCCTCCTTTTCCTCTGCTAGTCGTGAATGGAATTGGAGTGCTTTGTCGTAGAGGGAGCCTGTTCCTCAAAAAACGATAGCAGCAAAGAAAAGCAAAGAGTGAGGGCAAGATAGTTTGAGGGAAAGAAAGAGGAGAAGAGGAATAATGAGGTACGAAGCTGCAGGAAGTACTGGAATCTAGCTGTAAATTTTTGGGACGTGGCAAGTACGCTAGGATGGTCTGCTGACGGGCTAGTGGTTTGGGGCTGGCCAATTTCCACTGGGGACACGGGACCATTCTCAGGTGCTCCTTGCGAACATTACGATGTCTGCTAGGCGAAAGCATTTGTAGGATTACGTAGTAAGCATTAGGAAAATAGCTGTTCGAGAGCAGCCTCAGAATCACGGTGATTTTAACGTCAGGTATATGAATGGGAGCCCAGTTGACGACAATTCTCAATAGCATTCGCATTGAAGGTGTGCAATTCTCACGCTTTTCGAGCGAGCAAGGAGCTAGAAAATTGTACCTAAATAAGGAGCGATTTTTTGATCCCGGTGGAAGTGCTGAATGGAGGGCAATGTTACGGCAGCTAAATGATTTTTCTCGAAGAGGTACAACCTCTCTCGCGGAACAGATTCACAATGCCATGTTGGGTCTCCAAGGTGAGTGCCCTTCCCATGTCCGGCTGAAAAATACTTTTTGATCAACCGGGTAGTGTGTAATACGCCATTTTTCCAAGACCTCCGCACGAAAACGAAATTTTCATCGATATTGGTCGGTGCTACATGACATTATAGGTGGTTGCTGCGATATCACCCAGTGAATAGTGTGAGAGGTGAACAATTCCGGCTCCCCTAGGAGAAAACATGTGTATATAATACGTATCGATTGATAGCTCAGAAGTTTTCGACCACAACATTTATGACAATCAAATCTTGAGCTACTTCTTCGGGTTTTTGAGCCATCTTAGAAAAGAATTATAAATGCAGTGGGATACCCCGCTTACAACTATTTACACCCCGCCAGACTGAGTGGTGCTCAGCCAATTGAAGGGTATTTCATGCACAGAATGAATAGTTCATTTCTATCATTCTCTTTTTGCTTTGTGCACATGATGATTAAGTCACAGATTTTTTTCAGGCATCTTCAATTTATTGAAGCATGTTTGTAGGCCTTCTCGGGTTGCCTTACTTTCATGTATTTGGGTATCTAGAACATGGCAGAAGTGTTATTGATGGGAGTGTTTTAGATTTTGTGGGTCTAGCTGTAACGTGAAAGGGAGGAGAATGAGGGTGGAAAAATGGGAGAAGTCAAGACAATTAAGAATTTTTCTCGTTTCAATGCTATTTGATACCGCCATCCCGGTTTCTGATGATTTATGGCGAAAAAAGTACTCAAGCGTGGAAGTGGTGAATTCGAAGATATTCCCCGTTTCATCAGAAATATTTGCCCACTCCCCTTTTAGCGGAATTTCTTTTTTGGACGCACGCCCCGCCTACCGTGGGTGGAGTTTCCCATGTTCAATATATTCCCCTTATAGAGCGGCTCATGTTCTACCCATTCCAAGCTTGGCCCGCCCTCCTTAAGTGGTTTTTGAAGCAAAAATTAGAAACGTTTGGGGGCACTTGCGAATTTTAGGGGAGCGGACAGACAAACAAATTCTGGTTTAAATATTAGTATGATAAGACTAGTACTAGCACTGGAAACAGCCTGCAAGGCAGTAAAAGAACAGCAAGACTAAAAGTGATGATCTTTACGAGGTAGCAGAAAAAAGATGGCAGAATCTCTACGCAGAAAGGCCTCAAAATGTCCTTATTTCACGTAACGCCGCAAAATGCCTCCGAATTGAGCTGTACTTTTAGGCGCAATAAACTTTTTAAACAATTTCGTAAGCTTGGTAGCTGCGCCTGAATCGAAGAACTTGGACCTAATATTCGTCCTAGGTCGTGCAGCAAAAAGCCTGTTCTCTTCTCCTTATTGGTGTGTCGAATTGTGAAGAACTCAGAATTCTTAGAATTTGATATCTATTCTCCCTGTGAGCATATCAAAAACGGTAATAAGATCAAACATCTTTCTCCCGCATGCAGGAGAGTTGATACCTAGCATTTCATCCCTGGTAAGGCCTTTGAGTATCGATTAATTGAATCGAAGAGCTCGAATTAGGATTTTTCGAGTAAAACCCTTCTGTACGGATTCAATTTTCCTGATCTTGCTTATGGATGCGGAAAGAAGATAGTAGTTCCGTACTCTAAATAGGACGAACATATGTTCTGTAGGCCTTGAGAAAAATGCATGGGTCTCTAGTGACTTCTTTTTTTTGGTCTCTCTTTTCTCGTACTCTTTACAAATGTCTTCACTTCATGTGCTGGAATCATATATGGAGTGAATGCAAGTTACGGAAACAGGGTCAAGCCAACAATCGAGGATATTTTGGAAAACTAAACGAGCGAACGACTACAAAAAGTTTAGTCTTTTAGTACTACAAAAAAATGGTTCTCAGTTCATACCTCCTCTTTGCCTTGAATGAAGCCTTGCAACCGCCCTAGCCAGCTGTGTATTGATTGGACTTCTGCCATGGCCTTGGAGCAACTTATCTACTATTGAAATTTGAACAAATATTCAAATGATTATAACTTTCTTCAAAAAGAACAAATTTTCAATTACAAAGCAGGTTTGGAGGTATTGTGAAGAGCCCTTTCTAACCAGCATAATATTACAAAACTTCATATGAAATGACAAATTTGGATTAATTAACGAGGAAAATTCATGGTGAACACGGGTTTTTACAATTTCCAAAGCCATAACTTGTTCCAATTTTATCAAATCTGAAAAGTTAATATGGCAGACAAAACTAGAGACTTTCTCTATCGAATGGTTTGTAAAGGTACTTTGTACGTCCAGTATTTTAAAAATGGCCACGTCGAGGATTTTTGCAAAATGAACGAGAAAATTTTTACGCTTTCCGAAGCCATAACTTGCTTCATTTCCATCTAAAAGTTAATACGTCATCATAAACTAGAACATTTGCTCTACCAAACGGTTACTGAACTGCTAAATACGCCCACTATATAAAACATGGCCACGTCGAGGAGTTTTGCTCGAGTACCGCCGAAAGGTACTTTTTCTCTGCATTGACACTATTTCAAGGACTATGGCTCCTTTTAAAGCGAGGGATTACGATAAGTTGGGACTAGGTTAGTGGAAATGGAGGTGCTGAATAATGCACCAGTGGCGAAAAAAGCAAAGAAGTCCGTCAAGAAAGCGCAAAATGGGACCACTTTCTTTGCCCGTAGACCTCCGATAATGGACGAGCTATCAACCAATTAGGAGGTCGTCTGCACATGTTATGCTGATAACCTCTATGATTTCAGCAAGCATGCTTTGATTGATCACGCATCCCATGAATATGATGTTATAGGATACACTCTGGAAGTGGAATATTTCGTCACGTTGGCAATCGAAGGTTATTGCTGCTGAGGGCGGAGCACATACCGTGGCGGGGCCCAGAAAGGAATGGCAAGCCTTGTGCGCTGCAACTGGCGCACCTTTGACCACAAAAACGCAACATTTCGTTTCCTTGGGCCCCTGACTACTGCTTCCAATGGTGCATGTACTTCCACGCTGCATACGCACTTTATCGTAATCTCTCGCTTTAAGGGCGATTATATGTTGTAGGAGCAGACTCGGAATCTCTTGGAATACTTCTCTTTCCAAGAAGTGTAAAATTGTTAAGCGTATCTCAACTTTAAAGGTTACATTGTTATCAATTTGACGCTGAAGACTGCATTTTTTGTTGAAAGGTGTACTCCTCCCTGTAGTTTCACGCGCACCCTTTCAGGATCCTCTTGATTTTTCCCCAATTGAAATTCTTTTTCTAGAGAGCCGTAGCTGAAGCACGCGCTGCCGATTGGGCCCACTCTGAGACGCGCCGTGTGCTTCACATCCCTTCAGAATCAAGGACTCATTTAAAAGATAAAATATCCCTTGGGAAACGTACGAATTTCGGCTTCTTTAATTTGCGTCATGATAAAACTCTGATGTAACTAAGAATTGCTAAGCGAACACTTCTGAAACGAAGATTTTGAGTTCTCGGTCGTCAGTCTTCGTGAGCGGTCGATTTCCATACCGCTCTTTGTCACTATACCCTTCTGATACTTTACGCCTATATGACTACATCACCAGCTGTCCGACGACCTCTATATCAACATTAGCATACTGGCGATACTTTGGATTGTTCTTGCATGGATTCGATAACGCCAATGCCAGTTTCTACTGCTCCTTCAGCTGGAACTGCTTCTTATTCCGACTTGCTGAAGCAAATCGAAGGAGATGAGGGAAGTGTTTCTTACATTAAAGTTATTATTAATGTTTTACTTGAAGCGAAAAAGGAAATCTCTGTGCTCAATCGCCGGTGTAACGAAATTCTCGTTGAAACAACTACTACTACTCAAGGAGGAAAATAAAGCCCTCAGAGCCCAGTTGAAGAATCCTTTGTCTTCAGAGAAAAGGAGTTGCCGTTATCAGGGAAATGCCTACCAGTGTCAGTTCTAAGCAAAATACTGGCACAAGACCATCGGAAGTTGATGCGGATATTATGCGTTCACTAGTTGTATCACGAGTTCCAGAAAGTCAAGAACCTAACTCTGTTGATCGCGCCCAGCATGACATCCAATGTGTCTGCTCTCTTCTAAATTTCTCAGGAATCGAATGTGTCCCTTCCATGGTTTTTCGCATGAGTATTAAGAGTAGGTCAAGGCCCAGACTTTTTAAAGGTGTTCTTCCCAGTAGGCGTTTCCAGACAGAAACAGTTAAGAGAGCACCTCAATTACGTTACTTCTCACTGAAAGGTGTGTATATTGGGCCTTCTCTTACCAAAGAAGAAAGGGCACGTAGGCGTGAGGCTGGTCAGAAAAATGGTGATTGTAGTAGTAAATAATAATAATATAATAATAATACAGCAGTAAATAGTGCAGAATGTAATAATTCCGAGCTTGTTAGTCAGAGTAATGTTCCTCAGAATTCAATGAATACCACTTCACAGGGAAACCTCCGCTCTTTCCTCGGCTAGAACCTAGGGTCAAGTGTATGCTATCTAATATACGATCATTGGTAAAAAACTATAATTCTTGGGTTCTTTCTCAATTTCATGAAAACTATGACCTGGTTCTCATTAAAGAAACATGGCTCAGCTCGAAACATGATACTACTCCCCTCCTAGGCATTGCAAGCTCACAATATGAGGTCATACGTTGTGACCGTCTCAATAAAAGGGGTGGTGGTGTCCTTGCTCTGATTAAGAATACTATCCCTTACGAAATTGTTTTCAAAGAATCACTAGAAGATGCATTCGAAATACTCATAGTTGATTTTATTGTTCGCCACCAGACTTTTAGATTAATACTAGTCTATCGAGCCCCAATATGTAATTCTCATAACAGCAGTTTGTTGCGAAATTTGATCAGTGACTTCAGCTGCACTAATGTACCTTCCTTGATTGTAGGCGATTTCAATCTAGATGATATTGATTGGAATATTGATAGCCACTGTGCCGATTACAACTCCATTTCTAAAGATTTTCTTGATATGTTTCGGTCACATAACTTTGCACAGTTTGTCAGAAAACCATCCCGATGCAGCTCATACCTTGACCTTGTTTTATGTAATGATGATCATTTGATTAATGAGTTAGTAATGCAGGCTCCAATGGGTAACAGTGACCATGCATCCATTGTTTTTGACCTTAATGTCAGCTCAATGTGACTTCACGGAGATGGAATAGAGATTTTAACAAGGCCAACTTTGAAGCTATTGGTAGGTATTTGAGTGACATTGATTGGATTGTATCCTTTGCAACTGTAAACACCATAGATGTTAAATACGAACTATTCCTTGCTACACTAAACGACGCTATAAACATTTTTGCTCCATTGGTACACATGTCGAAGAACGCCCGTTACAAAATCCCGCAATATCTCGAGAGAATGATTTCTCTACGGAGTCGCCTATGGAAGGATGCGGTTTCAAAATTGTGAAGTGAACTGGGATAGGATATAAAGTTTTTGACAAGAAGCTCACTAAATCTATGGTCAAGTATAATACATATTTAGAAAGGAAAGTAACTGAGTCTACAGATCCCATTAAGCTATTCACCTACATCACCAAACGTCTCAAAGCTACAAAGAAGCATTACGTGTCGATGAAGCCAAAATAATTATACTTGACCATGATAAGGCAGAGACACTTGCTGAATCATTCCAGAAGGTTTTCACAGAAGACAGTGATACTGTTTTGGACGAATTCCCATCAGGCACTTCTTCTATGGAACCATCACTATGGTTTCATAGGGATGAAATATACCGACTGCTGTCAAAATGGCCTAGCTCCTACTCTATAACACCAGATCTCGTACCTTTCAATTTCATTAAGAACATTGCACAGTATATAGCTTTTCCACTGGAACTCTTCTTCAATTTATCGTATATGAGATCTGAAGTTCCATCTCGGTGGAGGCATTCCTTCGTTGTGCCCATACCCAAAAAACCTCCTTTCAGTGATCCTTCCAATTATCGTCCAATAAGTATTACCTCTATTTTTTCCAGACTTTTTGAGAAAATAGTCAAATCAAAGCTGACAACATTTCTTATGCGTGATAACATTATTCCTCTATGTCAGCACGGTTTTTCTACTAGTAAATCCACGGTAACTGCACTTCTTAGTTCCCTTAACGACTGGGGTAGAGCCCATGACACTCGTAAACAAGTTCATGTTGTATACTTTGATTTTGCAAAAGCATTTGATAGAGCACCGTTCTCGAAACTCATCAAGAAGCTGGAGGCTGTAGGGGTGTATCCAGTTCCGATTAGCTGGATCAAATCTTTCCTGTCTGGTCGCATATATCAAGTTCGTGCTGGAGACAAACTCTCATCTGTACAAAAGATTCCTGGTGTTCCTCAGGGTGAAGTATTGTCCCCCATACTCTTTCTTATTTATACCGCGGATATTCCCAATTCTTTGGCAAGATTTCAAGTATCAACTGCAATGTATGCTGATGATATCAAATTGTACAAAGTTATTGAAAGTAAATCTGATTGTGACATGCTACAGGCAGCTATTGATCATATTGTGGATTGGTTTGGGAAATGGAATTTACCTTTGGCTCCAGAAGAAACTAAGCTATCCTGCATCGGTAATGATGTTATCACCTATAGCTACAAAATTGGTTCATTTCACTTGAAGTCTGTTAATGAAATTAAAGACCTTGGTTTTACGTTCTCTAATAAACTGAACTTTGACGCACACTATAAGTCACTGCTTACTAAAGCAAACAGTAGAGTTTTCAATTTATTCAAAGCGCTCCAGACGAAAGATCCAACAGTCTTGCCCCCTATAAGAAAAAGGATATTGTTTCGCTAGAACGTGTACAGAATAACTTCACTCGAAAGCTTACCCTTCGTTGCTCTGGAATCAGTTATGAATCTTTACCAAGCGCAGGTGAAAGTCGTCGATATTATGCCTTGACGTCTTTAGTAAAAAGAAGATTAGTCAATGATCTCATGATGGCTTTCAAAATTCTGACTAGAAAAGTAGCTTTAAATCCCACAGACTTTTTCACTTTGGTACGATCTAGGACTAGGGGTAGTACCATAAAAATAAGACGCCCTGTAGTGAGAACACAGGTCAGAGCGAAGTTTTTTACAATCAGAGTTCTATCTTTCCTATAAAATATTCAACCCTGAAATGCTACAGTTATCCCTTGGTTCGTTTCGTAGCATTATGTTGATCAATGCGGAAGTTTCCTGAAACAGTACAAGACATGGTGAATGATTAGCTGATTTGCTCCTTTTTGCTTTGTCATAGTGTACCCATCCCATTTCATTACAATATTGCACCTATGTTCAGTGATTCCTCTCTTGGTTTGCTCTCCATTGTAATCTATTTTGATTATGGTTACGCGCAGATATTCTGCGTCTATGAATAAATAATAAATAAATAAGATTTCATGTGGAGGAATAACATAGTTACTGGAAATCCTCTGGCCTGACATGTCATCACTCAGTCCTTGATGTTTATCCTCCGACGGTGATGATTCTACTGTATCAAACTGGCCCGATTTTTTCCTCCCAGCGGGCCAATACAACCCCCCCCCCTCCCCTCGTGACGTGACGAGGATTCCTCAACGCACGCTTGACCCTGTACGGAAGCCTAAAGCAATTCTCCACTCAGAAACAATTACAGTAGCCACAGTTTCATTTCAACCTACCCTACTAGCTTCAGTGCATAGCCTTCATTGTTGTGGCCGGGAGTGTCCATCGTGGCATGCAGCTGTCCTCAAGCACATCTGTTGCCAGTCCAGAAGCAGCCTGTGGCATTCCGGATTCCTTAGCGGTTTCTTCAGGCTTCAGAGTCTCACTGTCGAGCGACTCAACGGTTAACGATGTCATGTCGAGCACTTTGCGAATCCCACGAAGGATGCTGCAAAATCTCATCAAATTGGCGCTATGACGGTTGGTGCTTGCTACCGTGCCACACGGAAAATTTGCTGTTACGATCGTATGGCTCCGCAAAACCATCTCACTTTGGAACGTTTCTGAAATATTGATCTTCCTTGCCGGAGCCTTTTTTTAATTCTATGATAATTTAAGAATATCGTGAGTCGGGGATGCTGCTGTGCGGACAGCTCGGAATGGGAATTTTGTGTGTGGCGAAGGAGGTTCCAGCAAATGCACACTGCACCAGTCGCTCCGAAGTTCCGTTTCCACTGTAGGGAACTCCAGATTCGAAATAAGGGGTATAAGAACTTCTACTGATGGCAGCCTTCTGAGAACCCGGTGGAAGTGCGTACGACGGCAATCAGTATGACACTGAGCAAGCATATCAAGATTTTCGGAGCGCCTGAAAGTACATGGGAAGGCGAGAAAGCTGAGCAAATGAGCACCGAATGAGTTGCCTGAGCGGCAGCAAAGTCGCTCTTCAGGGCTCTCGTCACAACTTGTTGAACAAAAATACGACTTTTGGAAAATTTTGCCATTCTCGACGGAAATTGGATTCTTTGCAACAGAATTAAGCAGTATCATGAAAGTTTAGGCGGACAGAACGAAGAACGTCAAAAAATTTCTAAAGCAAAAATTTTACAAGGTGAGGACCACGCTGAGGAATTCGTGGCCTTCTGAAGTAATGATGTATCACGACTTTCAGGACCCAAGTGAACTACAGCACCATGCTCTGTCCTCCATAACGTCGTCGTGCACCGAGAACACCCAGGAGAATGTAAAGAACCGTTCCCAACGCACCCACGCGCATGCCGCATAAACGACCTCTCAAAATATGTAGGAATTGACCTATCCAGCTTTGCTTCACTCGTGCAGTAACTCTTTCTCACCAAATTTCCCTTTTTCAGCCATCTCAACAGTTTCATGGGCAGAAAAGGATTTGATAACCGATACACGGTGAAAGAAACCGCCGACGATCTGCACATCTACGATTTCCATGTTTTGCGTTCGTGCAATGATTTAGCATTCTTCTTGTTAAGAAAGATGTGTGAGTTCCCAGAACTCTTTTTAATGATTGAAAATTATTGAGAGCTGAGTATGTTGCTTTGAAGGCGGAGGTCAGAAACCCGAATTGCTTTCAGGAATCCTTCTTGAATATTTACATTATGCGACTTTATCATTTTCAGATGAGGTGCATGTGTGATGCTAACTGTCGCAGTACCTATTCTGTATTCTGATCTGGTCGTGGTTTCACCGCCCTGTTGGGTTTCAATGTTTCATCTCTTTAAACGACTGTCCAGATGGCTGAAATAGCAGTAGGCAAGAGGCCTACTGTGCAATATGTTTGCAGCGCCGTTTGCAACTCAGCAGGTTCGGCTTTTGCACTGCCGGGAGGGCGAGATCGAACAGCTAAGTGGTGGATAGAGGAGTCGCTGGCACCCACTTGTCGATTTCTTTGGACGTTTCACCCTCATCTGAATTGGGTTGAAGCATAATATCGTGGAGTTTTTTTTTTCGAGGTACAAATTCAATGAACACAAGTATTGTCCAGAAAATCACACATACCATTTGGAAGCACCTCTTCCGTTCTACAATGCGTTTGTCGGTTGCTTTTATATCGTAAGTGTACTCAGATATGGTGCTTAGAAGTTGGGAAATCAAGACGGTCGGAAATCTTAATAAAGAAAAAAGCAGCCAGTATAGGAGTTCTCAGAACCCATCATCGTCATAGAACTTATCTCCAGTCGATCCTCTTCTTCAAATCATAATCACATAACGTACAACTTAAGAATGAGTATTTAGAACACAGGCTTAGTACCCTTTCTTAACTTCTGAATCCGGTAATTTTTTGCGAAATGGACTCAAAGTCGTAAACAATGACGAAAACAACATCACTAATTAGTTTTATGCTTGGCTTTTTTGGGTTTTGCTTTAAACGCTTTTGCCGCTGCAAATCGTGCTCCAACCCAATCGTGCTCCATTTGAGAACCCCATCTCAGTTACGCCTAATTCAGAAGCATTAGTCGTTGTCTGTCTTCAATACACGGCCTTCACCCTAATCTTGAAGCTTTCATCATCGTGAGAAAGGCAGTTTGAATCACGATTGCACAAAATTTTTTGTGCACTAGGGACTGAATGCCCAGCTGATATCCCGACATGTTTCCTAACCAATCGTGGGGGAAACAAGAAACTTGCGAAACAGCTTGTTGTGTATGTTGCAATCGAGTCTTCAAAAGAGGAGCAAAAGCGATTCGATCAAAGTAACAAAAGGCTTAGACAAAGCGAGAAATCTTTCTATCGATGCATAAAGTGCCAGCAATTTCTTAAAAGCGATTCCAAAATGACTTGAAAGCGAGCCACTGAAAACGGCGAAAACAATTCGAACAACCCAATGATTTTCAACAACTTTCATTTTTGAACATCACTGGGTTTTCGAAAGATTGTTACATGAAGAACTTCCTTGGATATAACATGACTGGGTAGAATAGTGATATCATTTGACTCCGTCATGACGTTTGTGTTGGGGTTCTACAAGGATACCCCACACGGCTATTTCGTCCAAAAGCATAAAGATGATGAACAGCATACGCAAGTAATTTTTCCAAGGTTTTCTGGCAGCCAATGTTTTAACGAAACCGCAGGTTGCAAGGCTGGCAAAATGTAAAAACCTATCGGTTTGTACCAGGACTCAAACCAGGTACATTCGGAGACCGAGAGAGCGACGACAGCCACCCTGCTATGTGCGTGCTTTTGTGGGCAACTCGAGGCGAGAACAGAGCATTTAGTTATATGTACATATATGTTTGTTATTACTCATATTTTTATGCAAGCAAACAAATTTATTCATTTCGCACACTAGTTCAGTTATTAAAATGACAAAAAAAATCTTACGTAGGTAATAACAATAGCAACTATTCAAAATGCTTATTAACACTCGACCATGCGAGGTACGTGAAGACCGTTAAGAAGAGCAGGAAAGCGACCTGAAAACTGGGACGTTAGCTGAAGCAAGCAGAAAAGTGCTCGCTCACCAAAGCGATGAAGGCTGCGGGGTATATGGAGGGTGGTGTTTTTGAAGGGACCCGTTTAGGTGGACCAGGTATAACGACTGATCGGGTAATCGGTGATGTTCCTGTGGGTGGAGGAAGCATGGCCTGAATAGAAGGCAGTGCCGCGGAAGTTGTGCAATCGTAAGGAGTTATAATACCGAATGGCCTCCGATCATTTGACTCCGTCATGACGTTTGTGTGCACATGTCAGCGAACAAGCAAAATAGTTTCTCGGCTGAGCCACGTGGGCGACATGGTCGTGTTGTGGTCTGACCGCAAGGGAGAGCAGAAAGGTTGTTCAGCTATCGTAAAAGTAGCAGGTTCGCAACACAAGTGGCGCCGGTAAAGAAGAACGTGATCCTATAACGATCATAGAGAAACTGAATATTCGTTTCATACTGCCCGGTAGTTATGTCTCTGAGGTGGAAATTTTTTCTTCAATATTCCAGAATTCCACATAGCCTGATATACCGCTCGGAACGTATTGATCTGCTCTACAGAACTATGTGTTTCACATCCTCATTCGATATGGTTTAGGTAAATACCAGGAATGCGAAGTGCGAGTCCCGCCGCGAAAATCAGATGAACTGGCAGCTACTCAACCTCAATTTTCCCACTGGAATAAATCAAACAATAATGCAGCATTTGTTGATGACGATTTTAAACATCATACCTTTCGGTTATCCAACAGTTCACGTCTCTTTTGTACTTGCTTTCCCTGCAAGAACGCGTTGGTTGACCGCTACATATTACGGTGATTCGATCAAACACATTTTTATACAGCTGAGGCTTTAAAAGCCGTGGAAGTTTCATGAAACGAAACATAAAAAAGCTACCGAGTGACACATAAAGTAATGCTGACATCTAGGAGTTCGAAAGAAAGTTAATTGAAACTCCGATAACCTACCCATTCGAATCGAGTGTACAAAATGCGTTTTGTTACCTGCCGTCCTATTATTTCTCGAATACTCGAAGTGGAAGCCAGTAAGGTCTCCTTTCGTCTCTGTTGCGTTCCAGAGTGGTCCAGTTAATGGAAATGTTTTCGCGCGAAACGTCGCACGTTTTCCCCCGTGATCACAACTGACATAACCATGTTGGGGAAGAAATAAAAAACGTCGAAAGGCAGGTGGCCCCTAGGGGTGCAGTGTGATGCGCCCTTTGCAGGAACGGTACGCCCCAGCGGCCCAGCAGAGTCGTACCCGCGCCGCTGCCCACACCTCGACCTGCTGACTCCTCGCCATCTGAGTCTAGCTGCTCAAGCAGAGAAAAAGAGCATTAGCATTAACTAGGTCAGCACCAGTTCGACTTGCCCATCGTGCAAACCAACGGATAGAAAGACAACCCCATTACTTGGGTTCATGGCCGTTTTCGTTCAGTTTTCCGTGCATCATTGCTCACCTCAGCTTGATTCCGATAGGCCGCCTTTTTATCGTATACTCCGCGTTTAAAGGGCGCGAAGACATTCATTTCTCTCGTTCACCGCTCTTTGGGGAGCCAGCAATAGTCCTGGTGCGTTTGACATATCAAAAGATCGGTCTCAACGCCATGGGATAGCTTATTGCAAGATTGAATTTTCGTGAAGTTTAGCGCAACGAGAGTGACATGGGGAAATGAAGATTCGACAGGTTTGCAAAAGTTTGCTATCATCAACAAATTATCTTATTTTTCTAAGAAAAAATCAACACAAACATTGTAACATTCGAAAGCCATCCAGGCAATTATGACTTGTGCTCAGGCTTTGATGTCAGTCTCCCATTTGAGATCGAACCACTCGAATTTCCATTCATCAGGATGGCCAACGTGTTTCACTTTGTCCTTCTGGAAGTATGCAATTTAATATTAAATAATTTAATGCGTGCATCAAAGCAGATTAATATGTAGTAATATAATGACGCGTATTCGTTGTCAAAAGTAATGGTGTCAATAAGCTATGGTACCGCTTGTCCCCCTATCGCCTTGTTGAGCAGAATCATTTGACGGTGTCAATGACGCCTCCGTCCGTCCCGTGCTATGTCAGGTACTCGAGTATTTACAATTTTCTCGTTCGGAGGTCTTGATCGAAAAAAGCAGTCCATCACGTTTGTGATGAGCTTTCGTGAAAAAGTCTATTCATCGATGCGGCGCACTCGGGCGATTCAGTCGGTAATTGCTGGTTAACGCTCATCATAAAATCGCACTACGTGTATAATCCAGCTTGCCTTCGATTCCTTGACAAAAACGGCAGTCCCTGATCATAGAGCGTTGATAAAGTTCGGGTATCGGGTGATTTGAAGCGTTGTCTTTGGCTGAGTCGCTTGTCAGGGACAGAGGTGCGTTGTAATTATCCTCCTCAGGTCATGTCACCTTAAATTTAGGCACACTCACTCGTTCAAAGTAAGCTGAGGACTAAGCCTAAGAAGCACAACCATAAATTTAGGCATAAGTCGTTTTGTAAGCATATGCCTATAAGCCTGGACCTGAAACTGAGCTCAACCTTAGATTTCAATGATCGCACAGCTCTGGTGATTTGACCCTAGGAGGAGAACTGAGCCAGAAACTAGGGTACAGTCGGAGGGGTGAGCACGGAGAGAGATGTTCCTTGCCTTTGCCACTATTCACTAGGTATTCTTGTACGTTCCCCATGCCGCTAATCCTCCTGCTAACCTCTGGAGCTAAGTCGTTTATCAAGTTGATCTCTTAAACTAGATGCATGTTGTTGGAGCAATCGCTGATGTTTGTTCCTTTGAGCGCGAATGGAGCACCAGGAACCAGTCCGTTTTGCATAAACACGGTCTTCGTCAGTTCAGTTGCGAACCGATCTTTTCACACGCTATCGAATGAAGTCAGCATTCGCTCTGCTGCTCCTCGTTCAGTCTCATAAGGACGACGTTGTCAAGTAAGCGAAAGTGAAGTAGTTGCCGGCCGTCAGCCTTCACTCCAATGTCTTATCACTGCGGCTAACTCATGCCGTTCTCGAGCCCGGCGCTTAAGTTTGCTCTACTGAACCTTTCTCTTTAAGTCGATAAGGATCCAATCGCACAGTGCTGAAATATTTGCCGCAGGATTGCTACTCGCGGACTCATGAAGAATTCTTTATGCACTTGACAGAATTACCCAGATGCCTACAACTTAGATGACCATTTCTGTCTTCTTAGAGTGGAAAAGACCTCTTTGTGTCTGTGGACGTGAGTGCGGCTTAATCGTTTACTCTCGTGGCACTTGATGGAACCATGAAACTATTCGAATTTGAAGCGTGACTTTTCAATTCCGTTTCAAAAAGCATTATATGTAGGTAGTTTTGGGTTATACACACTCATAGGTCGTTTCTTGAGGGTGCCTGATGGACAAACTCACAAAGTCAAACGTGCTCCATCTAAATGGCGGGACCGTTCCCCAGGTGGGTCCACCTTGAGCACGGAATTCCAATTTCTTCATCATGCTGACGTTTGTTCCCTAAAAAAAAACGGGCAATTGCAATGATCCATAAACTATTCACCAGAAATGTGTCTTCGATTTCACCTTATAGTCGAGAGCACCATGGTTCACATGTCCCTGACCGGGGAACTCGTAAGTACCGTTGGCGGGATTCAAATCACCACGAGCCGAAACGGCCGCCTCTGCTGAGTAAGGTGGGTTGCAGTTACACCTCGAAAACTCATCTTTTGTATAGTTGTTGTACCTGAATACATATATCACACGTAACGTCGTAATTCAGAAGAATCAGAAGAAACTCGAATAGAGCAGATCCCAATGAGTTTGCCAATAATTCGCCAACATAAACGGGATACTAAGGCAGTTCCTGCACTACACTTGCACCACAACTGTGGTAGTAAGGTTGTAGTGGAGTCGTGGTGAACCCGGCGATCCATTCTGAGGGTGCTCCCAACCAGTCCCTCTTGACCTACACTAATGACCCCCTGATATGTTTGATATGGTAAGTTTGGTACGTTCGGAAATGGAAGAGCAGGTGCGAAATGGACTGGAAGTGGAAAGGAGGAACCAAAAGGAACCTTCTTAACATTCAGCTGGAGACCCTCGTTCCCTAATCTATTGAGAAATTTAAGAGGGACGGCCAGATATTGTATGCTAGGTGCTGAGAGGGAATGGAATCGGTAACAGAGAGCACAGAGGCCGGCGAAAGTGGTCACACTATATGAACGGACGAGCTACCTAAATCATACACACTTATCCACGGTCATAGCAGGGAGCTAGCGCTGTAGTTCGCACTTTCGAGCCGCATGAGGCGCTTCTGCAACTTTCAAGAACAGATATATTCCACCCTACACAAGGATTGATTGACAAAAGGATTGTAGTGTGTGCCTTATCTTAGATGGATGGGCCTGCCGTGATGAGGCTTCCTTCTCGTATATGTACAGCAGCGCTCAAAAGTCGTCGGTAAAACCCTTTTGCGTTGAAAACTTTTTCTACTGAAATGAATCAGTTTGGATTCTGACACTAAGGCAGGCCTTGCCTACTTAAAGGCAAGATTCGAGATAAAATAGGTGTCTAAAAGCATTCAGTCATGACACTAGAGGTGGGAGGTGGTCTACAAAAGGGAAGGAAAACAAACGAAATCACAGATTACGCCCCGTACAGAAACCACTCCTATTTCAGCAACATTCCACTTTGGGATAGAGAAAAGGCCCGATGGACGAGTTTCGCGAGCCTGACTCTAATTGCTCCAGTGCCATTGACACAGGATCGCAGTGGGACCGCTGCCTCAAATGCGCCCGCGCTTTTGAAGCAGCGCCACGTGGCAACGGACAGTGGAGGGTGGGGCTTGCGGACAAAGGTGTGAGTTGCAAGTCCGACGAGCTGCTTGTGCCTTTGTCGCGGACTTTCGAGCGCTACAACAACACTTGTCCGCCTGCCTACTACCCCCGGGATGGAGGAGGCAAGCGCGCCTATCGTGGAGCGTGCCTTTAACCAGCACATTCGTGTTGAATGGGAGAATGAAAAAACCTTTTTCTGGAGGCTCCCGAGTTTCCATAAGCATTTCAAATTATTGTAAAAAAATTGTACACCAATTTAGCAATCCAATGCATAATATAATATTAAGTAGATCCAGTGCGTTGTGAATCAAGTTGTAGTCACTGAAAAAATAACACGCCTCGGTATGGAACCACCAGATGAATTCACTATCTATTTGGGCAACTCCCTCCACCTTTCTTCAAATTTGTCGAGTTTCCCTTCCGTTTCCGTGGATTTCTTTGCAAAGATTCAACGCGCTTTCCCGCAATGTCTCGACGACGCCCAGGATATGCAGATGAGGTTGCCCCTCCTTCGAAGGCGCATCATGCTGCCAAGAGCGTTTGTACAGTTGAAGTTTGATGCTTCGGATCGCTCTATTTCTATAATAGAAGGCGAAGTCCGTTCAGTGGGATTCACTACACTTTCTGGACCTACCTGCATATCTCTCCATTCACTACTTCTCGATCCTACGCTTTAGTTCCACCTCTTTTACGGACTATTATAACCGAGCTCCCGCCTGGTTTTACGGTCCCAATCTCTACTTTGGATTGAAACGTTCCGTCAGCGCATCAAATATGCGCGTCGTCGTCGCCAGCAAACATCATGAATTCACTCGTGTCGCCCCAGATGACGCGAATGCCTTGGAGGATTTCCATTTCAGGTGTGCGTACCCATTCCGTCCTTTATCACTACACAGCCGCGCATTTTCACAGGATTCACGAATCGGTGAAGGCAGACGTATACGCTTAGGTTCTTTAGGTGTTTTGTATCTGCAGGTATGGTACCCGTACTAAACTGACTTCGCCTATCAACAATAGAGCGATCCAACGTCGAAGCCCAATTTGCAAGAACGCTCTCGACGGCATGGCGCTCCTTTAAAGTAGGAGCTTCTTCAACTGCATAGCCTGAGCATCGTCGAGACACTGTGGGAAAGAATGACAATCCGCATGCAAAAACAGTCAGGAAAACGGAAGGGAACTCGTCAAGTTTGAAGAAGGATGAAGAGAGTTGCTCAAGTAGACAGTGAACTGGTTCCACACGCAGGCCTGCTAATGTTCAGCGACTAATGAAGTTTATTCACAAAGTATTGGTACTGCTTTATATTATTTATCATGCAGTGGATTGCTCATTTAGATTACAATTTTTTTATAATAATATGAATCCCTCTGAAATATGGTCATACTCGGGAGCTTTCAGCAAAATTATTGTTCATTCTCCACTCTTTCTCCCATTCAACACGAATGTGCTCGTTCAGTGGAGAAGGTTTGCCTCCAAGACATCAAAATTTGAACTGATTTAATTTAGCAGAAAAAAGTTAATAGCGAAAAACTGTTTCACCGAAGAATTTGGAGCGCTACAGTGTATTCCGTATCTGAATTCCCCTGGCAACTCAAACTAACCGCATCAGCTTTGTAAGTGAGTCAAGGTCAGTGACGGTATGATGATCGCGTTCGAATATTCTTGCACGAGGACTCTTACCCCACACGAACCAGTCGCCGAGCTTCTTTCCCTGAAAGCTGGCAAGTCAAGATATCTCGCGACCATTCAATTGTGTTTTCCGAAGACTATACCTGATTGACGAAACCGCTGATGTCTGTGATTTTCTTGAAGTACGGAATATTGTATGAGGGGAAGTAAGAGTATTTTTGGAGGAACCATGTCAGATCCTGGTAAACTATTGTGCCACTGAAAACAGTATTGTTGCTGGAACCATAGGTTGTGCTCAGTCATCTAATCCACTTTTTTTCTGTAACCATCCGAGAATACTCCTCAGATCAGCACCAGGAAGCTCTAATCGCCTCGTCTTGATCTCTTCAGCCACTCTGCATTTACCGAACTACGTTCAGACACTACCACTGCATGGAAGGATATTGCACGGCGCGTCTCCAAAAAGCATTCACGAATGCCTAGTGGCGTTTAGTTATATTTTTTCATTAGAATTGAAACTCACGGCATTTGTTCGAGTACATAGAAGAGTCCATATTCTGGGAGTGGTTTTTTGGGCGTGAATTTATTGTAGTCAAGTACAGCCCTGAACACAGTTCTTACCAATTTCATCTCCTCAGAGAGTAATTTATAGTTAGAGTGTCTGTTACACGAACCACTGATTATTGTAAGTTCCTGAGTTGTATTTTGCGTATATGTGGCACCACTCTCTGGCGTCGCGAGCCATTTGGTTCGCCACTACGGCCCGAATCCATGTTGGGAGCTAAAGGGCTTTCATGGCTTGTGATAGGGCTACTTCAGTTATTAAAATGATATAGTGTAGTTTAAATAAATAAATAATAAATAAATAAATGATATCCACATAATGCTGCTATCTTTCTAACGTAATAACCCTATAATCAGTAATAACTATGTAGTACAATTTCGTGATTAAAATCAGAACAAGATTGGAATTACCTGTCCAACAGCTTGGGTTTTGTTGAAGAGGCCAAGATCGAATACACTAATTGTTGTCTCGATGACTGCCTAAACTGTGATTCTGGATGTGTTCTGTAACATTTCCAAGTTTTCTTGAAATTTTTTTACGCACCAAACCTGAAGACATGAGAGCGAAATCATCAGATGAGTACAGTAGTCCGGGGTAAGAAGCCATTGAAGTGGCATAACCGGGGAAGAATTCACGATCTGGAAAAGCAGGTAGCTATACCGACCTCTGTTATAGCTTCAATGGAAATACTGCCGTTCAAAATGCGTGCGACTTGCCAAAAATACCCACCGTAACCGAATTTGTAGAGCTTCAAAACTCTGAGCATGTTTTGGAATCCACTCATGGTCACTTGAGAGATGAAAAGATCCTCGTTATTAGGTGTCACCTAGAAGAAAGCTAAGAGGGTGAGAGCCAAGTGCCACTCTCAGTGCGTTCAATAGGTAATGGCAAAAGTGTTTGTTTCCATAGGATCTTCCTTCTTGGGACGAATCTGAGGTTATCAACGAAATACCTTAATGAGTCCAGAGCATTTGCCTCCCACTTGATCTTGGACTGGATCCCTACTCTTGTTGAGCTTCTTCTCCAAGTCGTAGAAATCTCCGTTCCAGTTCATGAACCTTGAATATACTTCAATCTTTTGTGACATCCAGCGCTGTTCTTTACAACACATTACTCAATGGGCTCCACAACCAGGTGGTCAGGCGGAAATGACAGTGACTAAAGGAGCCATTTCTTGACTTCTGGGTCGGAAATAAATTTCTGGATCACACTTCGCGCTTACTTTTCGTCCCTTTAGGACCATTTACTTGGTAGTGAGTTCGCCATAGAATTTAGAACCAGAGGTTTCCACATCGACTGGCCATAATATTCTTTGTGGGTTCAAACATGCATTCAAGCGCCCAGCAAATGTAAGAAAAAAATGAGCTCTTACAAATCTCTTCACTCTTCTATATACAACCGAGCTACCTTTGTTGCACTATAAATGTAAACTATTTACTCCTCTTTTTTTGTTCAAACCACTTCCACCATCCCTAAATATAAATCCAGAACTTACAAGATTGGATGCATTTCGTAGGTTATTCCAGGTGTAATAGGTCGCGCCTCATATCCATCAATTAGCCCGGTGAGTTGGTGATACGTTCGATTGACCTGAACAAAAATAGAAAGATGATCTAAGTCATCGACGACAGTGCGGGACACAGATGTGCCGCGCTTTGCAGGCTAGGCGGAACCGCGCAGGGCACTGTGTCCCACACCCATTTCATCCATTTTTTCTTTTGCGCATGCACTAGTTCTTCCCAGGTTTTGTGAATTTATTCGTCAGATATAGCTTCAAACCACGTGGTTTACAAAGCCGTTACTTATGCTTCAGTGTAGCAAAGCTTTTCCAAGCTTTACCGCTCTCACTAAGTCGCGCTGATACCATGTGATCAAGTACGTGCGACGTTATCAATGTGTGAAAGGCAAGTTCCGGGCTCAGCTTCACCGAGGCAGTCGCTCCTGTGGATAGAGGTGTGTAATTTGTCACTGCCGAAGTCGCGCTACCTTCGCACATTAAACAAGCCTCTAGGACGCTAGGCGCTAAGCAATTGGATCAAATCCCACCAAAACTATCAGTGTAGTGCACCCACCATTCGATATCTATCTGTTCACAATATTTATTTGCCATGCTCCCTCTGCTCGGATTCTTTTACCTTCTCCGCGAGTCACATTATCACCTCACGTCTCTGCCTGCTTCTTGGGCTTGCCGCAGCACAGAGCCAGAAGCCCGTATTCCACCAGTTGGCGCCCCACGCGTTGCGCGCACAACACAGTTCTTCGCGGATATGGAATGGTGCGGTGTCAATTTTCAAATAGGGCCAGATAGGGCTTCTAGATAGGGCTCAAATAGGGCTTCGCCAATGGTTGTCCGCTTTTTATTGATAAGTCTCTTGGTAAACCCCGCCTATTTCGGTTCATGCCCAACCCCATTTTCTTCCTCGCCAACCTCTTCTTTCCCAGTTTCTCAACTGTCTTTGAGCGATTTATAAACTTGGCGGCAAAGTGCACCCACTTAGCTTCACCAACCTATAGATGTTAATCTCCCTTCCGTGAACGAACTTTACAGCTCTTTTTCCGGTCTCCAGACCTCTTTGAATCAAGCTGTAAATCTTCGCGGATAACTCCGCATCCTTCGGCGCATCCCCCGCCCACCGACAGCTAGCCTGGATGCCACCGTCGACTGTGCTGGCCACAACCACCTTTTACATTTAGCCTACCCTCCCTCTCTGAGCACAATCCTTTTTCCGCTCTCCAAGAGTACTTGGAACCGAATTATGGCGACTTGTAGAACGCTGTACACTTCAGGGTATTGTGGGCGAGTCGCCGCTCACATCAACAGTTGAACAATCTCCAAGGGAGTTATCACTTTTTTCATAAAGCACTGTTACTCAGAGAACGCCCCGCCCACTGAAGGTGGGTATCCCTAATTTGACCCAGCTTATCAATGCGCACCTTCGTCCACTTTTTTGTTCCCAGACTCTGGGCAGTACTGGAATCTTGTTGTCTTAGTCGTCAGCACCACACATTTCGATATGCGCCACGCCTGCTGTGGGCGGGGCTCTGCTCAGCTTATGCATCTCTTGTACTTCTCAAGACGTGGCGTACCCATACTACACTTGACCCACTCTTTCTAGAAGGATCTCCAGGAGCTACGAAATTTTGCGACAGACATACGGAACGGCGGACGTCAGGCAGGCAAAGCTTATAGCGTAGAATGTTTCTGATGATCTTCTTTCCTTTTTCTCCCCTTCTAGTCCTCACGGGCAAAGCATCAAAGTAGGCAGCTCTACTTTTGCACCTTTTCATCGTTTTATCAGTTACTGATTTTCATTTTCGCTAATGTTTGAAGGAAAAAATGGAACACTGGCTGATATGTATGTTTTTCGAAAATGAAATTTGGAATCGTTATTCTTTGAATAGGCACGAAACTCACTGCCGACCAGTACGTGTCATCTCTGGGAGTTGACGCAAGCTTCTGTTTGATATAGTCTTGATTCTGGCTGACAAATTCGTTCATGCGCTTACAGTATTGCGTAAAGTTCTTACAATAGTCCTCCGCGGTGTTTTGAATATGGTAGTGCAGAACATCACGGGACAAAACACCTGGAAAATTGGTGGATGAAAAAAGTGTTGCAAAAGCAATAAAAGTGACTACGCTACAAAAAGAGTGAATTTTATTACAATTTCGAATCGAATAAATTTGAACTTGCCTTCAAGATAACCAGCTGCATACGCTTGAAGTTCTGGTTCAAATTTCGCCTGGGTTTCCACTTCCAAGAATGTCCACCTGCAATCTGGTTCCCGATTTCATTGTGGAAGCAAGTCGATCTTTGAAGTTCATTGCGTTTCGCAGTTTGTAATAAGAAATGTTCATTTAGATTGACACACCCGGAAGAGTTCACTGAGTTCCGCCATTTTGCCACGGCCACCTGTTCCCGACAGTCGAACCCTAGAAAGGTGCAATATAAACTTTCTTGAAGATAATGTGATAAAGTGGTTAGTGCTGCAATAAATGAATTAGATTGCCATAGAGCCGAAAAAGTCGAAAGGGAATGGCCTACAACCCAGCAAACGGAACCCTCGTTCTCTCCGTTGACTTCTACTTGAGGGCTACAGTTTCACGACTAGTTACCAGCAGCCTTGTGTGTGGGTAGGTGCAAACAGGAATGCGTCCAGAATGAGACAGAGCTTTATCACTTCGCACGTTTCGCCTTGTAAATAACACCTATCGTTCCTTCCAGACCCAATTCCCATTCTCCTACATTCAATTTATTGTGTCACCTACCCTACCAAAATCAATAACCCCAGATGAGGTTATGTCGAGCAATCTATTCTGCGGGCAGAATAGAGTAGCCAGCGGCTATCACGGTTGTATCGTTGTCGCGTCTCGAAAGTATGCGTGTCGCACTAGGGCCCTACAAGGCAAACTACCCTAAAATCCCATAGATAAGAGCGGTCCATAGATGTTTTTTTTCAAAAAATAAAAAAAATAACATAATTTTTCAAAATCATTTTTTACCGGTAATAAAACCGCTCTTATCTATGGAATTTTACTGATCGAATGGCTCTTCAAGTTCTATCCAGAGATCAAATTCCGGCATTTCTAGAGAGATTCCGGCAGAGATTCGGAAAATCGCTATTTTTCTATAGTAATTGTTTATTAAGTGGGCGGGGTTTAGAGTTGAGGGACGGAGCTTCTTCTAAACTTCTTCTCCGATATTTATTTATCCATCCATCAAAGTTAGGGGGTGACGGCATTCATTTTCAATTTCATTCCAATCGTTTTTCACCGGTAAATGAAACCGCTCTTATCTATGGGATTTTAGGGTAATGAAATGCAAATGTGAGCTAATACACCCCATGATGCGCAACGTGGGCTACGATGTAGTAGCTGCTCCCAATACGCGCGTTTTAGTGTAGCCGTGGAGCGAGGTTTTGAAAACTCGTCCGGACACGCTGCCTCCTCATTTCATAAGAGGATAGATTAGATCCTTATTACGGTTTTTCGAATTTTTGCTTTGCTTCTTTTTGCATTTACAGTCAGTTCGGTATCCACTGGAAGGAGCGATAGGTGTTACTTCCAGTATCGGCCGCTGTTATCCCAAAAATTTGATCTACTGCTATTGCTTCAATCCTATGAGGTCCAACAAGATGTAGCCCTTCATTTGGTCAGCGCCGTCGCCTCACAAAAAATCTTTGCCAGTACTCTTACGGACAAAATTGAATTTTTGCTCCGTTTTGAACTAGAAAGCGTTGGAAGATTGTTCAAAAATAATCCGAACTCGGAGCTACCACGAATAAGTTATCATCTCACACAGTAAGATAAGAAACGGTCCCTGGAAAAGGAAGTGCATCAAATCCTGCTTTCAGAGTATAAATTAGCAAATGTTGTTACTCTTCCAGTGGAAGCACAAGATGGATGGGAAATCTACTAGATTTTTTTTAAATATTATTGGTGTGTTGAACCGGTAATAGAACAGGAAATCAGGGCCTGTAAGTGTTTCCTTGTTTGGTCTTCACGAGATGCAAGTCCACGTGTTACAAAAAAGATCGGCGTGTTTTGTTTATCTGATGTCATATTGCTGTCAGCATGATCTTTGATTTGTATCACTGGCAAATGCGATAGTGTGAAGTCGGGAGAAGTGATAACAAAATGAGGCGGCAGTTGTAGCAGTTGCCTTAGAGTGAGCTCAAATATTGTACTACATTTGGGTGACAAGTTGAGCGCACGATCAAGAAGCGCAGTGAGATTTTGACTGCATCAAATTCGTCGTAGTCGTATAACTCGTACATTTTAAAGTTTCGTGATTCCATGACTAATGTTTAGAGAGAGGTTTCAGTTCATTAAACAGGACAGATTTCCAGCTTCGTGTCCACTATGCCGTCATCCGGCTATGATGAAAAGTACACCCAACAGCCTCTCTCAAAGAAGTGGAAAAGCTACAATAGCTAATTTTTGGGTGTGAACGGAAACCTACTCAGTAAAGAGCATGAGATAGTTGACTAGCAATTCCAAAGCATCTTGCGATGATGAATTGTGCGACGCGATGGAATGAATCCTTGCACGATACAGAAACGGTTAACTGTTCGGAGGACATATCGGAGAAAAGTTGAAAAATATTGAGGTCTTCCGGCTCATTGATGAGAGTGCACCATTTCTCGTGCATCATAAGTTTTTAGAGTTTAAGCCTAATACAACAGGTGGCAGATTTTCGAAGAAGCCTTTTGCCAACTGGATTACTCGAATGATTTGGGGTCACTATCAAGCAGGTGGAGGGGAATTTAGTGCAAGTTTGTTACCAAGCCAAATTGCCTGATTCATGACAGACGAAGGGTTGTCAGCCGATGCCCTCCCTATCTGATAGTATCATAGCAAATTATTTGAGGTTTTATATGAGAATTTTGGAGGCCTGCGCAATACCTACCGCGCAGTTCAACTGAAACGGTGAAAGCCTTTGAAAATCATAGGAAGAAATTCTGACGCAGTCGTGTGGGGGAGGTTAACATGAGACGTGGTTGATTTCCACTTACAACATGCCCGGTTGGAAAGAGACCACATCCATTTTGTCGCCATGTTGATCTTCACCCTATAAGGTTGTAGGGCCTTATAAGTCAAAGAACAGTACAAGAGAATTTACTAGGATCTACTTAGAATAGAATCGATCAACTATCAGCTTTTAGAGCTCGATTCCCTATGTTGAGAATGAGCAAGCTAGCCAGCATGTGTGCTAACGCATTTACCTCTGACAAGTCTGGTAGCGGGTGGCGGACCCCGTTGCGAAGAAACGTTTGTTCTGCTCCGGCAGGGTGGCCCGATATTTGATTCCCAGGCCTACTGTACGCTACCGGCCCAAACAAATCTCGTCTCTACTCAAAAGCAGCATAAAGCGTAAAATAGCTTACCGTGGAGCACTGTTAGCTTTCGCTCAAAAATACACATCTGATTGTATGTGTACCGTTCATCCTTGCCTTCTGATGTAGCACTCACCGAACCTTGAAGAAGAAGGGATACTTCAAATGGCATGGCATTCGATTGCATTTCTGAGATCTAACTCACCTGTGATGAGCAATACAGAAGCCAACCAAGTGGCCAGCATTCTTGGGCAGTAGTTGAATGGAAACTTCGTTATCATTCCTTACTTCGGCTTTTGGCTCTTATCAAGAATCATCTTCGATTCTTACTACGCTGGGTCTTCCCTTTTTCCTTCACACAAGCTTGAAATCAAGGGGAACTTCGTAGGTAGTAGTCTTTCCATGTTATAGGACTACATGACAATTCTATTCCTCACAGTCCACTCCCTTCAGGGAGGAACTATCGTTTTCCACAACTTTTGCGTTGCTCATGAACACCGCCAGTATTTTTTTTTGAATAGCAAATGGTGTTTCCTTAAAACTGAATTGCTGTTCTAGGAATAGTGCTTTTTGCGAATTCTTGGCCGATGGTCGCATAATAGTCCGTGCCTGTGATAACGAGAAAGATAAACAGCGACAAGTACATCGAGTGAATAGCGCAATAACCCCTTCGCCGACTGTGCGATGGCAAAAAATTAAGTGATCATAAAAAATTTTACGAGCGAAGTGTCATAAACTCTTAATTCAAGATGACATCCCACGATTTGCCAGCCCCGTCTACGAGTATTTAAGCCGTTCGGAGGCGGTGAACGGTCGGAGCCAGGGTGAATATCGGTCGAAGAAATCCTTGAGAGGAGTGTCGTACTTATCAGGCTCGCTTGTGAGGGGTCGTGCTAGTGGGATTTTGTAACATAAGTGCAATCGTGGTGCAGATAGGAGTAACAGGGCGTAGCACAGCAAAAAACGAAGATATGCGAGGAAACATAATTGAAATATTCTTCGCAGGTTCATTCGCTGAATTGTTCTAACTTAACACGTTGACGACAGGCTGACGCGCATGGGTGTCAGAACTATGTCACTCATTTTAATTGTGCTTGCGCGCCTCCTTCTCGAGTTTTTTTTTGCATTCATTCTATAGATAATACATTAGAGTAGCGATCAACCACATGGCAGCCGGAGCGGTCAAACAGCCCTTGATTTAGCTAAGATATTCTAAACGCACAAAATTTTCATTGCAATTCTTTCCTAGTTTTCCTTTCACTGTCGTAAACATTCATATGAAAGATTGCAGAATTAGTTAATACAAAACTGCGACTTTCAAAATACTTGTATCTGATGGAAGAACTTGAATGTAAATGCTTTTAACTTCACTCCTAGCGAAAATGATGCTTTTTTTGCTTCTTCGTGGTTCTTCGTGGTTATGCGTTCTTCTGAACAAAAACCTACTGCCTTTTATATAGCTAACCTTTGTGCTTTCATCCTTGCCGGAATAATTCTATGAGATTCAACATTTTAAACAAAAAATAAGCCGAAGTAAGGTGCGGACGGCGCGCTCGCAAAACCGCTCCTGTCTCACTCGGTGCAGAATGCTAAGACACGCGATGTCGTCAACGTGTTAATGGGGAGAAGGTATTTGAAAGCAGTACGAGCAACGAAAGTACATCTCCGCAAGGAACGGGGCCACATGTGCGCACGCGCTGCAACGGCACCTCCTTTATATGCCGCCCGCTCCCTCGCCCTTGATACCTCGTTGAGAATAGTGCGTTGTTAGGGATGCTGTTACAAAAACGGCAATAGTTCTAGAAGGTCTTGGAAAAATTAATCTGTTCCTTAGGTTACAGGAGTTAAGAGATGTGTTACAAATTCTGCCGAAGGTCATCATCACATGTATAGCACCATTCAATAGATTCTACTGCTTGAGTGGAGGTCGGATGCATGGCCTATTCTGAGTCGAGATCGGAAGATGACAATTGCTCCTTTTTTTATTGCTTATGTTGAAAGAATGAATGAAAGAGGAAGATCATCCTCGACGGACCCTCGACACAAATATCTCCATAACTCGGCAATTTGGAAGGAAGGTAAACACATTGTTAGAAGGCACAAACTTTCCGCTTTCCGAAACTGTTCGTCTTTCCAGGATCTTACGAAATTAGAGCGATATTGCCTTCTAAGTGGCAAAACAAGAAAATTCCAGCATCCTCGACGCTGCCTCGACGGATTTGAGAGACTACTGGAATGGAAGTCTTTCGTAGCAATTCCAATACTGCGTGATAGTGGCAAATCTAGCTCTATCTAACTCTAACATGTGCCGTTCAAAAGGTTGGGAAATGGAGGAATGGAGCTGTTTCATAGAGGGTGTAAATATCGACGGTTTTTTTTCTTGGGATACCTGCAAATCTGACCCAGGGACAAATCGCGCCGTTGAATCGCTGCCCACTTGTGTATTTGCCGAATCATAGACTCGAGGGAAGAGGCATTAACATAGAAGACAACAGAAGGCGTTTATGATATTATTTTGCAATAATTTTTGATTAATTGATTGAAATGTTTGCGTGTGCTCTGTTTAAGGGAAGTTGTGATAAGACCTCGATTTCAGGAAGGGGGAGGGACGTTTTTCTGAGACCACGTCCTCAAAATTTTCACCCTGGTCGCAGGTGGGTAGAGACTAGTTCGTTACAGCTAAACCTGCACAGAACGTTGACGCAAAAAAGGGACCTCAAATGCTTAAGTCTTTGGTCTCCAGTCTCAAGTCAAAGTCCAAGTCACAGTTAGACAGTCAATATTTGGTATGTAGGAAGTGAGGTCTATTTGATTCTTGCCATCTCAGTAGAGAATCAACCAATATGAAACGTGAATAGAATTGTGTGTAAAAAGGAAATATTCTAGAATGTTGAACCACCATGGCTACTATGTACGGCTTGGAGTGATGATCACAGAACCGATGCATCGGCCTAATATTCAAGCACTTTTCGAAGTGAAGGAAAAAAGGTACATCCCATCTCGAATCGATATAAACGGGGTGCTATTCGAGAAAAACTCAACGTTAATCGCTTGAATTTCTTGAGTCTGACTACACACGTTGCACGTCCCACTTTGCACATCAAGTCGACATTGTGACGCGCCTGCGCGTCCCACTCAAGCCAACCCTTTCCTCGCGCTCTATGGACCATACCACAACGTGACTGTAAGGGATGGTTCATCGTATGACCAAATATGTTTCAGTTCAGCAGAGGTTTTCTAATCGCTACCAAACTGGCAGCTCGGTTCATTCCTCGTTTTCGTTGAAAAATATTGGTATGTTTAGTAAAAACGTGGGTAGCAAAGTACATGTTTCTTGCCACATCAAAAATACTTTTGACGACCGTTACACACAAAACGAGTCAAATCTGCTTTCTCATAAGTATTACACGTTGTTTTGATCGGAGTTTCACCACTCCACCCGATTAATTTTTACGCATAGAATATTTTTTAAGTGGTTCTAACCAGCCATGTTTGGCCTTGTTGTCATTGCATATCTGGGTATGTGAGGTGAAGAAGTGACCAAGCTCGCACTAACAAAAATGAAACTGAAAATCTTCAACAGAATTCCTGAGAGAAGAATCGAGCGCACTTGAAAGCGTTCGTATTTCGAATGTCGTAAACGGTACTACTTAGTAAGCCTGCCCATTCTATCACACTTACTACAGAGCGTTTCCAAAGTGAGTGGACACTCAAAATCCACGTTTACGAGGTAACCAAGAGACCTCGTGCTATGAACATCTCCTCAGTAGACTCTCTGTAGTCGAGACCGTATCACATAAAGTTCTTCTTCTTCTTCTCCCTAGCGTTAGTCCCGCGC
>MU868348.1:0-34239 GCA_036418205.1 Ostertagia ostertagi
TCATGACTAATTACATTGTTAGTCACTGATGCAGGCTGTGTGTTCTGCCCCGGTCTCCCTTTATTCTTCGGTGAGGGTATGGGGGCCGTTGAGGGCTTTATTGGCAGCGTTGTACTCGTCTTTGTTGGAGACGCCGCTTTGAAACAGCAAGAGGTATGATGTTTCCCTTGACAATTGAAACACACTCGCCCTTTGCACTCAGAGGTGAGGTGTAGTGGGGACGCGCAAATGAAGCACAGTTTGTGTTCTCTCAGGTATTTCGCTCTGTCCTGAGGAGTGTCGTACTTAGTGCATGCTCTTGATTTGTGGTCAGCTCCACAGTACATGCACAAGTAACTCGGAGTGTTACCCACGCGTTGAAACTGTCCTTTGTGGTTTCTCTCCTTCTTAGGTTCCACTAGAGGAGGCGTGAGGGTTTTGGAGGTATACAGCTCAATCTGTTCTTCGCTGTTGATGATATCCTCCAAATTTTTGAGAAGAGTGTACATGTGAAAGGATCCCTCCATGGAATACTTCCTTTCCAAGACTCTTCTTTGCAGACTAACTGAAAATTTTGACAAAACTTGCTTCAAAAGCCAGTGACTATCTACTTGTTCCCCTTTGTTCTGAAGCTGCGATACTATGACTTGGACTTGCTCCAGAAGGACGCGTTGATCCTTGATAGACGATGAACGCGACGTGATTTTTTCCAAGCGGTCAATTAAGCGACTGACGAGCTCCTCTGAGTTCCCATATTTCTCTTTCAGGAACTCTACCGCTTTGTTGTAGTTCTCCTCATTTATTTGAAACTTCTTAACTGCAGCAAGTGCCTCCCCTCTCAACGCGTTGAGAAGGTAATTGAACTTGAAGAGCGCTGGTATCGGTTGAAAGTGAACATTGTCGGAGAACAGAGTCCAGAAATTGTCCCAATCCCATATATTTCCGGCGAATATTGGGACGGGTAACGTGGGTAAGTCGATTCGTTTAGTTCCCAGCGAGTAGTCCTGCGAAGTCCTATCTTCAACACTCGATCGTTGTACCTCTTGAATGGCTCCTATATTTGCCTTGAACGCGCGCAACCTCGCTTCCAATATGACTGTATAGTCGAGTGCTGCACTGAGGACTCCGTCGGCTCGATTGGAATACGTCTCGTAGTCGTCGGATTCCGATTTGGGCGGACTATTCAATTGACTTAACGCGTTTCCATACTCTTGCCAAGTTTGTTCGATCTTTGAAGTGCATGCCTCGATTGCTCCAAGTCCTTCATGGATTTTTTTCTGGCATTCCCTTTCATACCCTGGAGTGCGGTCACTATCCGAAACCTTCAGGGTCTCTAATTTCTCCTCTTCGAAACGCGAGAGTACCGTATCTAGCTTATAGCAAAGCCCGGTTATTCTGCATTTATAAGAAGAGAGTTGTGTAGTCATCATTGCGCTGATTTTGAGCTGTTATTTCTTTCAACGCGATGAAAAGTCAAGTTTAGGACAAGAGTTGTTCACGCGATCAGTATTTTATTAGGACAGAATAAAGTGGAATTGTTCAATAGCTCCACCCAGTGGATGCTGACTTCAACGCTTCCCCTAAGCTAATCCGACTCAAACCCTGAGTCAATAATTGTATCCTATGCGGTTCGACGCGCTCAAATCAATCTTTCTACTTCAGTAAATTCACCTCACTTTAGTAGAAATTAATAGATTACGCGTTTGATGGCTCGACTTTGGTGAATTGAATTTGGTGATTCAATCAAAATTCCTCCAAGTAGGTTCAGTTGAACGCGAACAATAACCTTTTTAGAAACTCAAGTTATGACGCGCAATAACTTCACCCTATTGGGTTCGAATTGAATACGCGATCGAAACTAACTTCAATGACTTGAATTTTATAACCCGATTTATAAACTCACAGTGGGTTCAAATTGGATTGAGTACGCGTTCTAAAAATAACTTAGTGAATTCAGTTCGATGACTCAACCACTGGCTTTACTTTGTGGGTATAAATCGAGTACGCGTTTGAAACTCACTTCAACAATTTGAATTTATTAACTCGGTCAATAAATTCACTTAAGAGAGTTCAAATGGTTGACGCGTGAGAAAGTCTCACCTAAGAGAGTTCAAATTGTTGACACGTGCGAAAGTCCCACTTGAGTGAATTGAATCTGATCACCAGATCAATAGATTCCCTTGATGGGTTCAAATCGATTACGCGAAGTATCCACTTGAATGTCCCAACCAATAATCACGCGAACCTAACGTTATTGACAGCTTTGAAATTCACTATTACCAATGAGCTGACAAAACCTTGCAGTGAGTTTTCTTAAATATGAATTCTTGAAAACTCTCCTTTTACTTTGGTCCGGTAGATTCCAAATAAGTCGATGCACCAATGAAGGATGAGGTTCGTGTATACGCGAAATGTGAGATGCCTGCCACGCGAATAGTTTTCTTACGCGATCAATACGCGAACTATCCTTAAACGGACACTATTATTAGGAAATTTTATCCAAAATAACAGCGTTAGTAAGAATAAAGGTCAGTACTTGAAGCAAAATGAAAACGATATCTTCGCGTTCCCACTCTTCGCTTATATATGGCCATTTCGCGCGCGATCGATCGCTTGATCTGCCTGCGCGGGATAGTAGGACGATTTGTCGTCATGGTATAACAGTATCTAACAAGAAAGATGAGAACATTAACAACTCTTAATAGAATGATGAGATGCATTATATTTCCTTTTAAGTATTTGTGAGTCCACAACACTGGGGCGAGGCGAAGCCTAGCGGCAGCTAGAAAGTTAGCCAACAGAATAACATGACAAAAACTTCACAGAAATGAGCATATTTGTGAATACATTAAAAGAGTGTTCTCGTGACTAGTAGAATTGTCTGTGTCGATAGTTGTTCACTTAGTCCGCGTAGAATTTGAGATTGCGAAGACTGTTCCGACCACGACGACGCTGATTGCCATAAAAGCTAGTAGTGCTGGCTTCAAGTGGTTTTACACGGCTGGAGTTCTTGCTTGCAGATTTTGGTGAATCCGAGAACATATTAGCCGACTCTTCTTCATTGGCTACTTCGGAATCTGCAGTTGCTGTCGAAGTATTCATGCCGGTGGTAATGGCTGTAGTGTCTTGCTTTGCTTCTACCATCTGAACTGATAACGAATTTTGCACGGAGAAGCTCAATGAGTTGTAAACCGTATTTCGTTGTTTCCTGGTATCTTCCACTTCCCTTGCATCTTTTCTGCGCATTTTTCTTGATCGTCGACGTTTCAGGCGTTTACAGCGGAGAGCTGGGTCACAGAAGTCCAAACTTGTGTATGCCGATGTTTCCATTCTTCGTAACGGTATAGGATTCCTCTCCTGCTTTTCAACTCTACCGACGTTCATGTTATCTACCTTAGCTCCAATTATGAGGAGCTGTTGCGGTTGGTCTTTCTGATGGTTTTCATTCTGCCTTTCGTTTCTTGTAGAGCGATAACGTCGTACCTGATTAGTCGGCCCCTCAATAAAAGTCTCCGGAGATCAGCTTCTGATGCTGTGGTGCGGCAATTATACGAGCGTACGAAGAGGCGTCCTCATGTCGTGGTATGAGAGAGTTTCCAATGTTTCGATTCCGATGACGTCCTGGTTCCCTTGCGAGATTAGATAGCCTTTCACCAGTAGAGGCTTTCCCCGACGCCGTAGGGGAGCATTCTGGTGTGCGCAGGACTGGGGCACATTTAGCTGCTTGAGCAGTTTGTTTGGTTGCTCCATTGTTTGTTTACTCCTTTGTTCCTTGCTAGGGATACAAAAGAGTCACCCATACACATACAGTGATGGTAGCCGTTTATACCGTTGGCCACCATATAGTGGCGTGCACCCACCGCGGTGAGATGGTACATGGTAGGGTTCCAAGTTACAAAAATATGCACAAGAATATCTCCGAACACACAGCTTTCAAAAGTAGCTAAGCAAGAGGAAAATGGAGGAAAATAGAAAAATGCATACAGTGCGCACCAGAACTATGTGGGCACCCTAAACTCGATTCTCAGGGTTCAGCTAACGACGTTATCTGCCATGGAAGCTCCACCATTCAACTCCTCGTGATCGATAACTACAGTTACAATTTGGACAAAAGATTTCCTTCTAATTCAGCAAACAATTTTTGATAGGATTTTTTTGTTTGTATCAAAAGTATGTGGACACCCTAGACAGATCAACTTTCTGCACTAATTTTCTGACCCATCTTTACTTTTTTCTTTTGTTACTTATTCGGTCATTACTCCTCTTGACATCAGGTATTTTTCTAAAGAGAACGAAGCAGAGGTGTAGGGTCCTCATGTTGCTGGACCTTCCAATTGCGAAACCGCACGTCAACAAACCGTCGTCGTGCGTCCTCGTTTGTTCCGAAATTGATCCAGAATCCTGATGCTGAAAGAGGTTCAGAATTTTGGTGCTAAGTTCCTTACACTGATTGAGGGTCGTCTTAAATCGTTACTTGTTCAAAATAACACAAGAATAGACTATAATGTCTCAAAATTTCTTTGATCTGCTATCCCCGTTCGGCTTAAATTACTTTCCTGTTATAAAAAAGGCTACTGTGGACCATCGAATGAGCACAGGACAAGAGAGAAGAAAGCGTTGTGTATGGACGCGCAGCACAGATCGGCAAGGTTGGAATTCCCGTTCAAAAATAAGATCACAACATGAGACGTTGAACCCGGCCAGAAAGAACTTTTGTGAAAATTATAAGATAAGAGTAAAAGACGCTCTGTGATGAGTCACCCCTTAGACAACCTCGACTGGTGCGAAAAAGCTTATCTTTGGCTATTCAGGTGGATCCCATTGCTATTGAAGGGGCCTTCGTAGCGCCCCGCATACGTACTCAAAAAGCCCATTCGGAGAAGGCTCATCAATTCTCTGTGGTGGTTTCAAAAGAAGCGGAAAAAATGGGAGATTGGCTTGCCAGGTTGTCAAATAGACAATCAGGATTATAATGATGCTTTGGTCCCGCCATATACCTTTTTTCGAAAAACCAGCGTCACAAAACAATTGTTTTGCAGCACGTAGTACCCAGGTGACCTAACAAATTGCTGAAATTAGCTTTTTGGGAAAAGTTCACAAAACAGGTATCGGAAGCCTAGTCAGGACATGCCGAACAAAATGTTTGAGCTTATCAGAATCTTTGGTAGGCCTACCAATCTTTGACTCTAAAGATATCCCTGTTGTTCGAAAAGTGTCCACATACTTTTGATGCAGGGAAAACAGGGGGAAGTTTTTCCATTAATTAAAAAAATTTAAAGCTGCATGTAAAACGGTGAGAAATGAGGGAATCTAAGATTGCCGTGTCCGAGAAATCAAATGGTGGCAATCTCATGGTGAAGAAGTCAACAGTTTCTCAGAGAAGGAATAATTTTAGGGTGTCCACATACTTTCGGTACGCACTGTATAGTATGGCATGAAGCCTACAGGGGTTTTTACTCAAGCGTTACTCCAATCAGGTGTGTGATTGGAGTCGACTAAAACTATACGAAAGAGTAGAAATGATCCATTCACATAAATGTAACAGAGTGCGCAAAAATTATGTAGTAACATAAATTGGTCATAGAAAAACAATGTGACCCAGAAGTCGCAAACTAACAATACTGTCATAGTGGTAGAGAACTGTGAAACAGGAATCAATTTTGCACTCTGGGGTGGCCGTTTCCTGCGTCGATGAATAAACGCAGACTTCATAACAAGTCACCGACTCTGTTGTGTAGGTAGTTGTGTCGAGTAGGTCCAAGGCTTTCAAGAGCGACTGGTAAAATAGCCGATGCTCCTATAATGCTTGCCGCAATACTTTGCCGCCGGCGCACTCAATAAAGAGCATCCTATAGGGCTAGAGTTGGAAGAGCTATGTTGGCACTTCTTTACTACCAGCTTAGTTCTGCACGCATTTGCGTGCATCACATGGGACCGCATTGATAGGAAACAGGGCCACTGATACCTTTACAGTTCACCGATGAAAGCTCCGCAAATCCTTGACGCCCTCAAATAGCACTTGGCCCCATTCCTTCGCCAACCTTTATCCACTTTTCCCAGCCTCTGGGCTCTCTTTCAACCTCCGTGATATCACGTGACAAACACTGCTTGCTCCAACCCACGCTCCACCCACCCATAGCGGTTGACCTCCCTTCCGTTGACAAACTCAATCCACTTTTCCCGGTCTCCAGGACTTAGTGGAATCGAGTTAAAATTTTCGTCGCAAGCTCCGCCCACGTGCATGCCTAGTCCTCCGATAGCATTAAACCCCATTCCCTCCATTAATCTTATCCACCTTTTTCCCGGTCACCTAGCCCTCTTGAAACCGGGTTATGAGTGTGGTGGCAAACCCCGCCACTTCGGTGCATGCTTAGCCCACCAATAACATTCAACCCAACTCCCTCCGCCATCCTTATCCACATTTTCCCATTCTCCGGGACTACTAGGAACCGAGGTGGTAGCAAACTCCTCCCACTCGTAGTGTGCCACGCCTAGCGCTTACGTCCAATCTACCCTCCTCCTCAGGCTACAACACACATTTTCTCCGGTCTCTAGTTCATCTCGGAGCAGAATCATGAGGTCTTGTAGAAGACGTTATGAGACATGAATTTTCGTGGCAAACCCCGCCCAGTTTGGTGCATGCTTAGCCCACCGATAGCATTCAACCCCTTTCCCTTCGGCATCCCTGATCCACTTTTTTCCCGGTCACCTAGCCGTCTTGGAGCTGAGTTATGAGTGTGGTGGCAAACTCCACCCGCTTCGAGGTGTGCCACGCCCAGCGTTCACATTCAACCTCTACTCGTTCTCTCACCTCTATACACGTTTTTTTTTCAGGTCTCTGGGTCATCTTGGAGCACAAGTATGAGGTCTTGTAGAGGACGAAATCGAGCTACGTATCTTTGTGGCAAACCCCCCACACTTTGGTGCATGGGTCGCCCACTGATATAAGTTGACTATCATCTCTTCCCCAACCTTCTTCTACTTTTTTCCCATCTCCGGAACTTATTGGAACCGTGTTATGAAGTTCCGTGGAAGAATCGCTGCGCGGCAGTTGGTGCGGCGATTTCTGTGTGGACCTTTTCTTAACCATCCATGTCCATAAGTGTGCTAATTGACTGATAAGATCAGAGTGCTAGACATTAGTAAGCCAGCAAGCGTCATCTCAAGATCTCCGCAGTGATTTGAGTCTCAGAGTGCAGGTTTTACCATGTAAAGGTTCTTCTTTCTTCTCTTATTTTCGCGTTTGTCCCACTTGTTGGCGGAGTCCGCTTTTCTGGTGTGCTGTCGCCACTTTTCCCAATTCAATGCTTGGTCGGGGTGGATGTTAACCAACTTCAAATCTGCGTGCCACCTATCGAGCCAGCGCTGTTTCGGACGCCCCTTGGGCCGCTTTCCGTGCACGTCTATGTTGAGGCCGATCTTGCGAACACTGCCATCATTTCCGCGGAGAACGTGGCCATACCATCAAAGCCGAGCCTCGCGCATTTTATCAGCAATGGGAGCTACACCAAAGCGTTCCCGTATGACATCGTTCCGAACGCGATCTAAGCCGTCCAGTGCAGCATCTTTGTCTCCATTACACCAAGGAGAGTTTCAGTATCCCTGTCGCTGGCCAGCACTCAGCGCCGCACATTGCCACTGGTCTTATGACTCTCCTATAGACTTCGATTTGAGGCGTTCAGGGATTTTCTTGACACACATAACTGCCGTCATAGAGCGCCACTTGGACCAAGGCGCACTCACACGCGAGTTCACCTCAGTACTCATACTGCCATCGGACGCAATTGCTGATCAAGGTACTTAAATGTCGTTGTACGTGTCAGCTCTATCCCACTTATTTTGATAGAACCGCACTCGCTCGTGTCGGTTGTTAGGTACTCAGTCTTCCTAACGTTCAATCTGAGTCCGAACATCGCTAGGCGATCGCACCAAGCTTGCGCTTGTTGTTTGAGTACGTTTTTGTCTTCGCAGGCGAACATCACGTCATCAGCATAGAGAAGCGTCCGTGGAGTCGGTTTTTTGGAGATCTCGTGAGATGGCATCCATGACGACAACAAAAAGAAGTGGGGAGAGCGCAGAACCCTGATGTACCCCAACAGAGATGGGGAATTCCGTCGAAACACCAGCTGACGTTTGCACTCGGCTCTTTGCTTAAGTAGAGCGTGCGAACCCACTCGATAAGCTCTTCGGGGACGCCATGTTGTCGTGAGGCGTACCATATTACTTCACGTGAAACGCGATCAAAAGCCTTTCCAAGTCTAGAAAGGCAAAATGCACCGGCTTTTGTTTCTCACGGTGTTTTTCTAGCAGAGGACGAGCGGCGTGTATGGCATCAATGGTGCCGCAGCCAGTCACGAAGCCGCATTCGTTCACGGTAAGCTGGACTATATCACGAATACGGCGATCTACAATTCGTTCGAATATCTTCATGCTGTGGGAGAGTAGACGAATTGGTCGGCAGCTCGTACAATGTACGGGACTCCCCTTTTTCTTCCAATTCGGGATCGTCGTGCTCTGTTGCCAACTCTCCGGCACTTTCTTTTCGCAACGACTTGGTTGAAGAAGTCCGTCAGCCACTCTACTGGATTCCAGCAGTGTGACTTCCACAGATCGGCCGCCAAGTCGTCGGGACCCGTTGCTTTACCTGTCTTCATCTTCTTCAATTGCTTGACTTGTCACCGAGAAACACTTTATATAGCCTTTTCTTCTCACGTACTTTTTCTCTGACAGTTTCGGTCCACAGCCATGTCTGCATGTCGATTTTCCGCCGTCCAGGCTTCGTAATACCAAGCTCGGAGCGAGCAACACGGACTATTGTTTCGTGGCACTATTACATGCTTTGTCGACAGTCGTTACTGGCGGTAACCGAATGCGACTGAACAGAGCAGATTCCTTTTCTTTCAACCGCCACCACTTGATCCTTGCAGGCCCACACCGTTTTTTTGGTCCTTGAAGGGGCAGTCTTTAATGTGCAAATCAGTGGTCGATGTTGCGCAGCGACGGTCTCGTACGGCACTGTCTTCGCGTCCGTCACTAGCCCTCGATCACGTTGCCTGACGAAGACGAATTCAATTTGAGTTCTGGTATGACCGCTGTAGAACGTGATTAGGTATGAGTCACGTTCACGATAGTTTGTGTTCACGATGGTGAGATTGTGCGAGCTTGCATATTCAAGAATTCGCTCACCATCGGCGTTTCATGACCCATAACCAAACCCACCATGACAACTGTAACCATCGTTCGCAGATTCAACGTGTCCATTGAGGTCACCTGCGACAATGATGGCGTCCACCGATGGTACGTCAGCTGTTTTCTCATCTAGAAGGGCCCAGAACTCGTCCTTGGCTCGTTCGGAGCAGCCAGTCTGTGTAGTGCATGCAGAAAAGATGTGGTATTGGCGCTGCTCCACAGCAACAACGATCTTCATCAAGCGGTCATCGTAACGTTCAACATTCGCAATAGAATCGCGGAAACGTTCAGAGACCACACCGACACCGCTTGCTGTCATGGGACTGCCACAGAGAACGACTTTGAAGCCGCGGCCAATGTCCCTCGACTTACAGCAGAACTACCTCATTCCTGCACGGCACAGATATCAATTCTTCTTCGCTCCAGTGCTTCTACCAATCGCACGAGCAACCTGTCAATGTGCCAACAAAGGCAAAGGTTGTCCTTTTGAATTTAATTTGAATTCTTCAGTAATCAACTGCCTGCAATTCTATCAGGGAGTGATAATCTGGTTCAATCAGAAAGAATTTCCCGTTCCAAGACTTAGAGGGATGGTTAGGAAGGCGCTAACATAAGCATGATAGGATAATTTTGTAATAATGACGAGAGAAAGAAACTGCATTTCAAAGGCTTAGGTGATTCCTATTCCATGTCTCATAACCGAAAACTTCCTCTAATCTTACATTCCCCAATGTTTGCATGCTGAGTGCTTTGCAAATTCGCCGCGATATTGCTGGCTGCGGCGGCCGCCGAGACTACCTACTTACTGCCGCGATCAAATCGTCACGCACCCTGCTCCGCCCGCCAAAAACGGTTGACTCCCTTCCCTCTGCCAACCCTTATACGCTTTTTTCCCGGACTCCGGGACTCCTATTAAACGTGGTATGAGGCTGTTTACAAACTCCGCCCAATTTGGCGTAAGCCACGCCCAGCCCTGACATTTGGCTTCTCCTTCTCTCCTAACCTCTGTCCACTTTTTTCCGATTTCTAAGTCTTCTCGGAGCCGATTTATGAGCTCTTGTAGGAAACGTCGCCTACTTCAGGACACGCTCCGCCCATTGTGGGCGGACCTCCGTTCACATTGTGCGTGCTGGAAATATCTTAGACATCGCTCTCCTGCGCTAATTTCTTCTCTGCTCTGTAGGCTTTCTCCTAACCGAGTTATGAATATTTTCACCAAGCACCGCTTTTCTAGAGAAAGCCCCGCCCACCGGGGGTGGGTCTCCCCAGCGCAATCTGGCTTACCAACGCATACTTATAAATACTTTTGTCCACAGTCTCGAGGCCATTATTGACTGGATTTGGAACCATGGTCCTCAGTACGATGCACGCCACGCCCACTGTGGGCAGGGCTCCGCTTGGCTGATGTGTGTTTTTTACTTCTGGAGACATGGTACGCCTATCCCAAACTTGACCTGGACCCTGTAGGTTGTTGTTCGCTTAATACCGAATTTCGTGACAGACGGACAGACAGACATAGCACATTATATTAGGTTGGAAAGAAAGTTCTGCAACACTCTTCCCAAAATTTTCTTTTTTTCTGAAAAATTCATAGATAACATTTATGACTACCGAATGATAGAGCATTCTCAAGGCTTCAATCCACGAGGTGGATATAAGTTCTGCAGTGAGTAGGTATCCAAGAAAATTCAAAAATCTCGACCACTAGCAAATCCGTATTCGAGTCACTGTCTAGTACAAATGTCTACAAAAACATGGATTCGTGTCCAACGACTGACACTACTGCAATAGCTTCTAATGGCATGCCGTTCAGCGATACAGCGTGTTTCACCTTTACCAGCGCTTCCGATCTTTTGATATTTTTATAAGAAGCCAGCGCATCCCTCACACTCCATTAACAGGTAGGGCTCTTACAGAAGCTCCACCACATACCCTTCGTTATGGGCACCATTGTGTAGGCGTGGCCTAGGTTGGAGTTTCAGAAGCTGGCCGAGGTAGCTCGTCAAAGCCGTCATACCGCGTCAATATTCATTTCTTTCATGACATTGCGAATCACCATGATCCGAAATGAGCCCGGTAAGAAATTCTGGAGTTGCGGCAAGATTTCTTTCCTCTCTTAGCGTAATCCCCTGGTCGAGCTGTAAATAAGTGCTACCTATCCTGGACCTTTAATCATCTCTTTATAACGAAATAATCAGACGATCAACTCCAACTCGAAAGTGAGGTCGCCTCCTTTCTCGACTCGCACTTACGCTGGGTTTTGGCGGAGAAGACCAAGAAATTTTCTGAGCGAGGAGAGTGGTGGACACTCATAGTAGATATAAGACCGGTCAGAAGTCTGTAACAAAAAAGATAAAATTAAAATCAAAAATTTGAAAAAAGTGTTGCAGGACTTTCTTTCCAACCATATATAGTAGGGATGATGAGTTCCACGATATTCCACTTTTATATCTCTAAAAGGTTAGAGTTGACTTGTGGTCGTGATTTGCTCTTATGATCTCTGCGAAAACCATCATCGAAAACCATAACCCTTTCACGAGTTAAGACTATAAATGTTAAGGAGAAAATGTGCATAAAATGCTGATTGTTTTAAAAATGGAAAATTCTCGAAAAACCGTGTGCTATCCCTGTGTTCTATCCGTCTATGTTGTCATAGCTTAAAGAGCAGTCTCCAATCTTCCAGACTTGAACTGAGCCTTGAATTAAGCTGCTTTTCTGCGTCTGTCGAATAGTACAAGGTGGCTACTAAATACTGGCGCATGGTTTATTGATCACATTTCCAAAAAGAGAAGCTATCATATCTTCAGAAGTTTATTTTCATTTACAATAAAACATGAAAATTCATTACCAAAGAAAGTGCTCGAGATGTCCTCCTTTGGTAGTCATACAGGCTTGAAGTCACTCTTCAAATGACATCACCGTGGGCCGCAAGTAGTTGACGTTGGCGTGATGTGAGTAGATCTTCAGACCGGAAGTGGCGCAGATTTGCAAATCGACAGGCAGTTGTTGGATCTGGCTAGCAGACATTCTGCTCGACCTTGTGTACACACAAGGAACCGTTTTTCAAATTTGTCATGTTTTGGGCAAGAATTATTTCCGAAACCATAACACCGCTTGTCTTTGTGGATGAATACATCAAAGCCAGCGCCCAGATCCTCCCCTTGAACAATTTTCACGTGATGCCCTTCTTCGAAGTTCTCTTTTGGACTTCAGCGAAGGTTATTGCATTCTTCAGAAAGACAGGGCACCTCGACATGCCGCAAAATCAATGTTGGAGAACTGTCTGTCATTTTCCAAGTTACCGGCCACAAAATGTTTGGCCATCTAAGTCGCTCGATTTGAACCAATTGATTCGGCGGTGTGGGGTTTATTGAGGCAGAAAATGTCTTCTGAGCAACGTTGAAGTTTGGACTCTCTGGAGGCTTCCTTGGAGGAGGCGTGGAAGAAGCTTGAGGTCAGCTACTTGCGGCCCGCAGTGATGTCAGTTGAAAAGAGACTCCAAGCCTGTATCGCTACCAAAGGAGACCATCTCGAGCACTTTCTTCAGCAATGTACTTCCATGTTATAAGGTATATAAAGATGAACCTCTAAAGATGTAAAAGTTTCCCGTTTTGAAAATATGGTCAACAATCCATGCGCCTATATTTAGTAGCCACCCTGTATATTTTGAGGATGAGACGCTGTATGGTCGCTCACAAGGCTTGTAATTCCCTCTGAGGTCGAACATACGATGGAGAACTCAACAGGATGTGAGCTACTCTTTTGTTGTTCTGAGCAGTCAACGATCGTGGATGGCTCGGAGCGTGTGCTGTGCACAATTGTCAGGGTTCCGTTGAACCTTCCAATGCATGAAGGAAAACGACCGAGTTGTCATGCGATCTCTCGATTAACGTCCAGAATTATGCACAGCCCTGATCTTAGCTTGTTGGTCTTTGGGAAGAAGTCTGCTACGAATAGGTATAACGACGAAATGAAAACAGCAAATTCGATTCGTAAGCGGTGGAAATTTCGGCGCCAAATCCTTATCTTCTTCAAGTGCCCATATGGAGTGCCCCTCATTATCATAAGCTCATGCTCAAATTATGTATTTCCAGAATAAGCATTCATTAAAAAATTTTTCCAGCAAAACCATTTCCCAGCACGGAAAACCCCCGTATACAAATTTTGGCAGCCGCACCATTTTCTGTAAGAGTTTTGTAAGAGCTCAACTTTTTTGCAAGAGTTATTCGTTTTTGCACCATTTTAAATTAATATATATGTTCAACCTAAGAAAATGAACAATTTATTTATGTTAGTGACACACACGAGAGAGTTATAACCTATGACTCCACTTTATTAAAGGGCGACTTCTAAGGAGCTCCGTGGCTTACTAGGTACTAGGTTCTGAGGCTCTTCTTTATTGATTCTTTTCCATACTTTGATAACAGCCTGTTTCAGAACTTCTCTACTTTGTAAGTAATGGTTAATCGCATAATCCTTGTTGGTGATGATGCCCTAGATATTCTCCTTGGATGACATCCGCACTGCAGGGTGACCACTGCTGGTCGCTTATATTAGGTTGGTCCATAAGTCTTGCAACAAATTACATTCAATGCTAAAAAATTTTTGTGAGAACTCCGAACAATCCGCAACATGTTTGCTTACGTAGCATCCACTTTTGCAATTTCAGCCAACCATCCAGCGCATCGTCTCGCTACTTGTTGTGAATACTACATCGATTCCGCGAAAAGGTCTTCGCGCTCGTAATTCTTGCGAGTACTGCTTGGAATGTTCCGCAAGCCAGGCTACACAAAGGAATCGCCAGAAGATGGGCGAGAACACACGCTTTCTCAATTCTTAGTGCACAAGGGTCTCACTCTGCTCACTGTTGAATTTTTTTATTTGAATATGATCCACACTCCAACCACCTCGTGACTGGCAATCACGATGCTCTACCTGACGCTGTTGAAAAGGGATCTGGATAGGCTATCGCTCATTTACTAGAGTAGTTCTGATGCTACAAGAAGACACCCAGTGGCGTCTCCAAAGATTTGTAAAGGTCCGAAAATGTAGAGTTTGGATACCACATGCCTTGAGCCCGAATCAGCTCCAAACACGATATGGCATCATCATGTTCAAGTCGGGTTACTATGGGCTCTTTGATAGCTCATCCACCACATTGTCGACGATGTGGAGGAAGTACAGTGTGCTAACTAATGAACAGACGGGGACAGTCTAGCTCAAACGCTTCGGGAGTTCTTACTGCCCAACTTCAACCTCGTCCAAGTAAGGCCTTCGTGGATTTTTGGTGGAATGGAGGAGTTGAGTTCTGATAACCCTTACTTGTTGATGTTGCAGTAAACGGAGTCAACCGTCCACAACTCGAATGCAATGCTTCCACCACTGAAGAGAAGCAATGCAAAATTTGCTTTTTAATGAGACCCTTGAACCACCTTTTGCTAAGAAGATCCAGAAAAATTTTTGGACTCTTGGACAGAGAGTTCACTTGCATCCGCCTTATAGCTCCCACCTCGAGCCAAATGATGCCCACCTGCATCCCTCTCCAGACCACGTTCTAGAGAAGAAATCGCATTCTAACCATCGTGATGTCGAAATCGACACCTGATCATTCCTCAATTAGCATTCAGCGAAATTCTACAAGAGAGGCATCGAACAGCTTCTAGTGCATTGACAATGGTTTGTAGATATTGATGGTGTGTATCATGCTGGATGAGTGGAACAAAAAGTTAACAAAAATGTTAAAGTCAAAGTTGAACCAGTTTATTGCAAGACTTATGGACCGACCTAATATTTTGGGAATGCAGCCATTTCGCAGAGGGATCACGTTGACGGCAGGTCTTCCTGTTGATAGTCGTAGTTTGGACGACGTCGCAGACAAGGAAATGTCACAGGGTGTTGCTGTTAGACTTATTGGTGATCCATGGAGTTCGTTCTGGAGGTTACTACGATAAGTTCCATCACAGTGTTACAGGAGGAAACCCAGACGTTCACATTTCCTCCACCGAAATTGCGAGCATTAAAGGCAAGATTCGGGATAAAATAGGTGAGGAAAAATATTAGGTTGTCTCATAAGTAGTGTCGCTTTTTTTCAAACAAAAAGTTTTCTCGTAAATCCTTAGGCTTTCGCACCATGTTATATACCATTTGAAAGAGAATCGTCTGCTCTACAAGATGCTCCGTTCCTCTTCCACCTCTGTTCCAGGGTTTTCAAATTTTAGGTCTGCGAAATGGGAGGTTCAGCCGACAAAAATTGACCAAACTGACAACTAGGTGTAACTTTATTTTCCCTGTGCAGAAATCAATGAATGATGTACCTTCTGATTACCCATGACCTCTTCTAAACATTCCACTCTTAGGTTATCAAAAAAACTTTCCCGTGTTTCTTTCGAATTGACTGACCGATGGGCCATAGCAATTTTCAATTTAAAATTGTTCCTCGTGAGCGCCATTGTTTCATACCGAGCGGTGTTCCTTTTAGGAGCACTTCTTCTGCTTTCATCCCTGATCGATCATCATCTGAAAGTCAACCAGGCGTACATTCCTAAATTAGTCATGACTTGTTCAGAATTCTACTAGTTTTTCAATGTCTCGGCTACAAAAAATTTTTGCCCTAGATCTCAGCTAATGGCTCGACCGTCGAGTTCTGGTTGAAAAACCAGATCTGGAAAAGGAGGGACGCGACTTCTTAGGGAACCTAATAGTCGAATGTTAAGAAGAGGTCATGTGTAAGGAGAGGGTACATCATTTATTGATTTCTCCCAAGGGAACATAAAGTTAGATGTCGTTTTGGTCAGTTCTTGTGGGCTAGACCTCCCATGACCACGATGTAAATGCATCAGGATTCAGGTGAAATTTTTTTGGTTTAAAAAAAAGCGACACTACTTATGAGGCAACCTAGTAAGTCAGTTATGGAGTTAGAGGTGGGAGGTGGTCGAGAAAAGCGAAGGACAGCAAGATAATCATCAATTACGCCCCGCACAGAGACCCCTCCCCTATTCCAGGCGCATTCCACCTTGGTATAGAGAAGGGACACATTGGACGAGTTTCACGAACGTAATTCTCGTTGCTTTAGTGCCAATAACGCTCGGTCACAATGGGAGCAGTGGCTCAAATGCGCCCACGCTTTTCAAGCAGCGCCACGTGGGAACCGACAGCGGAGAGTGGGGCTTGCGAGTGAGTTGTGGATCGGAGCAAAAGGGTCGCGACATTAACCTTGTCCGCCTGCCGTCTACTCCTGGGACGGAAACCCGAGCGCGCCTGATCGAGGAACTTGCCTTTGAACCAGCCAGTCTGCCTTTGAGAGTTATTCGGAATGCGCTTGTTTTCGATGAAACTGCCCATATCAACTTCCCTCATGTAGAAAAAAATCTTAATGAGACTATCATGGTGTATGGTGCCATCGTGCCGAAGGCCTTTTGACTTATCTTCATATAACAAGGGCAGGTCGTTCAGAGCGTGGAGCGCTTTCTCAGAGCGGTTTTTTCTATGATATAGAGGGATATGCCTGGTGTACAGAACTGTGGTTCATTTCCGCTGAATGACCTTCTAAATTCCAAAAAAAGGGTGGGATTGTGGTCCTTGTTTCGATTCCCCGCGGTGACAAAACTTTCGCACTGTGATTCGACGCCACGAAATTATCACCGAAGGACATCAACACCAGAAATTGATGTCATAGTTATACCTAGGCTTACAAAACCCTTACAAGTATGCTTATACCGAAAACTGGCGAGAGGAAGTTGTGACGCAAAAACTTCACCAACGTGCCGTCGAACAGCTCATAGGGGTCCGAAATGATGTAGGAGCTAAAAACGAATGTTAAATTCGCAATCAGGGCACCTGATAGTGTCTGTAGTCGATGTTCCCAAGAAAATCAAGATTTTGATGGAAATTCAAAAAATGACCCCATGAGTAAGTAAACCCTGTGGCACGTAAAGCTCGACGATGAACTTCTAGGAAATGACATTCTCTAGATCGTCCTCAGGAAATGCGAAATGTTCCTACCGAATACTCTACAGCAGATACGCAAGCTGATGTTGCCTGGAGAGTCACCCACAGTGCAGTGGTTTTCTGCCTGTTTTTTCGCGCGGCGCTCACCTCCGAGCGAGACAGAATACTTGAAACATATTATATATCTGGTGCAAAATTTCGAAGTTAGGTCAAAGATGCGATTATTTATTTATTCATTTATTTAGGGCTATTGTTAAAATAATTAAATCGAATCATACAAGAAACGCAGATAAAAGAACATTTCACAATAGTTATAATAAATGTAGAAATCAATGAAAATAAAATATGTTAGCAGAAAGAATTTACAGTTAAAGGAGCATAAACAGCATTAATCAAAAGAAGGGTTCCTCTTTTGAGGGCAGTGAGGGACGAATGTGGGTGGGCCCATTTTGTGGAGAGGAAGTGCAATGGCCGCCAGCATTGCAAGCCGCGGGAGGGGACGCGGCTCTGGGTACCAACTTAGAAGGCCCGCCAACCTCCCCAAGGGCCTGCGAGGGGGGTAAGGGGACTCCGGGGACTACAGACTCTGGCAAGCAAATCCAGGAAGAATCCAGGCAAGCAAATCCGAACCAAGAAGCAATTTGAACATTCAATATAGAGGACATAGAGGAAAAAAATAAGTGCAGGCAGAAGGTTAACAGGAGGAGAAGGCTGAGAGTCTCGAGAAGCTGAAAAAACCCAGGTTGAAATCGTGTTATAATAAAGCTTAGAGTGGAAAATAACTTACAGTATTCAGGAACCCCAGCACTCCTCTTACTCAGGGAAAAAACGGGTATCAGACTCGAGCAGGAGTGGGCGAGGGCCGCACCGCAAAGGGGGGGGGTATTCGGACCTGTAACTATTGAGTGCGAATTGTGGAGAAAAATAAAAACAAACCTGCGCGAATCCTGAGGGGTGGCGAGGATAGCAATCGAAGGTCCTGCGCTACCGAGCTAATAGCCGCGGGAGCATTAAGACTGAAGGATGGTCAAAGTAAAGATACAAAACATGAGCCTAAGAGTTAGTTAGCTACTGAAGGAAGTTGCGATCGCTTGAGATGTTCAGCGAGCTTGATTTGAAACGTATGCGAATGTCTCCATTTAAAGAAATCTCGTCGAGCTTATTCCAAATTAAAATAACTCTAACTGCGAAGGATCCTTCATATGCACGGGTTTTGGGCTTCTCAGGCCTTAGGCGGTAGGGATGCCCTCGACACAGATTAACAAACGGAGAAATTTAGAAGATATCAGTCAATTCCAAGTCAATTTCGTGTGTTATCAACTTATACATCAGCCCGAAATCAGCTATTTCACGCCGAAATTCTAATGGCTCTCCACTAAGCCTACGGAGTCGTTTTTCATACGAAAGGGAAGTGACTCCCATGCGCATGAAAGAGCGATACGTGAAACTTGTTTGGTCTTTTTCAAGTTCATCGATTTGCGACTTCTTGTATGGGGACCAAACGGGTGAGCAGTATCCTAGAATTGGCCTCACATACAAGTTGTAGAGACGAAATAGTAAAACCGGGTCCCGCATTTGAAAAGCTCTCAAAATAAAGTTTGCCCTCGCGCTTGCTGGATTCTCATCGAAACGTAGGCTACAGAGGTACATCAGTGCTCTGGTCACGGATGTGGCATTGTTTTTTGGAGCCGCCGTTGTCCGGCGCCATTTCGACGATACAACTTTTTTGCCTGCTCTCAGTGAAAACTTATCTAATTAGGGTTATTAATAGTTCTAGTCTTGAATGACACAAGTGCCATTTTGGCGCAAGTGCCATTTGGAGCCAATATTGAAGTGCCAACATAAAATGCAAGAAAAGCGAAGCCAGTGGGATCCAAACCGCCAACTCAGACCAAGCGTGCCATTTGAAATCCACTACGTTAACCACTACACCACCGACGCTGCTACAAGCTGAATGTGCTTATAAAACTTCCACACAATCTTTAGTACACAGCATGACATCACCACGAAAACTTCCAATTTTGACTAAACCATGTTTTTTTTTCGATACACAGCTTACGAAAACCCTCCGCTATGCAAGTGGTACACGCCATGGATGAAACACATCACTTGAACGTGTAAAAACTGCAGTTTGTGACGAAATCATTTCCACTCCTTTTTTGGCATTCAGGTGGCCATTTAGCGGAAATCGACCATAGTTCTGTGTTTTGTGCACACGTCCCTGTACTATGCAAGAAAACGATTCCAGAGAGCGTTACACGCCCTGAACGACCTCACTCGTAAGTTCAGCTTGGAGAATTGCGGTCGCGCCTTTCTGTTGTGGCCAATGACCGATCTTCATGCCTTGTTGACAATGTCTCTGCTTCTTCTCACCCTGACACGGACTTTATTTTTCGGCTTAGAAGTGTTTAGTTAATCTGGAACAAACACAAGGTACTGTTGGAACTGCTTCGAAATTCTTCTTGAGCCTTTAATAGTAAACGCACGTGAGTGTGCAAAAGTAGTAGAACACCTGGAGTTTTGGTAGCACTTCAAACGTCCTTGGAATTAGCGAGAAATTTTGATGATCCGCAACCACGCTTGTAATACATACCTCGAAATGCATAAATCTCGCTCCTTCTTTAGAAGATCACCATGAAACATTCCGAAAACGAAGTGCAGAGATTTTCTGGTGACAGATGCTCACTTCAGTTAGCACCTTTTGTTAATCTTCATGAGAAGTTTCTTCACTTTCTCAGGGTGAGCTTACAATTATGAAGCGGTGAGGAACCAGTTCACTATTATAAAAAATTCTTAAAAATGATGGAAAATGATGAATATGAAATGACGCGGCGCCAAAAACCGTATATGTACATTGTTTCATAAATGAATGCTTTTTCTGCAAAATTTGAGGGTAAGCTTATAATTATGAAACGCAGTGTAGTTTTGAAACAAAGGGAACAGTACAATATGAATTTTTTACGGAAGAAGGCGACATTATCTGCTTAAATTACATGGATACGTTATCTACTTCGAGGAATCGATTGAGAAGGGTTTCATGGCACGAAACCTCTTAGCTACCTTTTAAACGTGGATTTTAAGATGTCCACATACTTTTGAACGCATTGGGTGTCAAGTGCTTCTTATTTTTTCGTAGTTGATTATGTGGTACCCGACTCTTAAAGGCAAACCCCGGTATTAGCCCGACTAGTAGGTGCGGAATCCACGGGGGAAATCCTAAGGTCCGTACGTAACTGGATCACTCCAGCATCGTCGCAAAAACTGCGCGGTTAGGGCGCTAATCCTTACGGGCCCACAACCATCGACTCCCTTCCAACGCATTCCACCCAACGCGAGAGGTGGTGAGATCAGCGTGCATTGATGAGAGATCAGCGTGCTCTCTCGCGTATTTTGTCTTCTTTGACCGCCCTTTCTCGCCATCGTACCACATCTGACCCTATTGAAGGTTAGGTTCTTAATTGCAGCGTTCCCAATGATTTCTCTTGCTTTCCTTTCCACTTTCAGGTCGTTCCGCAGCTAAGCTATCACTACAAAGTGCTGATAGCACCTGTTTAATCCCGGAGTTTGCCTTTAAAGGATGACATGCACTGTTCTGACCAACGAACATGTGGCACTCATCACGAACATTGTTTCCACTGCTAAGCATAAACGTTTTGAGGCGCGTGCAGTCGTTTAACTTCACTGCTATTACCAAACGATAGCCTTATTAATCTCTAGAGAGCCTGTTGCTAGGCTTCCACTCGATCATGGGTCTTTTTCCGTTAAAATTATGAGTTGTTTGTATATGAATTCATAACATGAATCAACAACATGCAAGCATGCTAGGGTAATAGTGAGGACGCTATTCGTGATGAAGTGATATAGGACAAAAGTGAGTATTCCGCAGCAAAACAGCGCCATCTTTTATTTTGAAGTATCAAGTAACAAATTCCAGATGTGCTCCACATGGAACAGGAGCTCCGTAATAGATTCCAATGTAAAAATTAGGTGTTGAATTTGAGGCAATATTTCTTTTGCACTGGGCGTTTCAACAGCGGGAGCGTCTCTCATAGATTATCGCGTCATGCTCATCCGGCTACGGCATTTCGACGCGGTTAATCCTCTCTCGTGGCACATGCACACGCTTACTGATCCAAGGCTTGACTGCCTCTTTCACCTGAATAGGCGTTAGAGGACCGCTTCGTCGCCATCGTAACAGTGTGATAGGATCCCGTACTTTATCCCGTTACATCACTACAGCTGATTACTGGGCTGCTTTCTGGTTTAATAGTGATTCACGGATATGAACAAGTCATTTCCTATAATAGACATCAATACCTAATTAATAATTCAATGCCGCGTGAAAGCTATTCTCATAGTCCTCTAAGAGAACACTAGAATTTATGTCTAATTGTGCGTTTTGTGGTTGCCAGAGAAAGGTCAGACTTCGGTGAATTGTGGGACGAAATTCTGACGGATTTATCAAGGCGGACATTTGTTTTGCTAGTCAATATCGGTATCTATACTAGTAATGATTCAGAATTTATAAACTTTTTACGAGATCGCTTTAGTTTTTCAATCACATCGCCTCTGCAGGGAGGTTTATTCATTAAGGATGAAAGCTATTCGCGGGACTTTACAGCGACTGAAAATGTTTAAAATGAATATGTGCTCCTTTCCTCGAAAATCGCTGCAGTTCTAATTGACCGCTACCATGAAACTCTCCAATCTTTCATCGCTTGAGAGCAGCTATTTTTTACTACTCTGCGTTCAACACTATGTCTGCTATCTTGTCTCAATTCTGTGTAAAGAAACGTTATTTATGATTTTTTTTTCGAGGCGGTGCGCGTTGTGAATCGTTTAACGAATTTTGTCGAATTCTGTTGATGCACTCCTAGTATTCACTCATTTTCCTATCTCTTAGCAATTTCAGAGGAATCCTCACAGCAATGATTGATGTACCTCCTCATTCACCAATCGCTCCCCATCGGGGTTTCAATCACAAAGCTCGTGAAGTGCTTATTGGAGATAGTGACATCCATCGTAACGGTAATCTCCTTTCTTGTCTGTTGTTGTGCCGTGAGAAAAATCCTAAAGGCTTGTTCTAATCGTACTTCTTTTCAAATATACGGTATGCGGTAGCCCTGAATTAATCTTCTACAACAGCGACACGCAAAAGCAATGTCACATGAAGTTGGAGGAGATTTCATGAGCAGGCTGTTGCTTTCTTCCTTACCCAAAGTACCCAAAATTGAAGCCTGATCTGGTTGCCTTTCTTTGGGTTTTGGGTAGTTACGTGGCAACACCTATCGCTGTAGATGTTCCACCAGGCAGAGTGTCATTCTTGGTCTATGAAGAGGAGACGTTCGTAAGCGCAGGGACCAGGGGTGGAACGCGCGAAGTTATTCTTATTCTTGAGCGTAAAGAGATCACCATGAGAGCACGATGAAGCAATGAAATTGAAATATAAGTATATCAGTGTTGTAAGCTTGGTCTTCAGCACAACTTCTAGGATGAGGCTGGTGGCATTCCACAGCATAGCGCGAAGCACAATCGACATGCAAGTGGTTCTGCGATTTTTAGCAAAAAAAAGGAATGCGCATGGTGCAGCTTAGGAATACGCTTACCATCAATTCATTGGAAAGAGCATGTTTCGAAAGTCTCCTACTTAAATGGATCCAAACAAAAATGTAAGGAATAATTATGTGAAACGAGTGAATTCTGACGCTTGAAAAAATAGTTCTACAAATGAAAAATGCTCAAAACGCGGAATTTTTGAGAAACTTTCTAATATGGATTAGAAATGTGCATTAGAATTATAGAAGAAAGGAGGACTTCCGCAATTTCAAAGATAGCTTATCGCTCATCAAAAGAAAAAAAAGTTGAAGAAAGTGTGCACACTTTAATTTTAAAAACTAGCTAACTTTCTGAAAAAGTGCACGAATGTCTCAAAAAACGTATAAAACCAGTCCTTGAATTTCGACTGCGGATCAGTATCAGCCTTTTTCAGGAAACCCTCACGTTGTAATTTTCCGAAGGTTTTCGTCTTACGCGAAAGGGAATTTGCAAATAATTATGATGAGTTTTTGGAAGAAGAAATTTTTGAGGAAAGTAATCAGTTTAAGTAATTATCAGATAGCTCGGAGCTTGCGGCATTCCGTGACAGTTTCGAAATCCATACCGAAATTTTTTAACTCGAATTAAATCGTATTTGGATCTCAAAAGCCTGCTGAGATGCCGCGCGCGGGCTTGTGGGAGGAATTTGTATGCTTGTGTAAGCCCATTCTGAGTCATGAGAGGAAGACTAAGCCTAATTATACGATTCATCTTCATTTAGATGTAATTTCAAAATGCTCGGCATTCTGCTTGCGGATTCAGAAAATGCTCCTATTTCACAGCGTCGATCTAGTGATGGATAGATGAAGCGGCTAAACTCTAAATGCGTCACATCTACATGTTTCCTCATAATTTTTGTGTTCTGAGCGCCAGCCTCTTCGTTCACCGATCAAGGACGATATCGCTGCGGCCTACGAGCCCCACTCCGTGAGTATAATGCGCTCCCTTCTGTTGAAATTGTCTAACATGCGGTGACCCTGCTGTAAGCAGCAGCAGCAAAATTGAGTCACTACGACATCGCAAGCACTTTTCCTAGTCTTTACGAGTCACAAACCTCATGTCTTGCTCACCATACTCCATATCGCCATAGCCATTAGTGCATTAATTTCAGTCAGGCAATTACTTGAGTAAACACTCCATGTGGTGAGGTGTGAGTAGATCGTAACAGGTGACCCATTTCAAAACTATGGAAACGATGAGCCGAATTCCACATATTGCGCAGAGAAATGGTTTATCTAGTCACCGTGCACTTCGTTACCCCAGTCCTCACCCTTTCCCTATGGAATCCAGGACTCGTCCTAGTGGAAGTGAACGAGTGATTCCCACCAAAATGCTGCGAAACGTGTCTGAGGACGCTAATATTAGGTCGGTCCACAATTTTTGAGAACCTTTGGTGTTTTTCGATTCATTACTTATCTTATTTCTCTGATCCACTTATCCAGCATAGTATAGTACATCATTATTAAATATTAACAACATATCGCCAATGCGAGGGTGGGTATTCAGTGCCTCTCTTGTGGACTTCCATAGTTCTGATCGAAGGAAAATTGTAGTTCCGAATCAATTCTCAACCCAATCTGACATCATCAAGTTCCTGCAGGTTTCCTATAGTCCTTCAGATGACCATCTATAATACTCATTGGTGATGTGGACTGGGTGCAGTGTGCTAACAAATCCACGAGCCGCAGTAGATTGGCTCAAACGATTCGGGAGATCTGACAGTAAAACTCCCTGAATTTGAACTTCCTGAGTCGTTGGCGCAATACGGAAGGGCCTTTGCGCTGAAGACCGGCATCAACTAATACCAGTGTCAATGATGGGAAGAATCGTTGACAGCTTGATGGCAACGCCTTCAACTTGAAAGCAAAATCTAAATGAAGACAAAAATCTATTTTTTCCTGAGGTCGTTCGAGTTCGCCTTGCTAAGTAAATTCCCAAAAAAATTGGAGACTCTCGGGCGGACGGTTCTTTTATCTCCGCCGTATAGCACTAATCCTGCGTCAACGAACGACTATCCGCTCTCCTCTCCCAATCACCTTCTGGAGAAAAAAATCTCACTTGAATCACCATAAAGTCAAAATCGACATCCAATATTTCTTCGATCAGAACTCTATGAATATCTACAATAGAGACACTGAATACCCACCCTCGCATTGGTTATATGTTGGTAATAATGGTAATGTATACTGTGCTGAATAAATACATCAGAGAAATAAGATAAGTAATTAATTCGAAAAACGCCAAAAGTTCTCAAAAATTATGGACCGACCTAATACATTGTGGTTCTTATGTGCCTTCGAGCTTCTAAACCGTTTAGTTTCTTTACTTCCCACTGGCTACTTTCTGAGCTCAGAGAATTGTCTGGTTCACCCTATGAGAAGATCCATCGACAAGGAATCATTTCCCAACGAATTTCCCATGAGTGTGACTGCAGCAGCCCTGGTGCACCTTACTTGGGGCGGAATTATTCAACACAAGTTCATTATATATCGACAAAAAGATTTGAATAAGCCATGAATAGATGTCGCTTCAAGAGGGCTCATCAGTGGCGTTGGAAACGCTTCTTGATGCTTCAATTATACCGTTGACTTGGCAACGCCATTCGTGAGCTGTCAGCCGAGCACATGTCGAATCCCTTCTGATGTAATTCTTATGGAACCTATAATATTGCATGCACTCTTATCTTGTTCTTTATTAACACACTGACGACAGCGTGACGCGGAAGTGCGTCCCACTTTGCAGGCCACGTGGGACGTGACGCAGTTGCGCGCTCCTTTTCTCTCGCGCTTGCGTGACTTATTCCAAAGCTATCTGTATGCATTATATCCCACATCTTGCCAAATTGTCTGCGTTTCTTCGTCACACCTTAACATAATTTTGAACGGCGCGGTTCAAGGGGTGCGTGACGATTCAATCGTGGCAGTGGCTAGGTCGCCGCGCCAGCCGCCGCAGCCTGCGATGCGACATCGGTCGTAGCCAGAATTCATGGTTTTAGCATGGGGAGTGTACGATTAGATGAAGTTTGCCATCGTGAAACGCAGTATATGGTCACCTGCCCCCTTGATGTGCAGGTTCCTTGTCCCTTGTCATTATTTACAAACTTCTTCTGTCACACTAATGTTAGTGCCCTCCTCACTGTTCCACTGCGTTTTGGAGCGTAATATTTTCCGAATGAGCCAGATTATGGCTTTTTGATAATAGTTCAGGCAGTTGATCAATAAAGGAGTCAAATTATGTTAGGAAGGACAACCTTTACATGGCACAAGCTCTGTTCAGTGAGACTTAAATAGCTGCGGAGATCTTAAAGGAATCTTCCGCGGAAAGAGTGATCATTTTGTCGTGTGTGTAGGATTAGTATTAGCGAAACTAACACTTATGTTCCGTTCTTTTTACTATGCTTGTGAGGCTAGAGGCCTAAGGGATATTGTTCTTTTGAGGTAATGGGGGCGGAGCTTTTTCCGCGGAAGATTCCTTTAACCCTTTGACTACTGGCGGGACACATTTGTCCCACTTCGTAGTCAAAGACACTACCACAGTTCCAGGGAATATTGAGGCAGGAGCACCATTCGATAGCTGAATTGTGCACAACAAGAAGCTGTGTAATTCTACTTTGTCAGCGAAGTATCAGAAGTATCAGCGAGTTACGCTGGATAAGTTGATAAGCAGATCGTTCCACAGGTCACTGGGCAGTGTGCACAGCTCCCAAAAGGGTAGTTTTCGAGTCTCACACTCTTTGTATTGGGTTAAAGGTTCTAATATTTCCCTCAATTATGTGAAACAGGTGAAACATAAGCAAACGATGACGGATGGAGGTTTTTATCGGCCGCAAGCCAGTAGGCAGGAAGCAGCACTTCTACAAAGTGCGGCTTGCACTTCTTTTCAAGTGCGTTCCCAACCGGACATTACCTTCTTTCACGAATGAGATGTGACAAATGTGTATTTGTCGAATGGTATTTGAACTGTTAAAAAATGCTCATTCGAGCGGAGATGGTGTGGTGACAGGAGGGGCCACTGCCGCGCGTATGGTCTCTGGATCGAACCCAGCTCAAACCAAGCGCGCGCGACGCTGCCCGCCGTGTGAACGGCGTGACCTCATTAGCCGACGATTGAATTGACCGTCTCCCCGGTTCAAGGCATGGACATGTTTGCTTCTATTCAGCAGGGCTTTTCCAAGCCTTTGAAATCCGAGTTCGGTTCTTACCTCGTTTTCGTTTTATTCTCAGAGGCATGTAGATAGAAAAGAGCAGCAAAAGTAAATACAAACTTCAACTTTCACTTCATCGCAAAATTTATGTTCTTACCGGAACAAGCGGCTAGAAAATACTCCTGATATTTTGACGGTGCAAGCAAGAAAAATCTGCTTTTGTCCTGTCGCTACACTTCATTCGATCGGAATTACGAACGACTTGTTTGTCAGATCAGCTAAACAACTCCTTGGAAGGAGCTGTGAAGAAAAGAGCAATCCCTTATGGTGTTTACTGATTTGTTTTTATCGGCAATACAGCTAAATAAAATGTCAGAAGCAGTTTCAATTATATATCCAGGGAAGAGCAAAACAGTGAACACGACAACGGTGATCCAACACCGTCGTGGCTGTGACAGCGACCACTCTTTTGTTCATAACTCCGTTCAGAGATTCGTTTAAAACGAGGGAATGCGATAATTTGTGGGCAGCATGAAAGCACATGTACCAGCGCAATCAGGTCGAGGGACCCAGGTGTGGCGTTTTTGTAGCCTAAGGTGCGCTAGTTGCTGAACACTACACATGTCAATCCTTCCTGTGCTCTGCCTCCGCTTGTGCTCAGCCCAATGTATTCCACAGAACCATCGTTCGGTAATCATTTCAAAAAAGATGGTGGTTATCGGTTCAACACGTGCAAGCGACCCCTTGATTGCTTGCTCGTCTATCATCGGAGGTCCAGCGGGCGAGGAAAGGGTTGTCATTTTGCATGTTCTTGACGAATTTCTTTTCTTTTCCCGTCGCTGGAGCATTATTTGGCGTACCAATTTCCCTTATGGACCCAACTCAATCTTGTCGTGAAACCACGCTTTAACACCTTGACGAAAACGCGGCAACTATGTATGCCATGCCTATCATTAGGCTGGCAAGATTGGAATGTGCCTTTGTTTTTGAGAAACACAATCTCTCAAGGTAGGAGACCATTCGTTCGAGAGAGCGATTCAGCACGCATATATATTGCGAAATCTGAGGCGCCACTTAGCGGATTTTGCTCGAAGATGACTGATAATCGTCTGAACGTATACATTCAAGCCAAGAAACGGCTTGGACGAATCCAACTCTTGTGCGCAAACACTTTAAGTGTTAAACCCTTAGTCTCTGAACTTCCTGCTATGGTTTCAGCGCTTCCAGATGTAAAGGACCTGGCTACGAAGATCTTGGATTTTGACCTCTAGCTCTAGATGGCGGAGAAATTAAGAAAGACAGCGAACTGAATCCTCGACAAACCGCACAGAACTTGCATGGAAATCCAGTTCCTCGACAGAAAAATTTAAAGGTCTCTATATGCGACTGTTAAGGCACTTCAGGATAGAAAACAGATTCAGCCTATTGCCAGCGACGAGAGCAAGCAGTACTGGTTGCCATTACTGAAACTTAGCTCCATAACTTCGATAGGGAAATGGTTCTTGACTTTGCGTTGACTGCATTTTACAAAGAGATGTTTACGAATAACAACACGAGAAGATGACCGTGGTTGGCGGCTGATGGGCAGCACAGGGCCTCTCTAAACCGGACATCCATTGAGAAAAAGGCGTGCTGCGGTGTGGTGGAAAAGTATAAGAATGGCCTACTGTGGAGAGCTGATTGTGGGTTACACAGTTACAGCTGAAACCTGCGCACAACAGGCCGCTCGCGTGGAGCGAGCTGCATCGCCAAGGGGTGAGTTCAGCCAGTGTAAACTATTGCACCATAACGGAAGACCACATGTCGTGAAAATCACGCAACAAGAAATCGTGGAGTTGGGCTGGGACGCACAGCGGCCTGTTGTGCGCAGGTTTCAGCGCCTCATAGCCCAGGCCTGGTTCCGTGCGACTATCAATGATCCGGGTCAGCGCAACACTCCTTAGCAGCAAACCAATTCGATAATCGCGAAGAAGTCAAAATTTGAGTGCTCAACTTCTTCGAGTCGTACCAGAAAGAATTCTACGTAGTAGCCATCCACGCTTTGCGTAACGAAAGGTGATGAGCCTGGGATACAGGTGAAGGAGATGGTTCAGATTGATGTGCTTCATTAATGTTTTTACAAGGAAAATAATTGATGACCGTAGACTACATTTCAATCTGGCGAACCTAATACAATCTTTTTTTTCCTCGTATGCTCGACTCCTTCCCAAGTTTTGTTCGTTCTGTAGGCCACTCCTAGCCAAAAATCACGTGGCTTAGAGAATGGTCAAATATGCTTAAGTTTGGCAGACCTGACAAAAATATCCGTTCAATCCACTCCTCATTCTCTTTTCATTAATGTGAACTCGTAGATGAAAAAAGTAATAGAATCCAAAATAATTTCGGAACTACTAAAGCGAAAGTAAGTGGAATATTTCCTTCTTACAGACACAACACCTTATTTTGGTCTAACCTCCACTATTATAACTCCCGATACGTTGAGCACATTAAACATTAATGAAAACGCTCTGTCGCGTATAGTTTTTGCGTGTTCCATCTCAAAATCCACAATTATGGGGTGATGCCAAGGCGCCCGCGAAAATCGCAAAAAAAATCGCAAAAAATCGCAGTGCCACACGGCCAAAGAAACTAAAACGCGAGGTGTCGTCAAGGTGTTGTAGGCAGAATTTACGATGAAACCCATTTCAATCTAAGTTAAGAACCGTGAGAGGTTCAAAAAAGAAGGAAAAATTATGAGAAACGGCCCAGAATCTGAGAAATGGAATCCCTTCCTTTTCCACTGATTTTCGCGATGGTGCGACTCTCATCTTTGTGCCCTCCTCAACGCCAACGCTCGCTCTGCTATGTCGGTGGACGTACTGCGCCAATTGCGTCAGTCCGCACCCTCAGGAGGTCCGCCTGTCTCCCCACTAGGCAATTTTCAACTTCTCCGACATTCGTTCTCATCGTAGAATCCTCCTTTGAAGAGTGATTTCACGTTGAACACAGCCCATTGGAATTAAAGATGGTCAGTGGTGCACGTAGAAAAAAAAATACAGTAAAAACGGCTTAGAACCCGAGAAATAAGACCTCTTCATTGCCGATTGATTCCCGCATTGATGTGACTATCATCTTTCTGCCCTCTTCAGAACTAGCACTTTCTCTGCTAGACCCTTTCCGCAATCCTTTCCGTGTCGGTCAAAAAATGCGGCAGTCGAGTCGCCGCCCTTGGCGATACGGGCGTGCATCTAAACTAGCGTGAGAAGAAGCGCTCCATGCTACAAACGGACAGTCGATCAAGTTCAAAGGCGGAGTTCACGACGAAAAGCTCAAAGAGGAAAAGGAAAGAAGTAGAAAAGAGAGAGAAGAAAAAAAAACATGCAGACCGTCAAGATCCCAGAAGTAGACCATTTCCTCACCCGGTGATTTCCGCATTGATGCTACTTTCATCAGTGCTGCTCTCTGTTAAAGGACAGAGTCAAACGAGTATAGGCTAGCTATCGGAGGGTGTACAGAGGAGCCACTGACGGTAGAAAGAAAGAACAGAAAAGAGCCGATTGGTTTTGAAGAAGTGGACAGTTGTATTGATTCATGGGTTGGAGCGCATTGTTGCAGCTTCCAAGGCACCGCAGCTCTTGAGAATTTCCTCCTAATGGGTCCTCGCACTGATTATCATGGTTTTGTTTATAAAAATCCGTAAAGCTTACCCGAAGCACTAATGCAACATCATATCATAAATTTCCAATAACTCTCGCGAGCAATTTTCATTCACGAATATAACTCTGAGAGGCGGGCTAGGAGTTTGAAGAGATTTCCTGATTTTTCGGCTGCTCAGACGGTGAACTTCCTTGTGAAATTAATCACAGGACGTCCTAGAATCGCAACGTCGTGGAATACCTCTTATGCTCTCTCTTCCGTGCTTGCTTAGCTTGAACGCTAGGAAATTGTCCATTTGATGGATGATAACTTCCAATTTCATGCCTTATCATCGTCGCTTAACACATTGACGGCAACGCGCGTTTTGGCTTTTTTGCCCACGTGGGGCAGGGGCGCTTTTCCGAGCCGGTGACGCCACACCTAGCATCCGTAAATGACAAATGATAACTTTGGAAAGCGTCAAACGTACACAACAATTTTAGCCATGTTCAGTGCGTAGAAGCAATCAAAATATAGCGGCGCAATTTCGATCAAAAATGTTGAAATGGTAAAGAAAATGGGAATTTAAGTCCTTTTTTCTGTAGTGGATGCCAAAAAAAACTTTCGATGTGATTGTGTCAGGTGAAACACTAATTTTTCAATCCCTTTGAGTTTGTATTTAATTCTTCTACTCTTTTTATTGACAACTTCATTAGAACATAAAGAAAACGAGTTATGAACAGAGCTTCCAATTCCGCTGCTGCAAACTTCAAACTGCAAACTTCTGCTAAACTGAAACATGTTTGACCATACCGTGAGTCATGTCGTTCACATTATATTACATTGTGATTCACAGAATAAATACAAACAAATTGGGAAGAAGCCACGCATGCGCTAGAAAAGCTTTTTATCCAATTTCATGCTAACCGCAAACGTTCAAAAATTGAGCAGGTCTTCACCTTCACTTGGATAGCAAATGATTTTTTTCAAACTAATATGTAGCAAAAATAAATATGTTGAAATCGAGAAGTTTGCATAACTTCGTCCCACAATGTTTAAAATGGTGCAACATGTCACGCGCACCTAATTCTTCACCACCCTGTACAGAGTGTGAGCGTTCTAACTTCGAGAAAATGCTTTTCTGTCTGAATACTTATTCATATCGTAATATTGATTGAGAGACCTAAATAACAAGCTTTAGCAATGGCCAATAAATCGTCGAGCGAGTTCGATCTCCGAAGGAAGCTAGTGGTTGGATTGATGCACACAAAGAGCCCTCCAGCAACTCCAAGTTCACCAAAAACACCAACTTCGACCTCTTCTTCTCATGACCAGCGTGAGTTTCAATGGCATGTAACATTGAATACGATTCGCTTGTAGAGCGCTCAGTGGGCCATTTTTTCAGGTTGAAGGAGACCGTCGTATTTGTTTTTTAGTCTTTTTTTAAATAGCAACATTTCTAAGCGGTCAACCCTTTTTCCTCACCCTCTGTGGGAAACGTCTGGTCGTGGTTTTCATATTCTGCAAATTGTGGTGGCACAGAGAATCCAACGAATGGACCACAGTTATGGTGAAGACGAGTGAGCGCGGTCATAGTGACTTTTTCCGGATTTCTCTCTTCTCCTTTTCTCTGCACAACGTGATAGCATCAATGTAATTCTTTGTGAAACTGCATATTGAATAATGATTGACAAAAAGACTGGGCTATGAAAAAAATCTTACGTCCCAGTCTTGAGCCCACGCACCTCTCGCTTACCGGATGAGTGGCTACAAGTTACACTACCGGGGCAACGATTCGTCCCAACTCGACTTTTCATTGTGCATAGCTTCAGCACCCACACATATAAAATGGCTCAGGGAACTCCTAGGGCGAAACCTTTATACAATGCAGTATTCGTGTGAAATTTTCGCAAGTCGAACTACAGCCAGCTAATACTTTCAGCCTCGCGTTTTACTGCCGATGTGGGCTAAAGGCTCACCGCGATACGTATGAGTGCTGATCGGCCATGAAAAATACACCATGAAAAGCTGAGTTAAAGGCAAGATTCAAGCTTGAACTGATGAGGTAATTCTACTCAAAGTGATGTAGAGGTGGGAAGTGGACCGTCAGTGGAAGAAAAAGGAAAAAAATCCGTGAAATACGCAGGAAATGCGAGCCTTTTGCTCTACGTTGCGGCGAAGTTCAAAAGGCCGGCAGGGAGGTGAGAGATAATGTGAGCGCGGAGAGCGGTAGAGAAATCCGAGAAGAGAGGGCGCAGCAGCCCAGCATTGCGATGCGGACAAAATATCAAGCGGTAGGCGGAGCGTGTCGCAACAGGTGGAGCGTGCTAAAGTCCTAAGCCCCTAGCGCCTTAGTGACGCATTTCGATGCGGGATTTTGGCGAGTCGCCTGCAGTTGGCGTCCCACGCGCTTCTAGCCACTTTAAGGGCTCACTAGGTGGGTCTAAGCCCCAACTTTGCCTTTAAGGCGAAGCTGCCCCTGTAGGTAACTTTTAGCGCCTTTGCCCAGTAAATATCAGCCGCTCTCAGACCGGCTTGAGCACCTGTGTTGAATCCTGATCGATCAGTACGGAAAGAACAGCGGTCCTATCCTGGTCTACCAAAAAAGCTTGCTGTCCATCATGAAGCGATTGGGTATTACCTATCTAGGAGTTCAAACAAGGTCTGAGCTGAATAGGATTGCCCGTGTGCAAGCAGCCGTGTGGACAATAACCGAGGACGGCGAAAAATCACTGAAGATTGGTGAACGCATATCAAGTATACTGTAACTCTATAGAGTCACAAGTCTACGATACTCCGTGGAGAACGCCAAAACTCACTGAGCAGCCGTTCAACTTTCATTATAACACACTGCAATGTTTAAGTGCATCTCTCTACTATCCTTCTACTAATCCAGGGTGACGAATGTAAAATCACAGATGATTCTAACAGCAGAAGAGTTCACTGGAGGGACTACAGAAACCCGCCATTGGTTCTAAAATGATGTATTTTGGGCAGAGGATGCTTCACGGTGGCGCTTTTTAGCGGTTGGACATATGGTATGGAAGTAATAGCTGCACGGTCACCCAACCACTTTAGGCCCTTTCCACTCGATTCTGCTCACTGTCATGAATTCTGTGCATTAACATAAATTATAAAAAGGATAAAGCATTTGCCTTTGATCAATCCCTTTTTGGGATGCGGCACGCATTCTACTTCCATTTGTACATTCACAGTGGCTTTTGAATGCGATTTGGCCTATACAATGACTTGCGGGGGCCAGCCGATGTACAAGTCAGTGTTTTTCATCCTCCCAGTCAAGTCTGGTACCAACTAACCGACCCCGGCGGGATTGAAGGCTTGGTTGGCCCGGACGACTCACGACCCAGGATTTGATCCCCGGACCGCTCGCGTGCGCGCGAGCGCGCCACTTGTCACTTCACCACTTCCGCCCTGTGCATGAACATAGAAAGGTAAAATTATTCGAGAGCGAATTCTTTCCTCAACCACACAGTCATTGCCTCTCGATCTATACGCTATCGTGCACGCATATTCATGCCAGTCTTCCACGTCAGATTGGACTGCTAGAGGAAATATTGCACTTTTCAAGTGGTCCACATTTTCTCTTAACTTGTATCCAATGGGGAATCTTCAGGCCTTTGTTGTGCAGTAGATCTACGGCGAAGCGAGGCTTATATAGATCAATCGAAGAGCTAATCGTGGCATTTCTCCATAAATGGCGCTCGAATATGAAGAAATCTATCGATGGCTAGCTTGCTTGCAAGCCTCTC
>MU868348.1:39727-58053 GCA_036418205.1 Ostertagia ostertagi
TTAGGATCTTCCAGCGTCTGCCTTAATAAAGAACTGACCAGAAGATAGTTGAGGGACCGCTCCCCAATTTATGGTGCACCCGTGATTCATTCTACTCAGAGCGGGCTTTTTTACTTGAAAATGATCCACACTCCAACCACTTCGTGAATGGCAATCTCGATGCTCCACCCGACGCCACTGAAAAGGAATCTGTACATACTGGCTTTCATTTGCTGAAGCGCCCCTGATGAGACAAGGCACGAGTTTAAAGGAGAATTCACGATTAGAATGAAGGTCGAAGAAAGGGAAACTGACCTAGTTGAGGGACCCACGGACCTCCTGAGGGTGCGAACTGACGCGCAATTCGCATGGAAAAATTTGACCTCGGCGACCTATCATGCCTCAAAGCTGGCGGGTCCGGCGATCTCCGCCCACCGATCATCTGATCACTCGCCGTAGTTCAATACGTGGCGAGTGATTAGATAGCTGAGAGAGCGTAGTGTTGAAGAGGGCACAGCGATGAGAGTCGCATCAATGCTCAAATCAACGGGCAAGGAAGGGGTCCATTTCTCGGGTTCTGGGCCGTTTCTCATGGTTCTTCCTTCTTTCGTGTACCACTCACCATCCCTAGGTTAATTTGAAATGGGTTGCTTTTTCATCGTGAATTCGTCCTTTAAGGCAAGACTCGATACAGCTGTTGAAACTGGACATTGAGTTCGAATTTGACAATTTGGAGTTTGTATCTCACAGGCTCTGAGTCAGCTTCGAACACATTCTGGCTTCATATTCCCATCGATTTCCCGTGGTTCCTTCAATTTTCCATAACTAATGTACTGTCAAAGTTCTTATCTTGACCCTCAGCTCTAAAGGTGGAGAATGCAATGGAGTAGTCCCTATTCCTAACTCCAACTCCATTTTCACAGCCATTCACTTCTTGAGACATGGAATCAGTAGGGAGTTACATGTGCGGTCACTAAACAGCCAAACCAGCTCACACAAATGTGCAGGTATACAGTGAGCGACCATCAAAATTCATACAAGAACCACAGGTTTGTTAAGTGCGCAGCGTTAACTCTATATCCTCCGCAAAGCTTACGTACACTAGGTAAAAATGGCGTGAATCCATGTTGTCATCATCTTAAGTTCATCCATATTCATTTATTAACAAGTAAGTTAATATTGTAATAGCTCTAATTTTAAGCATCGACTCGGAACTCACCAACCTTGACTTAAACAGTGACCGATCATTATTGGATGTGGAGGAGCTTGTGAAGGTAATCTTCAAAAAAAATCAGTTTTCATATTTTTAATTAAGCTTTAGAGGTGAAAATCCCGGACTCCATCGAAAAATGAATTTGCATATCTTGAGTCGCAAATAACATCTGCTCAGCTTTCCTGTAGCGCAATTTCATCACCACAAATGTATTGACAAGGTCTTCTATTAAGAACGTTGTATCGTTGGTAAACGCAGTGATTGTTTTTTGGCTCCGATTGGGAGTTAGAATTTACCGTCCGTTGTGCAAAGATCAGCAAGGGGTCAATGTTTTTTCAATTTGTTCACGTTCCTTAATGATTAGTTTTATTGGGACTTGTAATACAACTATCTATGTACTCTGACCATATAGGCATGCGAGAGCTTTCTAGATATGAGAGGGGACTCCTACTTGAAAAGTTGTTTCGCAGCAACCCTAAGTGCAGATGGGACTAAAGGGTGTGCAAGAACAAATTGTGCTTGCGGGCCTGGGCCTGCATTGCTGGGGGTAGGGAATAGCTAACATCCGAATCCATGTTTGGGTTCCTTACATATACCTATTCTATCGATGAGGAGTGGCGTTCTCCCTTACACCACCCGTCCACTGAAGACTGAATGCTGTGATTGAATGTTTGTAATTGAAGGGATCGTTCCCGGAAAAATTCGCACTTCTTTTTCAACGCGCATGTGTCAGTTATTATCACTAGAGACAACATACAAAGTTTCACGCACAGAAGATTCTTTCCGAAGAGAAAAACAAACTCACGAAAACCACACTCTATGGACAATCGAAGGTAATCGCGCGGAGCCAAAGGCGGGCATGGAAAGAAGTCCGCCTTGGGGCGGCTACGTATCAGGCGACGCAATGAAAGAATCGGGTTAAAGCGTGCGATTTCGGAGAGTAGAGACAAATCGATCGATAGAATAGGATGCAGAAGTGTGAGATGTGAATGCAATAAGTCAGAAGGCCAGAAAGAGTTTCTAGTGAAGGCACTCCAAGAACCAAGTGGAAGCATTACCCGTCGCCAGCATTTGTGACCGACTCGCTTTCTCCCTGTATTAGAAGGGTAAACCCTTTGCCGTTGATCAATCCCTTTGGGATGCGGCACGCATTCTACTTCCATTTGTACATTCGTAGTGGCGTTTGAATGCGATGGCCTATACAATGACTTGCGGGGGCCAGCCGATGTACAAGTCAGTGTTTTTATCCTCCCAGACAAGTCTGGTACCAATTAACCGACCCCGGAGGGATGGAAGGCTTGGTTGGCCCGGGCGACTCACGACCCAGGATTTGATCCCCGGACCGCTCGCGTGGTAAGCGCGCCACTTGTCACTACACCACTTCCGCCCAATTCTGCCGATGCATTTGCTATATGACACCTTCTTTGTTTCTATTTTGTATGGAAGGAGGCTCTCAACCTTTTGGGAAAGGTGGCGGGTCTGTGAAGAATGGTCAGTTTCTCAGGGCTCAAACTAGCAGATATTATGATACATAAAAGTAAATGATAGATGAAAATGTTTAATATGTGAGATGAAAGAGAAGTTATGGTTTGTTGGGTAACATTTTCCCATAAGGCAGACAGAGTGTACGTAGCATTGGATGATATTGTCGCTCAACGGGTGATTAACACACTCAGCGACTAGTCCGCTGGAGCAATCCCTTCGATATGTGGATAGAGCTGTTAGCAAAGGACACAAACGTGTCGTGCTCATGGTTCGAAAGCGTCCGACAACAGCACTAGGGCTTTGTTTACTTCTCTTTTTCGGGACCGAAAATTTGACTTTATCTCGTCCATCCCAGTTGGGGGGGGGGTCTATGTGCCTTCTTGTTCATCGTTCTCGCTTGCTTTCTCTCCTCGACGCGCTCCCTTTTCCGTCATACAACGATCACCTTCATAAGTAAGAGTCGCTTAATTTCATTTCAGCAAAAAAAAATCTTGAACCTTTAACCCTTCGTACAAAAAATATGTCTTGCCGTTCCAATTATAAAGAGCGCTGGTTTGATGTGTCGGCTGGTCGGTCTTTCAGTGTGTATGTTACTGTCTCTGTGCATCCCTGATTTGCTCCGAAAATGGTAAAGAAATTGCTGGAAAGAATTCGCGGCTAACAGAGCCATGAAGCTGAGTCAACCGTTGGACCAATTTCGAGAAATTTTACGACCCCCCTCCCCTTCTAGAGGGCCTCGATACGACCCCCTCAGGGTTAACCCTTCACGACCATCCTCCACCACCCTCGCCTGCCATCGCCATCATGGGGCGATTCTATAGTATTTCATTCTGAGACCAGTCGACACAGCCCAACTCCGCCCACTTTTCCCTCTTTCCCTCCCAAACTGATTGCGCCGTCGAGCGGGGGAATCAGTTTGGGAGGGAATGTGAAACGGCAATTTTCGCGCTCAAAATGCCAGCCAACAACTATAATCCGCTCTCCCTTCCATAAAAAATCATCCCTTCCCTTACTGTAACATTAACGCTACCTCGCGAAATACGACCCCCCCCTCTTTTCCACCCCCAAATACGACCCCCCACCCCTCGTTGGACTTTGTCCAACGGACGGTTGACCCTGCTAAGGTCTTGCAGTATCAGCTCTTGTGGGGACATAATGGAGGCGACACCACCTACTGCTACCTGAACACTTACTGAGCCCAATCGGTCATTCTTGATGTTGCCGTCGTAATTGGAGGGTAACTGGAAGAGGGAAGGGTTAATGTCCCGCCACAAAGGTTTGGGCAAATCAGTGTTGAAGTCTCATCGTAAGGTTAGGCCATGATATCGTTATTCTCTTAGACACCCTATTTTCGCACACGCATTCAATTCGCAGGGTTTTGACCTCACAAGTGGAAGTCAGCATAGCAGAAGACGTGAAGTAGGGAGCGGTGGTGCCTACACAAAATTGGTGAAGCAATATTGGAGAAGTTGAACGGTCACTTCTATAACCAGATCAAGCTCTTCAACTCACTTTTAGGCGAATTATTGATATCAAGAGTTCCCTCCTTCTGGACTCAATTTATTTTACTGATTCAGAGCCGCACCTACGAAGTGTCTGAAGATCAGAAGAAGAAGGATGTGTCGTCGTGGCTCGATAAGCACTCCTAGTACGACATTTCATTATCAATGCTTAACGGATACAATGTTGTACACGTAGCGCAGTCATTCAGTACCGAAAAAGACATTGACAAACGTGGTAGCATTAGCCGAGGTGTGTGCTGCGATGGAGCTACATATACTGCTAATAAATATACTGATTCATGGGCCAAAAAGCCACGAAACCGCGCGCCTTCGGCAGCGTTCCGTTTGTGAAAGATCTTCATATAAAAAGCGAAGTTAGGATGAAGCTGCACTGCGCCTTTTCATGTTTATTTTGGGGCCCGCACAATTACAGCGCATACGCACACAATACGCCAAGGAAACTCGATAATTATAATTCAAAAGAAAAGATTGCTGCGACGCTGATTAGTGATTGAAATGCACGGCTAATCGAATCACTGAGCAGTAGCCTTTTTTACTTTTCCCACTTAACTTAGCTCGACGTTACTTATTGCTGAATGGTAAGAAGGAAGAAATTGAAGAGATTTGGTCAGAGGAAAAAGGATATTGCTAACGTATTGCATGAGTTTCTCACTATCACTATCACTATGACTCAGTTCTAAATAGAAAGGATGAAAGTAGGTGAGAGAAGGTACACTGCGACGCATAATTATAGTTCCACCTACAAATTTCCCAAAAACTTGAATCTGGGGATGTTTTTGAAAAGGCTCTACAGACAAATTGTGACACATATAAACGCGAATCTGAATATTAACACGGAAATCCAGTTTGAGAAAGCAACAATTTTTATCCTCATTTTTTCGAAAATACCCGCTTTGCCTATGACGCAAAATCATAGTTCCACCTCATGTTTCTCCGCTGCATTTTGCTTTTACCCAATCAAATTTTGAAATTATTACCCATTCAAGTTCCTTAGCTTATAGCAAAGGCAAAACCGCTGTCAGACTTCCGTAAAAGGAAAATCCTAGCAAAAGAGACGCAGGAATTGTCGAAGTGTCAGCTCACGCTGGAATTTGTCGGGGTGACTTCATAACGAACAAATTTCTCAAGGATGCTACAGGATATGATACTGGGAGGAACCCTGATTACTATCCGACCGAGATAAGCGCCGTATCGTGAGAAAATAATACGACTTTATCCAGCCGGGTACGGAAATCAAAACTTCTTCAAAAGTTAGTGTCTCAATGGAAGCAGTTTCACGTGTTTTACAACACGCTCGTGACAGTCCATGTCTGGAAGGATAAGAAATACGCTTTTTGTGAGAAGAAATCATAGAGAAAAACGAGCCATTTTTCTTAGAAAGTTTCGCCAAGTCGATTGAAGCGGTGACATTCTTTCATTTGTGATTTTTGATTTGCGTCTTTCTTTCTCTGAGCGTTTTCTTTCTCAGATCGGTATCTTTGCTTCGGCTGGATAAAGTTGTATTTTCATACGATACGGCGCTTATCTCGGTCGGATAGTAATCAGGGTTCCTTCCCAGTATCATATCCTGTAGCATCCTTGAGAAATTTGTTCGTTATGAAGTCACCCCGACAAATTCCAGCGTGAGCTGACACTTTGACAATTCCTGCGTCTCTTTTGCTAGGATTTTCCTTTTACGGAAGTTGACAGCGGTTTTGCCTTTGCTATAAGCTAAGGAACTTGAATGGGTAATAATTTCAAAATTTGATTGGGTAAAAGCAAAATGCAGCGGAGAAACATGAGGTGGAACTATGATTTTGCGTCATAGGCAAGCGGGTATTTTCGAAAAAATGAGGATAAAAATTGTTGCTTTCTCAAACTGGATTTCCGTGTTAATATTCAGATTCGCGTTTATATGTGTCACAATTTGTCTGTAGAGCCTTTTTCAAAAACATCCCAGATTCAAGTTTTTGGGAAATTTGTAGGTGGAACTATAATTATGCGTCGCAGTGTACTAGTTATAGCTATCACCTAAGCTACTTGGACCCGACTTGCCCTCGCAAATTTTGCCATTCGAGTCGACTTTGAGCCATCCGTTCTGGTCCGCTGCACGTCGTTTCCATTATTGGGCTGAAATTTTCACTAAGGCTGGTGTCAGAGTCCGGTTTCGCTGATTTTCGCGATTTGCGCGATTCACGCGATTCACGCGACGGGTCACGGAAATCACAAGTGCCCGATCAATACTGCAAGGTGTTCTCCAATCCGCCCACTTCTGCTTGATAGTGATGGCTGAATGACGACTGCTCATGATTCCACTTGTTTCATATTCAGTGTTTCAAATGTTCAAATGGGGCACTTGCAATTTTTGCGATCCGTCGCAGGTTTCGCAAATCGAAATCAGCGAAACTTGCGACGGATCGCGGACTCTGGCACCAGCCTAATGCACCAGCCCATCTCGTGTCCTCCTAACTCGTATGAATTCAAAGAAATTCAATTTGTGGCACGATACACCTAATAATGAAATAAAAGTTGTGAAAATCCTGAAATATAAAATTTAATTTTTTCGTCAGAACCTTGCTCACAGGGGTAATTTCAAGCCCTGATCACGAAGATGACATTCGATATTGGCGCTGACGAAACTAGGCGCCAGTTTACGGCAAGTTGTCATGACGCCTGTTGTTACCGAATCCAAGTAGACTTTGTAGGGTTATTTGATGTCATTATTACAAATGTGACATTCATTTATTTCACTTGCGCTGCTTAACGCATACTATAATGCTTGTTAGGCTCTCTCACTTATCGTATCTATGGCTGAGCTTCGCGATTTAATTAGTGGGCTGTTGTAGAGCGGAAAATAGGCGCTAAATGACAAAATGAATGTTATATTTGTAATAAGGATATCGAATAACCCATGGATACGGCGAGTTTGGTGAAAACTCCCGCCATGACAAAGTGATGGAACTGGCGCCAAATCACGCAAACGCCAAACAATGCCACTCTAATCAATGCATCTTCGTTTATTTATCTGGGCATAGCAAAATTTCGAAGAAAAAGAAAACGTTAAAAATTCGGGGTTTTATTAGCTGATTTGTGCAAAAATGCATATTATAGCATGAAAAAGGAAACTGGATGAGAATCAATGTTACAGCATAGAAATCGAGGGAAGTGGTGTAGAGGACTCAAACAACTGTTGTGGAGTTGAATATACAGGGGTGGCAAAAAAAGGGACACGTTGTCCATGGCGCACATCATCAAACTTTTCATCGCACAGGGTGCCGCTGTTGATGAAAGTTTACGGCAAAATATCCCTTAGATGTCCTCCATAAGTAGAAGCAGGCCCTCTTCCACTGCCCTCACCGTCCTCAAAATATGACGTCATCTTCCATCACCGTTGAGCTCAAGAAGGCCTAAAGTAATCGTTCCAGCTACGGAATTTCTTTAATCAATTCAGTGATGGATTGCTTTCCAGAGACAGTAACTCATATGCATATGCAAGACCCCCTCCGACCAGTGTTTGAGATAACGTCGTAAAGGTCCATAATCTGCCGAGGACTAAGTGAGCTTGAAGCGTGCCTCCCATCTTCTGATATCCTTGGTGCAGAAAGCTAGTATAACGTTTATTGATAGATTGGGATGTGCTTTCAATACTAAGTTGGGAGCAGTCGGTTTGAGTTTAGCAAAGTGTGATTAATGCTGTCTGAAATGTGGAGTCAAGTGTCCCTTTTTTGGCCACCCCTGTATGTGAGGAGTGTTGTACGGTTGTGCCATGCGTATGAGCTGATTGCATTGGGGGGGGGGGGTGGGTTGGGGAGGGGGAGGAGGTGTGAGCCAATTACCTTGATTAGAATTACTTTTCCAAATGTTTAAAAAAAAAGGAATGCTCGTTCGAATTTATACTTTGAGTACTCAGCACCACACCGCACACCCCACCGACCTAACGAGCAGATACTACCTGAAGCGCGTCAGCTTGTACCACAAAATTCGTATTTCGTAACTCAAAGCGGAACATTAACATGAAACATGCCAGGTTAATGAGCTTTCGGCGCGACGTGCGCTGCCCTGCACCCTCTTAGCGAAATATTGTTAACAACCAATGTGAAATGATGAGGTTTAGGGAGTATAACCAGTTCTGCGGAGGGAAGGGCCAGGGCGGTCGAAGCGAATGACATGCGTTTGAAGATAAAATATGTATGCTCACCCTACTCTTCGGATGAATAAATGAGTCCAAACTAAAGTTGTTGAATGCACTGTTGAACGTTGAGTAATTTTCAAGTCAAATGCTGTCCACGCAACATGTCTTGGAATAAGTAGCTGAAAATTCGAAAGGAATTTGCAGGAGAAGATGTTTGGAATGTTACGCAGCTATGTCTTAAGAACAAGGACCTCCTTGCGGCCTCAACACGCGCTGCGGTAGATGTAGAAAATTCTTTATTTTGACTGCTTCGGTAAAAAGCACAAATCATGTCATCCATAGAATCGTAATTCCTAACATTGTTGTATTTCATTGTTGTTTGCATTTATACTTTTGTTTTTATTTGCTTGTATAGTCCAAATAAAAGTCGCAATCGAATTCAACCAAAAATTTGGTGAGATTTAGAAAAGCTTCCCTTGATTGAAGCATATTTAAATCTCTCCATGTTCCATGCCGCTTATATGTAGGCATGGTAACGTATTGTTCATAAAATGGAAACAAAAAAAATTCGGATGGTAAACATGTGCGGAAAAAACTGTATCAAAGGGAGACGCGCATGCGCGTGAGCCTGTCGTCAATGTGTTACATCACTGTGTCCCTCGGGAAACCCTGGACCGAAGGGCAATCCGCAGGGTTTGGTTTCAGAGTGAACCTCAAAAAGTGAAGGTGAAATTGCTATCACTGAACGAGTGAGCCGCTTTCTGCATATTTGCTCACTCTTATTTGCAGGAAAAATCTAAAATCACCTCTATAGAATTCCATAGTTGCACTGCTAATGAGAAACGAGAAAATGGAAATAACGATGATTTCGCCCTTCCCAGACGACTGATGCTTTATAACTCTCTAAAAGTGTTGTGTTCTTAGTCAATTACCAACCGCTAACCGGAGCCGCATGCGTTGCGCGTACAGTACAGCTCTGCGGCGATATGGGGCGGTGGGGCGTATTTTCTCAACTTTGACCCGACACACGACGAATATTTGACTTCTAAGCTAAACTCTACCCACTCCACCCACCAATGGCTTTTAACCTCTCGGGCTGCGCTGCAAGAGTGATATGGATGTGGTGGTAATCTGCGCTTTTTTCGGTGCATGTCCCGCCCACCTTCATTCTTTCTCGCCAATCTCCCCCCTCCAACACCCCGTTTTCCCCGGCCTCTGAAATGGCTCTGAGCGAAATAAATCCACTTTGGTGGATGCTCCGCCCACCTTTGAAAGTGGCGCGTGGCGCTCCCTATGGGCGGGATATTTCATTCACCCAAGTAGCAATTCCAGCGAAGTTTACGACGAGAAGACAACCTTCTAATCATGAAAGTAGAAGTGGTTGGTCAGTAATGCGGGGATGAAGCAAAAAAAAACAAACAAGAAAAACGGCCTATTAAACAAAAGGGACCTTTTCCCCACTGATTTGTACGTTTGGCAAGTCTCATCGGTGCTCCATCTTGAACGCTGTTATTCTATCCGCTTGAATGGTTAGAGACAGATGGCGTTGGGGGAGGGAGCAGTGACGCGAACGGCACCGGTATGGTCTGCTAAACCGCTGGGTGCATCCCCTCCGCTGCGAGACCCGCACTGCTCTGCACCCTCAGATGAAACGCCTGCCTTTCGACAGGTTATATTTCCCATTCTTTAACGTCCGTTGTACCACGTTCAACGAGATTGATCCTAGAGGAGACTTTTTAAAGGATGATTATTATTTTAGTTTTCGTGTGTTATAGTGATGACAATGGAGGTCGTATTTGAAACTTTCAAGAGATTCGTTTTGATGGAAATCTTGGTTGTAGTGGAGAGCGGAAGTGTTTCATTTTACGGTCCCCACTGATTTCGATCTCCATTGGGCGAAAGCTTCAGATAAGAAACGTGAAGTAGGGAAGAGTAGAACATTTGCCATTGCTTCAAATACATCTACCCCCTTCCCCTGTTCAGCAGAAGTCTGGGAAGGGAAGTTAGTGGAGTTGTGGTGCGGGTTTGTTAACCAGTCTCAGATTCGAATACTGCAGAAAAAGTTACGGTGGGGAGGGTGGTATTAGTTTATTCGTGAGGAGGGGCATTTTTGCATTAGCCGAAGGGTGACAAAGATTTAGAGTGAACGGTTAGGGGCAAGAACTTGGATAGGGTGGGCGGGGTATTTTAGTGTAGGGCAGTCACCGCTCCTTAAAGGAATCTTGCGCGGAAAATTCTTGCACTCTTTCCTAACATGAATATGTCAGTTGTGATCACTGGAAATAGCACACAAAGTTTCACGCATGAAGATTCGGTTTCCGAAGAGAAACAAACTTACAAAAACTACACTATATGGAAAACGAAGGTCAAGGGGCGCTGAGAAGTCCGAGTAGAAAGAGCATAGCAGATCAACATCGACGCAGACAAGATATCGAGCGGTGGGCGGAGCGTGTCGCAACAGGTGGAGCGTGTCAAAGTTCTTAGCGCCTAGCGTCTAAGTAACGCTTTTCGAAGTAGGGAAGTGACGCGACCTCTGCACCTAGCGCTTCCACAGTAAAGCTCACTAAGTGGGTCTGAGCCCGAACTTTGCCTTTGAGAGGATCCTTCCCGGATTACTAGAGACAACACACAAAGTTTCATACACGTGCATTAGCTTTCCAAAGAGAACAAACTCACGAAAACCACACTCTATGGACAATCGAAGGTAAGTGCGCGGAGCCAAAGGCGGGGCATGGAAAGAAGTCCGCCTTGGGGCGGCTACGTATCAGGCGACGCAATGAAAGAATCGGGTTAAAGCGTGCGATTTTGGAGAATAGAGACAAATCGATCGATAGAATAGGATGCAGTAGAAGTGTGAGATGTCAGTGCAAAGGGCCAAAAGGGCAAATTCAAGTTCTTAATAGGGAAGAAACAGATCCATATCCAAGAAACAAGGTCAAGCATTCTCCGCCGCCAGCTTTAAGAAAAGCGCCGACCTTGCTACCTAGCCTTCCTCGACCTGGAGAAGGCGTTCGACCGGCTACCGCGAGCAGTACTATGGAGATCGCTCAGGGAACGAAACGTGCCAGAACACCTGATCTCGCTGGTGAAGGACATGTACGAAGGAGCCAAGGCAGCCATACGCACCCCTCACGGCCTAACGAAGGAGATAAACATCACGGTTGGGGTGCACCAAGGGTCAGCTCTGAGCCCCTTCCTGTTCCTCCTAACGCTAGATACCATGGTGAAGGGCCTCATGGAAGGACCACTGAAGACCATCCTCTACGCTGACGACATCGCCTGATAGCGGATAGCAGAGAGGAACTTCAAGCCAAGGTGCAGAAATGGCAGAAAGTCCTGGCAGAAGGTGGGCTCCGGCTGAATGTCAAGAAGACCAAGTTCCTGAGGGTGCAGAGCCGATCGGCCATGGTGAGACCATCGAAAGAGTGGAGGACTTCCGACCTTGGGAGCGATCTGGCAGCCGACGGCAGTGTGGATCAGGCAGTGAAGGCTCGGGTCAACGCTGCATGGATGAAATGGAGGGTCCACTGGAATCCTCTGCGATCGAAGGTGCTCCAGAACGCTCAAAGGGAAGGTGTACCGGACAGTGGTAAGGCCTGCGATGCTATACGGCAGCGAGTGCTGGCCCCTGAACAAGAATCACGAAAGGCAGCTTCACTCCGCTGAGATGAGGATGCTGAGATGGGCCTGCGGCTGGACGCGGCTGGACAGGGTCAGAAACGAGGATGTCAGAGCGGTCATGCAGACTGCCCCTGTCCAGCTGAAGGTACGGGAACAGCGTCTGCGATGGTATGGGCATGTGCTAAGGAGGCCACAGGATCATCCGATAAGAACAGCGATGGACTTCGAAGTGCAAGGCAAGCGACCGCGAGGAGCCCCAAAGAAGGTGGAGAGACGTATCAAGAAGGACCTAAGTGAAGTCATGGCCACAGCAGAAGATGCCCTGGACAGAGCAAAGTGGCGACGACTGACAAAGACAGCGGACCCTGCGACTGCGCGGGACTAACGCTAGGGAGAAGAAGAAGAGCGACTAGATCCAACCAATACACAGACTGAACAGTCTAATCGAGAGGCAAGGGAATTAGGTTCACTTAACAACAGTGCAACAAACTTGAAGGGTTGCGTTAGAGTGATAGGATGAATGGAGATATGTAGGTTATGCAGTTCTTTCACTTTACACATTTGCACAGTACTTGCAGCAACTTGTTGAAAGACAGACACATCTTCCAGTAGTACGATGTCCGAGCCGAAGCATAGCTTCATTGACTGGTGTGAACATGTCCGGCCAACGTGTGTTAACGTGATACCTACAACTGCGGCGAGGGGTGATGCCAAGGCCACGTCATCAGTTGACCTCTCGTTCGTGACGCCGTATGTTCGTCTTCTACATGTGTGGTTTGATTCACTGGTCTTTCTGGTCTATTCTGTAGTGCTCTTTTTGATTATTTGTTGGTCAATATCACTTACTTACTACATAGCTGTCCTGCAACAATTGTAATGTAACGATTACTGCAATATTGTTCGTTTAAAGCAGTTTTATGTTAGATCATGGTTTATTGGTGCTTACCATGAACTTGTCAGTTCAATCTTATTGAGATTCTCCTTCTCCTGAGTTTGTTCAATTACCACCTGATCTGTCTGTGAAAATTAAAACATAAATTCGAACATCCAATTCGAACCTCATTTGAGTGTTTAAGCATGATGTCCACTCAGGGAACTATAGGAATTTAGCATGATCCCCTTTTTATTTTGCAAGATGAGAAAGGAATTGAAAATAAGACATAGAATCGTACGAAACGGTAGCGACATGATTGGTCGTTCGCTGGAGGCGGCACCCATTTAGTATCAATGCGAGCCGTGTGAGGCGGCTGCCTACTGTACCATCGGGAAATACTCATCATCAGTCGCCTAATTGCATCACCTCTGAGACTGACTACTGTTTAATAATTTTTAGAACTTTAGAAAACACCTCTTTGGTTTGTGAGTTTTCTGTCGACTTCTTAAATATCGAAGGCAGCGATTACGATAGATTCAAGAAGGGTTCAAAGGAGACGTGGTGGTGCTCAATGGTACGCAGTGGCGAAAAAAGCTGAGAAATCCGTCAAGAAAACGCAAAACGGGACCCCCTTTTTTGGCCGTTGGTTTTCACTCATGAACAGGTAACAGCTCAGGACGTATGAACGAGTTCACCGCAATGCGTTTGGTGGCAGCATGCCAAACCACGCTCCAATCGAGTTGCTCCAGTTGTGCGCAGCTCGTCCAAATCACCAACTAAACTAGTGGGCGGATCGCTTTTGGGGGCGGAGCGCTTTCGAAGTCCTGCTCAGCAACCAGCGCACCTTTCGTCGTGAAAGCGCCACATCTCGCTTCCTTGGCAGCCAAGTAACTGCTTCGCGTATTGCATAAAGTAGAAAGCATTGGTGCTTCACCGATGCGCTTCTTCCTTATCGTAATCGCTGCTTTTGAGACCGTTGTTTCATCATTTATCCTCTCGCATAGTACTGTTACAGTGGCATGTCTACCATTCATACAGATACTCCATTTAAAGGCACGAGTCGGGATTGAATTGATGCGTTATTTTGTTCAAACATTAGGCAAGGGGTGCAATGAGGAACATTAGTGAGGAGAAAAAGCAAAAAGCACCATAGAAAACACTAAATTTCCCTTAGGAGGCCGGCCGTAGTACGACGGAGAGACACAGCGCTGCGAGGAGAGGGAGAACGCGAGATAGTACGTCGTACGCGAGAGGACGCAGAGACCACGTATGCCGTGGTGGATTACGCTGGCAGCGCGGGCAGCGCGGCGGCAAGGCCTTAGCGCCATTGCCGCGCACTTTTGGGTCGCGATAGTGTCGCGCCCTCAGTGCTTGGGGAGCCCACTATCGCACCCTCGGAAGAACTTCTGCTGGGTAGTCCAGAATCCTGAACGAGCGAAATTCTTACGGTTATTCGAACATTAAATTTACACTCCAACCCTCAACAAAGAACCTAAACCGTGTGGTATTTGGAAGTATTACTGTCTGATTTAACTTCATTGGTTGGCGTCACATGTAAGGGAAGCTACCACTTGATGTGTGATTTGGTAGGGCAGCTTAGTTATTATACCTACTGCTATTTCTTTTGTGGCTTTGACTGCCGTTCACTCATATTGGAAGGCCACTTTGACACGTGGTTTTCTTATATTAAATCAATTACATCTTCAGAGCCATGGCAGCTTTTTGTCGTCGTCTTGCAATGACCGTCCACAGAGACTACCTTCTTGCAGGTGAGATTTTTTTCGAGAACTCTGATTATCGTTAGCGCTCCAGTTGTAGAAGTAGGAATAATCCTGAAGAACACGCGAGGCGTCTAAGAAAAACAATGGGACCCTCCCCTCCCCCCCCCCACTCTCCCTCATGTCAGTAACGACAGTCACCATGCCCAACTACATACAAATGGCGCATGAAGAAATGTGATTGTTCTAACCATTGCGTACGCTGGCCTTATAGAGCGTCTTATAAGTCACAACATCCGTTTAAAATCGTGTGCAGCTTCAGATCCTAACTTTTTTTTCAACAAAGACGAATTTCGAATCTGTGAGTACATTTGGATGTTCCTCAATTTACACGTTCTAAAAAGTACAGAATTAAACAGCATAACTAGAAATAAGTCGGCAAAATTGACGCGTTGACGACAACGCAGTTTTGACTTTTTTAGCAGCGTGATACCGGCGCGATTTTGCGAGCACGGCCGCCTCACGTCGTGTGATTGGATGGTAAATAAATAAACGTGATTGATACAAATAAGATTGGTAAATTTAAGTGCGTAGAAGCTATCAAGGGGTACAGTAGTGGAATTTCGATCGAAAGACATGAAATACAATGAAAAAGGAGAAATTTGTCAGAACTGGCTGCAATCGACGCCAAAGGCAATTCTACATTGAATGTTCAGATTCCTTATTCACTCCTACTACTCTTTGAACCTTCACACTCATGAAAAGAGGAAGAAAAACGAATTGACTAAAATGAAGATTTTGCAGAGTTCAGAAATCCTCCTCTAAATCGGTGCATATGTGACAATTCTGCGGCCCAATATGTCTTTAGCTATGGTAAGCTAAAAACTTTAAACGAATCGCGCTGTCCGTTGTGGCCTGCAAAATGCGGGAAGTACGTGTCCTGCGTCGTCGTCAACGTGCTAAGAAGGAAAATTTTGGGAATATGCGGACATCCATTTCTCTAACCGCAATAACATCCTTTAAAGTTAAATGAAAAAGAATGGGATGCTATAAAGTATATGATTTTCCTTTTTGAGCGAATGCTGGTAGGGTTTGAACAATTTGAGATATGAAGCTCCTCGTTGAGGATGTTGACCAACATTGCGGAAAAATTTTTTGGGACACGCGAGTTTTGCCCCCTGATCCTCGATCGTTGGCGTAGTTCGGAACTCCGGATTCCCCTCTGCACTTGCGTGTATAGGGTTACTCCTAGCATCGTCCTCTCGACAGCGCGTTGGATAACGCTGACCGCATGCTCGTCCTGCCTGCGCAGAGTCCAAGTCTCTAGGTTAGGGCAGGAAGGACAGCGGAATCGAAGAGGTGGGCACGGAGCCGGATGTTCTTCGTCTTCTTCACTACTCCCTCGATGTTCTTGTACGCTCCCCAAGCCGCTCGTTTCCTCCTGCTCAGCTCTGGAGCTAGATCGTTCATCCGACCTAGGTACACGTAGCTGGAGCATTCGGTGATGTTCGTTCCGTTGAGCGTGAATGGGGCATCAGGAACCAATCCGTTTCTCATAAACATCGTCTTCGTTAGGTTCAGCTGCAGACCGACCTTACCACAGGCGCAGTCGAAATCAGCCAGCATTCGCTCCGCTTGCTCGATGTTCGGCGTTATAAGAACGATGTCGTCAGCAAAACGAAGGTGGTGTAGTTGCCGGCCGTCGACCTTCACTCCCATGTCTTCCCATTCCAGTTGACGCATGACGTTCTCGAGAGCGGCGCTGAAGAGTTTGGGCGAGATGGTGTCGCCCTGTCGAACCCCTCTCTTGACGTCGATGATGACCTCCTGGTAGTTTTGGAGTACCTCTTCCACTCCTGTGTTTCTTTGAATAGGTTTTCTAGAGGTCTGGTTCGGTCTCGACGGGGATGCTTTTCTATAAAACCACGGATCAGATAATGTTACTGTCCAGATGAGGAGTAATTTGATTTATAGCTACAGCATGAACAGGATTTCTAATGTCTGCTCTCTTTCAGTGATAATTGGAAGCGGCTATTCGGTCCGTGCGCTCCGTATTCCATCAATATATGATAGCTTCTGTAGGAAAGCACCTGTCTCCATGTTGAGGTTTCAGCGTGTGTCCTTCTCTTAACAAAATAACTTAGTTTCTGATTTGCTGTGTTCGGCTGTAGTGCCAACTCTGCTCTCTATTATATCGATCTAAGCTGCAATACTTTCTTGGGCTACCCCACTGAATCTTGAGTTGTTTGGAAAGAAGTGATTAAGATAAAATGGGAGCGCATCAAGGGAATATGCGCTCCAAGGAAGCGAGGTGTGGCGCTTCCACGACGAAAGGTGCGCTGGTTGCTGAGCAGGACTTCGAAAGCACTCCGCCCCAAAAGCGATCCGCCCACTAGTTTAGTTGGTGATTTGGACGAGCTGTGTTGCCAGCAGCGGCACAACTGGAGCAACTCGACTGGAGCATGGTTTGGCATGGTGCCACCAAACGCGTTGCGGTAAACTCGTCCATACGTCCGTTCGAGCAGTTGCCCGTCCGTGATCGAAAATTACGGCTACACGGGGGGAGACCGTTTTGCGTTTTCTTGATGGATTTCTCTGCTTTTTTCATCACTGCGTATCACTGAGCACACCCACATCCCCTCTACACTCCTCCGGAACCTATCGTACCTTCGAATACCATTGTCCTACATATGATGATGATGCCGTCGGCTTAATGGAATTTGGGCAGACCACTTCGCACAGTACAGGCTGACATACTTTCAGCGTACTTCGTAGATATCATTTGAGTACTTCGAATCTCATTACGAACAAGAACAGCTGAAGAATTGTCTGCAAATTTATGGGCCATTTTTCATTTTCTCAGGCTTCTAGATTTGTTAGGTTGTAGGATGAATGTTACGACATTTTCGTCCTTCGATCCTCCTTGCGGTCCAACTCTGCTGTTAATATCCAACCACATGCCGTGATTATGAACCGTCGTAACCGTACTTCCATCTCCCAGGAGCTTGTGCATGCTAGGCATCATCTTGTGCGTTACAGCGACAATTCAGAGAAAAAAATTTTGGTGCAGTTTCCGATCTGGAATCCCGTTTCTCCGATAGTTAGCCACTGGCGCTTGCCGTTGGGTTTGATGATGGACGTTTCCTATCCTGTCCTCTTACCAGGTTGACGAAGTGATCCTTCTTTGAGAAAAAGCCGAGAAGATTAGTGTTTATGTCGAGTCACAGCTGCAGTTGATGCCGTGCCAAGTCGTGAGGGACCTAAACATCCCAAGCCCTGTTTTGCTCGAACCACGCAGCAATAGGGCGAGAAGGGTGAAGTGGCAGGCGAAATGGTGCACCAGTTGTTAGTTGACAAGCCGGCTTCCTTCAGGTGGAGAGGCATCGGTGGTGGGTGGGGCAGGCAATTTGGCAACCTTCCTCGGTAGAAGTTGCCAAAATACATAGAGTGGTCAAGTCTAGGGGGTGGCATGCTGGACAGTCCCAGGATCTGTGATGATGTATTAGGTGTTCTAAAAAAAGGAACCCCGAATTTCATTATGACAGGATTCCTATGCTTCATTGGGTAATATGTTCAACAAGTGCTGTTGATGTGAAGCTCCTCAAAATGTTTATGCGACGACGTTCGGGCCTTGAGCCCTTCCTCAGGTCTACAAATACAAACATGCTAATCGTACATCAACAATCAATCTATTAGGTTGTCTCATAAACAGTGTCGTTTTTTTTCAACCAAAAAATTTTCATCTAAATCATGAAACTTTTACATCGTGTTATATACATTCGAAAGAGAATTGTCTGCTCTA
>MU868348.1:65345-110421 GCA_036418205.1 Ostertagia ostertagi
TGGAGATCTAAGGGATATTTCACCGCTTAACTCCCAATAACAGCGGCATCCTTTGCGACAAAATCTTTGGTGATATGCGCCGTGGGCAAAGTGAGTCTTTTTTTGCCCCCCCTCTATATGCTTCCGCGACGCGCTCCCACTTTGTTGTAATCGCTGCCTCAAATATAATAGTTCTAAAGGCTCCTCAGTAGAAGGGCTCTTCAGTGGATCTTCCTGCTCGTACTAGTTTCCTGCATTAAACTTCAGAAGGAAATTCGGAAATGTTGCGAAAACTTTCCCACATTTGATATTATTTTTTACAGACTTACGCTGGTTATGGGGTTTTTAATGGGTACCACATGTCCAGCAATGCGTTTACTACCTTTTATCATCGCTTCCAATAATTTCAGCTAGTAGGACCTTTTCACCAGACATGCTTTTCGCTTTAAGGACATTTTCGAAAAGTGTCTATCTCCGAATATCCGTTCAAACAAATGAAGGTTCGTCAAGGAGCTCAGGAGGATGGAATCAAAACTGCGACATTTGAGTTGATTTTTCAGATCGCGTCAAGATATTGGCGCTTGACATTTCCGGTGCTGATTGTGTTTTCTACGATGAGAATGCCGCTCAAGATTTACTAAGTCGTTATTTTTAATTTGAGCCTCCAGGACACATTTGCCGCTCACTCTTCTGACGGAGCTTACAATACTGAAGCGTACCGTCAGCATACACCTCAATTTTCGGATCTGCTGTTATAACCTGTCTCTTCTTCTAACCATTCATAGCTAGTTCCTTCCTGTCCAACTTATACCTTCCAGCTTCAAGACTCCTTAATTTATGCTTACGGTTATTCAGGTTTTCTCGGCCACCTCTTAATTTTGTAGGCCAATTTGCAGTAGTCTAATCGTAGATCTACATTTTCTAGTTTCTTTCTTGAATTAGAACGGCGCTTCTATCAGGGCAAGGTATTAAATTTTTTACTGGTTGAACACTCAGCATAATGGGTATTTCAAGGAATTGGTGCTATCTAGTCACGTACTTTTTGAATGCTTTCTCTGGCTAAGAACCAACAAAGTTGCGTTTGCTATGGATAAGAGTCGATCCACTGTTCCTGCAGAGAGATTGCTCCAGGTTCAGCAGCGGTCAAAAATTTGGAAAGATTTTTAGTTTTGATCTGGCGCGGCCAGTAAACAAGAAGTTTCTCAAGTTCACATATTGTATACAAAATCAGGTGTTGAATGCGGGATACGGAATATTTTTCCATAATGGGAAATCATAATAGAAAGAAAGGAATTATTTAAAAAAGTGGCGCGTCAAAAGCTTGGAAATTTCTGTTTCCATCACGATATAAGCTGTACTCTTCAGTCTGGATGTTTTTCGCAATTTTTAAAATCAAGTTCACTGTTGTGCAATATTCAGGTGGATTCATGTGGAAAAGAAATGTTACTTTCAAGGGAGAGGTTTGTCTAAACCTCAAAGTGCGGAAGCTGTTTCTCGGTAGTTCACCTCTAAGGAAGTGCTGTTAAAAAGGTTTTCTAGCTTTATCAGACAGCCCAAAACACATAACGATAGCGTCCCACTCAGGGTCAACCGTCACGTCCGAACATTTTCGCGATTCTTGCGACCCCCTACCTCTCGAGGGGGTCCAGTTGCTACCCCCTGCTGGAGTGATCATTTTGTACTTACCTTGAATAGTATAGGGCGACATTCGATTCGGGACCAACTGCCCTTATAAACCGCGGGACTCATGTGGATCGCGGGCTGGATTCTGATACCATTACCAGTCTTCTCACGTGCGATGCAAGTTGCTCTCACCCCACCCCCACCCCCTAGCACTGGCGACACTGCCCTGGCTCACGGATTCCCGCTCCACATTGCAAGGTCACCTGTAGCAGTGAGCAGTGGACCGTAACGAATGGCGTCTATACTAGTCAGAAGGAGTACAAAACGATGCGTTCCCCCTTGCTTTTGTTAGTAGGAATGCTAGACATAAATCCGTTGGCGCCACGAAAAAGGCTGAGCGTTGCGGCGTCAACCTTGGAGCGCGGCAGGTATCACCCGGGAGCTGGAAGAACGGGACGCGGCGAAGGAAAAATTTTATAGGGATATAACTTTCTTAGGACGTACTTTTTTGACCTGTTGAAGTAGATTTTGACTGTGCCTGAGGTGCGCTTTCAGAAAACTACAGGGATTGCCTAACTCTCCGGAAAGTACCTCTTTAGAAGTGGAAAATCTAAAATTCTAAGAAGGTGCACCTTCAACTTTGAAGGCCCATAATATCTTTCGTATGCGACCTGTTGGAGAGCTGTAAAAAGTGTCAGAAACTTCAAATATTTCTCTGTTAACACAGTATATAGAGTTAAGTGATTGACCCCTTTCTCAAAAAATTGTCGAGTTTAAACATTCTCCGTGCGAAAGCGAGCTTTTGGGCTTTCAGCGACCATAACTCACTTCACTTTCATTTCTGTGATCACTTTTTTAATGGAGTGAAAGTACACGATTTGCTCTTTCTAACAAGTTCCAAGTCGTTTCTCAAAGTTCATTTTTCGAGAAGATCACACGTTAACAATTCTTCCCATGGGTTTTGAGCAGCTCATGCGAGTTTTTGAGCTTTCAGCAATGGAAACTTCCTTCACAGAGCTTGCTGGAGAGGGATAAAGACATTTGTGAGACTGCGAGATTTCGGCTTCCTTACTTGTTTCACGATGCATTGGAAGAAGCGGCCCCAAAGAAATAGGTCCCCAAAGAATTTTGTTTTCAACCCCGAGAAGCCGAACCTTTCATAGGGATGCATCCAACTGTTCTTTATTCCTTAAGAAAACACTGTAATTTGCCTAAAACTGTCTCTCTGTCTCATAAATCAAATCCGATGCGGTCTACATAAGCAATTCTTGCCCTCGGATACGCCACGCACGCGCCTGTGGCCGGCAGTCCTCGAAATTGCGACCCCCTTCCGGCCAAAATGCGATCCCCTCGTTCAAACAGTTTGAACGTACGGTTGACCCTGGTCATACTACAAAAGACCGCCTCGTAAAGAACAAAGTCAAGATGCTGCTCAACATTGGCCGGGACCTGATGATACATTTTAACACGATCAGGACTTCGCACATTTTGGTTTTTGGCCGCCTGGGACCAGCGCGATTTTGCAGGCGCCATCGCTTCACCCCACAACAGTGAATTTTGGACTGTAAATACGCGAAACTTCTATGCAACAGAATGCTTCCATTATTGTTCAAGGTGTTCAATTCATCAGGAGTTCCAGTAAAGGAAGATTGACTGAAGTAACTTGTTATGGCAATGAGAGTGTAAATTTCACTTACTTTCGCTTTAGCGGTCCCAAAATTATTTTGAATGTGGTTGTTTCAATGAGAACATATATCGTGCACGTAGAAGAAAAGGGTAATAGGTATTTACCTCTATGTATTACTTTTCTCTTCTACGTGTTCGTGTTAATGGAAAAAAGAGGAACGAAGTGAACGGCTTTTTCGTAATGTCCAAGAAACCTCTGCCAAACTTAGGAATATTCATATTTGACCATTCTGAGAGCCACATGGTTCTTGGCTATGGTGTTGTATAGCCTATAGAATGAATACAAAAAAAGCTGGGAAGAAGTCGGGCATCTGCGAAAAAACAGGTGTAATGAGTGTGGGATACATAGTTGCCACAGTGTCCATGTGCAAAGTGGCGGCCTACATATAAAGTTGCGGCGCTGTCGCCAAGACGTTAAGGAAGATAACCTAGCAAGAACCCGATTCAAGGGTAGGACGGCCCGACTTACTCCCACAGGATGATGGCTGGCCTGGACCAATGCTGAGAGGTAGCAAAATGTGCTCAGCGACGAAACGGATTTCTGCCTTTTTGGAAACGAAGTTGCAGACTCTGTGAAGTGCTCTATCAACCTGAAACCTAATTTTAGGTTTCGAACCTAACTCTCAGAAACAGTGGGAGTGTCGTCACAAATAAGAATGTGTACGACCATTTGGCGATTTCCCTTTCTCAATACCCAGCGAGATGTGGTTATGCTGAAAGCAAGGTTAGTCTAAGGAATGCAATGCTTTCCTTTGTTATTCAGAACTAGTTGAAAAATATGGGTTTTCTCTCGCGACAATAATCCAACGCATGCATACCTTCTTATGGTCGCCTTCCTGAACTCAGAAAAAATTCTGTTATGAAGCGACCAACTCAAGATTTCAACACCATTCGAGTTGCACAACTTGGGGAAGAGCTTGCATGTTGTACAATACGTTCCGGTGCGGAACTTTACAGGACCTGCAATTTGACTTACAAACTGTATACTTCGACTTGAGAGCCCAGAAATGATGGTGTGTGGTTCTAATCAACGTCAAAGTCAATAAAGTAGGGTGCCATTATACAATGAATATACCCACAATTACCTAAGAAATTTCCATCTTCGCATGTGTTTTCGAGAGCTAATGAGCTGGAATCGCTTTGGGATTGTAAAGTTTCCTCTTTTAACGCGCCACTCTTCTAAAAACCGCATTTTTGTTTACGATTTTCGTTTTTGGGAAAACATGATGATATTGTATACTGCATATGGTTCGTATGTTATTAATGAATTCTTGGCAGTTTCGTTGGATGTTGACTGCAATAGCCCTAAACAAAAAAGTTTCCAAATTTTGACCGCGACTCTACTGGCGTAGAATCCCGAATCGATTTACAGGGTGGCCGAAAAGTATAAAACGCTATGTTTTTGTGTGTAAAAACCAAGAAAGAGACCCGATCAGGAAACCGACTTCACACAAAGATAGAGCTAAGCTACTTTATCACTTGTGCAGAAGGAGCTTTACATTTGAGGACTCTGTTTTGGGAGAGGCCTCCTGGCGTCCAACGACAAAATCAGCAGTGCGCCGCAGGTAGCCAACGGCGATGTCGTCCCACCTCTTCTCAAGCGCTAAATTCAGAGCACCCACCGAGCTGGAGAAGTATTACAAGGTCTCGCTCTACAACATCCTCATATAGAGTAGTCCATCGGGTTAAGGGTCTGAGAAGAAGAAGGTCACAATTCCTAGCTCCATTGGCGCTGGGGTTGAGCACCTAGGATGGCTTTGGCCGATTTGAACGCTTATTAGGGAGCCCAGCTTCATTGAAGAGCAAACTATCATTGAGCAAAATGCCCTTGAATCCAGGACAAAATGCCGTACCTCATTAAGGTCTTTTGCAAGCCCTGCGACTTAATCCCAACATTTGTGGAAGATGAACTTCAATGGGGCTGCACTTTTGGATGTTACCCCATCACAAACCACCACGCCCTCAGGAGAAAGTTTATTGGGAACCAGACGTTATCTCATAGGCTCACTCTTACTTTCTGGCAACAACTGCCTCTGAATTTGGTGGTTGAAAAGAAGTTTCCTCCGGAAAAATTTTCTCGTTAACCCAATCCGAGGGAGAGATGCGGCGCACCTTAAGCTCGTGCAGAAACATTTTGCATTTTATCAGTCAAACCGATTCGGTTTGCTCCACTAAAAACCAGCATAGAACGCGTCGGTCACCCTTCAAATAATGATGGCCTCTCAAGCTCTTTTGGAAGGAGTGACGGCAGATCCTGAGATCAAAAGCGATGTGACCCACGGTGGCTTCATCGTTGTGAGCTATCCTCTTCTAAGCGAATGCCCCAGTACTCTGGGTGTGCACAGTTCTTCAATTTCCACTTTTTGCAATCCCACAGACTTGTACTCAAACCTTTAGAGCACAGAACAATTTTTTAATTGTTGAAGAGGGAATACCGAGTCGCTTCCCGAAGTTGCAATTTTAAAGACAGTCATTGGGGTGCCTCTTGGCAATGGGTCGATGCAAACAAATCTTTATGGCGAGAGTTCAAATGAACTTTGGACCAAACAACTAATGGTGCTTCTTACATAGTGTCAAAGCTTTCGAATAGATCTGAAACTTTCTAAAAATACTCCACGGCTTAGTGCCAGCAAGCGGTCAAAGCCGCGTCCTATACTTTTCGGCCACACTGGCCATAGGTTAAACGTGTTGAAAGCCCAGTGAGCCAATCCTGACTTCAAGCCTCAGTCGCGACACTTAGCGCAGGATAGGTGGTATATTTGAAATGGCTCTCTAAACTGTAAAGTAAATTCCTTGCTTTCCTAAATTCCTTTTATAGACTATTTGGGTTCACTTTGTGGTGGTCAGAAAAGTAGTCTGCTGAAAAGTGAAGGGTGTGGAAAAGCAAACTCCATTAAACCCATTCCGGACTACCTGACACTCGTGGGGTGTCAGGAACCCACTTCGCTCCCTGTGGCTGCCCTGAGGTACTAAAAGAGGATTGAGGTACTAAATTTTTTTTCAGGTTTTTCGACGAAATGTTTCATGTTGTTACATATTTATGTAACTACTCATGTTGCGCGTGGGGAAAAACTTAGGCTTCCATTAGATTGTAAAATAATTGAAAAATTAAATAGTTTTCCACATGAAGCTCAAGAAAACAATTATAAGTCATTTCAAACATTTAGTAAGAGAATTTATGACATTTCGTGCACGCCGTATTTGATACTACTTAACGTTCCAAACGTTTCAGACTTTTTCCGGTTCTTTTTTCCCAGTACAACTTATTTTGAGCAATTTTCATCCTTTCCTGCCTTTTTATGGGCCTGTCATTTTTATTAGACGACGGATTTTTTTGTCATAGTCAACATAAATATATACATATACTTTTAGACATACAAATACAAAAACAAGACAAAATGGCTCAATGAAAACACATATTATCTTTACGACATTTACTCTCGCAGCGCACTACGCGGCGGTGAGCATGAAAAGGCGCCTATCACACGGGCCCATCACGGTGCGCGGTTCTTGAAGGGATAAAGTAGACGGAAACTGAGAACCAAGCCGTAAGAACAATACCGTCCTTCTATAGAGTGTGAAAAAAGAGCATCATTATCAATAATAGCACACTCCCTGCAATTCGAAAAAGAGCCAGGCCTGAGACACAGACCTCGACTCTGATTCCATTTATTGCCAAGCTCCAGTGGTTGTCCTGCTATACTCACAATTCAAAATTCTCTCAGAATTGAACTTGTAGTTTTTCAGGCAACGGTTCATATTTGGAAGCGTTCGACAGACGCCTTCGCCTGCGATTATGCTCGATTCATATCGCAGACGCAGTTGAGATACGCCAGCTTTTCTCCATAAAAGGTACGTTTTATAATGTCTTACAATCTCTATTCAAAGCTGCGACCACTGATTTCATATGCCAAAGGTGCCTGCAATGAACCATGCAAAGACTGCTCATCTATTAGTTTTCGAGTAGCTCGGAGGAAACTGGTGCTAATGTGTGTGCGGCTTCCACGTGTACAGTGCGGGTCCCACCGCTAGAAAGTGGTACCTTCCTTCTGGGAAGCTTTCTCAGCTAGCGGACTAGACCGGTGTACTATGGTACTCTTTTCTGTCGCTTTTGAATTTGTAGGTGCAAATTCCTCAAATGATGTTTCAACAATGTATTCGATGAAAACAAATGATTTCTAGACTGTAGAAGTGGTTGCTTCATACCTTGCTTCTTACCCTCACATCACTCTGTTTCTCCGCTACTCTAACTTTTTTCCCAACTTTAGCCTGAGCACGGAACGAACAACAGGAACTCCTGAATGCAGACAGATTTGTTCTTCCTTATAAGTGGCGCAGTTGATCAACGTATACAGGGGGGGCCAAAAAAAAAGACATTTTGCCTCCACTTCCAGATGGATTTAAGCACATTTTTACTCGACTCAGACCGAACGGTTCCAACTTATTATTAAAGAGTGCATTCCATTCTATAAGAAAATCTTTATAGTGGCCACGTACGTGGACGGCATCAGAAGAATTAGCCCTGGAAACATGGTGCACTGGTCGATCTCAATGGGGTCTTCGAAGGATCGTGTACCATAACGACCCTTACTGGAAAGCTAGTTCCGAGGGGATTTGCACAGTGGTAGCTAACGCCTCTAGGAAAAACTATCCAACATTAAATCGATTCACAAAATTGCTTAAGAGCTTCAGGCTGAAGCTCTTACGGTAGACCTCCTTGAGCCTGACGACGGTGACAGATGACGTCATATTCTGAAGACGGTGAGGGCAGTGAAGGAGAGCCTGCGTCTAATAGAGGAACACTTGGGGAATACTCTGCTGAGGAACTCCCGTCAACTACAGCAATCTGTGCGAAGAAAAAAGAGCCGAAGTCCGACATAGGCAAAATGTCTTTTTTTTGGCCCCCCCTGTATGTGGAGGTCCGGGGATCAAATCCGGGTCGTGAGTCGTCCGGGCCAACCAAGCCTTCCATCCCGCCGGGGTCGATTATTTGGTACCAGACTTGTCTGGGAGGATGAAAAACACTGACTTGTACATCGGCTGGCCCCCGCAAGTCATTGTATAGGCCAGATCGCATTCAAAAGCCACTGCGAATGTACAAATGGAAGCAGGATACGCGCCGCATCCCAAAAAGGGATTGTTCAGTGGAAACGCTTTATCCTTCGTCCCTTCATCGGGAAGTTGCTACCTTTGGACCATGGCAGATCATGGAAAACGGTTACACCAAGCAACTACGGTCTGAGCCACTTTGATAACCCGCTGTCTCTCACGAAGAGTTGCCTTGATGTCGTTAACTAAGTCGTGTGCCAAAACTGCCCCCTTGTGTAAGGATTGAGACAACATTTGAGTGGGCGAGGTATTCGTTTCCATCAGTCATGACGCAAGCCTGAAGCAGTGATATTTTTATTGAGCTATATATTCCTTTGCTGCTGACTGAAATGCAGTTCTTCAAAAATGCTTTATTTACGACGTTTCGGGCCATAAGTCCTTCTTCAGGTCTATAACACCATCCATACATCCTACTTACTATAAAGCGCTTCGTCTGTCGTACACACATCAGCTAAGCGGAGCCCCACCTACGGTGGGCGTGGCGTGCATCGAAATGAACTATACTGACGACCACGATTTCAATTTCAGTGACAACACAACCTCTAAACTGGACCACACAGTGGGTAAAGGTGTGCATTAGTAACATCGAATTAAGGAGACCCACCTCCGGCGGGCGGGGCATTCTCCGAAAAAAGTGCCTTATGAAAAATTTCATAACTCGGTTGGTAGAAAGCCTACAGAGCAGAAATAAGTTGGGTGTAGGGAAGCAACGTCCAAGGTGCTCCCAGCATACACGACGTTGGCGGAGGTCGGCCCACAATGGGCGGAGCGCGCCCTGAAGTGTACAGCGTTTTCTACAAGTCTTCATAATTCGGGCCGGAGAAGTCTTAATGAGCGGAAAAAGGTGGATAGAGGTGGGGGAGGAGTGTACGTTAACCGTCATCGGTGGACGGTGCACTTCCAAAATGGGCAGAGTTTGCGACGGACATTCATAACTCGGCTCGAGAGGTCCCAGAGATATGAAAAAACGGAGTTAGAGGTTGGCGAGGGAAAGGAGGTTAACTGTTATTGACAGGCGGGGCACGCACCAAAGTGGGCGGAGTTTGCAACGAAAATTCATAACTCGGCTCCAAGAAGTCCCACAGATAGGGAAAAATGGGGGTAGAGGTTGGCAAGTGAAAGCATGCCAACTGCTATTGGAGCACGCACCAAAGAGAGTGAGTTTGCCAAGTGTCGTAATTTGGTTCCAAGAAGTCCCAGAGACCGGGGAAGAAAGGGGTAGAGGTCGGCGAAAGGAAGGGCACCAAATGCTATTGGTGGGCGAGGCACGCACCGAAGCAGGAGGAGTTTGCCACGGGATTTATTGGTCCAGGAGCAGTTCGGAGACCGGAAAAAACGAGGATAATGGTTGACGAAGAAAAAGAGGTTGAAAACCGTCGATGATGGAGCGGATAGAATTTAGCTGTGAAGTCTGATATTCGTGGTGTATCAGGCCAAATTTGAAATTTTCGCCGCACCATCAATATCGCCGCAGATCTGATCTATGTTGTGCGCGCAAGGCGTGCGGCGCCAGCTGGCTAATTATAAATATTAGAGAGTGAATCATCTGCAACATGAGATACGAAGATAACTAACCCATAACAAAAGGGAGAAAGCCGGGTTGAGGAAAGCGGATCGACTCCCCTGAGTTCGTGAACTGCTGTAAGGAGGATGGGATAGAAATTTGGAAGGAAACTTGAAGTAGATCAACCTCTTTCGCTACTCACACAAGAAAAGTAGAGCAGCCAGATAAAGGGCAATCGTGATAACGATGTCAAAATCCGATACTCTTCATTTACCCATACCTCCATCTCAAAATCATTGCACAGCGATTATTTCCATAGGACTAGGTAGATGCGAGCCGCCCTTACGAGCAGTACGGTCATCCTTATGTCCCTACGTCGCATTCACTTATTCCTTCTCTAAAACACTTCGGAAAAATTCAATTGTAAGCCTTACTGGTATGCGAAAAACCAGTCAAAGTAAGTTTAGGTGGTGTAGTCTTGCTTGGGCACTCATGCCTTCTGTACGTAACCGATGAGCGAATATTCGATGGGAAAATCGAAAACAAGGCGTCATTGTACAAGTTCGGTGCAGATCCATACTACATCAAGATGTTGGCCGACGATTTTGTATGTTTCAATAACAATTTTTATCCGTATAGCTTGTCCAAATGCTTTTCCTTCTTTCAGGTGGCCGTGATATATCGTGATTGGAGAATAACACTCAATAGACTGCTGCTTGTGCCTGGAAAGCCAATTCTTATGGCCCAGGTTGAGTCGCAGGTGCTACACGGCCGGGACGAAATGTAATTCCAGATCTCCATGTTGTAGAATACAAGCCAATTTCACTTCAAAAGAATTAAATTAGAACTGCTTAATAAGAAGGCTTACCTACGAAATCAGAATTCATTTGATTCACTCACACAAGAAGCTACAGTCCATATCCGGCAGACAGGGTGGGCGGGGCCATGTGCGAAATTGCGAACTACACAAACTTGATAGTTGTCGCAGCGAACAGCTGATTTGTATTCGTTGGTTTCTACTATTATTCTGATGTTCTGCTGTATTCTGGTATTCTCTAGCACTACTCTACTTATTCAGCAAAACAGGTAAGTCAGTTTCACCGAAAACTATGCTGTTTTGCATGTTATTTGCATGATTTTTCGCAAATGTCGAGATTGAATCGTAGTTTTTTATTTTATTCGTAATGCTACCTTTTTCCTTTTGACTTCTTCTTCGCTACCATCTTTTATGTGTTTCTTTCGTTGTGTGGAACACTATCTGATGCTGTTTTGAAGCAACTTGTCGGTTGTGCATGCAATATTTCAGGTAGGGCAGCAGTTGTAACAATTGCACCGCCTTCTACGTAAACTATTTAACAAATGCAACCTTTTCCAAATTTCGTTTCGAGGATCATACTTAATCTTTACTTCCAAAGCATTCTATACTGTTTAAGAACTCTCTTTCCTTTGCGAACTGTGTTGTATTCCTCACTACGGCTGTCGCTTCCGCAGCCCTTGTCCAAAATGCCTCTTTAGATGCGAGGATTCTTTTTCTTTGCTTTCACATCCAATAAACATTAATTGCAAGTCATATGGTTTGCTAGTAGACATCTGCATGTCATTGAAAAAACTAACAAAATTCTTCTGTAAAAAAAGCAGTTCTCCATGAAAGCGAAAGTTTTATTACCATTTTGGACAAGGGCTGCGGAAGCGACAGCCGTAGTGAGGAATACAACACAGTCCGCAAAGGAAAAAGAGTTCTTAAACAGTATAGAAAGCTTTGGAAGTAAAGATTAAGTATGATCCTCGAAACGAAATTTGGAAAAGGTTGCATTTGTGAAATAGGTTACGTAGAAGGCGCTGCAATTGTTACAACTGCTGCACTACCTGAAAAAGTGCATGCACAAAACCGACGAGTTGCTTCAAAACAGCATAGTTTTCGGTGAAACTGACTTATCTGTTTTGCTGAATAAGTAGAGCAGTGCTAGAGAATACTAGAATACAGCAGAACATCAGAATAATAGTAGAAAACAACGAATATAAATCAGCTGTTCGCTGCGACAACTATCAAGTTTGTGTAGTCCGCAATTACATACATGGCCCCGCCCACCCTGTCTGCCGGATATGGACTGTAATAAATAAGTGTTTGGTGCCCAATACTTGAATAATTGGCACTATTGCACTATTACAACCCAGAGGAGGCCGAGATGGGTCGAGAAATAATTTTCGCTAAAACTTCTGCTAAGGGGGGGAGATCGAAGGTCCTGATCACGATTATGACATCCATTTTTGGCGCCAGCGCCAAAAATGGATGTCAAATAAAATTGGCGCTCTTTGGCGCCACGTGACGCCACAACAGATTATCACCCAACTCGCTGTAAACTTCTGTGTATGGTTGTTTGGGGCCCTGATTACGAATATGACACCCACTTTTGACATTCATGCTATTCAGTGCATGCTTTCTACTTTTATAAGCTTTCTCACCCAGCGCCTAAGACTAAGTAAGCTTAGAGGAGACCCCGGAGTGGGTAAACCACGCATCGTGTGGCAAAACTTGGAAAGCAGGGCACCTGAAAGCAGAATTGCGCAAACAACAAAAACAAATGTCATATTCGTGATCAGGGCCCCAAATACTCCCTACACAGAAGTTTACCGCGAATTTAGTTGGAGTCAGTTGTGGTGCCACCTGGCTCAAATGGCGCCAAATTGGCGCCAGCGTCAAAAATGAATATAATATTCGTGATGAGGGAACTCGACAACCCCCATAGCCGAAGCTTCAGCGAAAATTATTTTTTGAATCGTCTAACCCCTACTGGTGTTGTAATAGTGCAATAGTGCCGAATAATTGACTTATGTAAAGCATATCCAACCGAGTTAAGCGCTTCTTCTTCGATTGTAATTTGGCTGCAGAAATGCGTCGCGGCACGGGACGGTTATGTGCGAGATAGGCCGTTTATACAGCGTGAGCACCCAAAGTCAACGTGAATTATGATGTTTCATCCGTAGTCACGTGCAGTGCGACGTATTGACGCGCGCTCTGCGGTAATTGAAAGTAAGGGAAGCCATGGCTCGCGGCAATTCAAAAAGTCCACCCCCCCTCTGCCACATTAGGAAGAAGCGCTCTGTTTTCTTGAGTGCCACCAAGTGGTTTACCATAGAGCAGGTCCTTAGCTGTCATATGGTGGGAGTTCATCATCCTCCCTTTGCTTACTCCACGCTTTCATTTCCTTTTCATGCACGATTTTTTTACAGAACGTCTGTGTACTTGCAAGGATTCTCATGGGACACATTAGTCGCCATTATCGGAACCAACAAAGGGCTCGTTGCTGTTTACGCACCTAAGAACGGTCCACTCTGCAGCGGCCATTATGTTGGAGTGATGGTAAACAAGCATGAATCTACGTAACACCAACGACTATGTAACAAGTTCGGACCAGGGTGGAAATCGCTTAAGGAAAAGATAACGGTTCGTCGAGGACTCTTCACGCTCTCCCACGCGGATGCTCATTCTCGCCACCCGCGAGCCGTCTGTACTCTCCGCGCATTCATTCACTCCGCTACGGACGTAAGCAAACCAGCCTTTTGCACATCGGCTGGGACCGTATCCTGAATGTGGAGGGATGGTGTCTCGACGGTGACGACGACGACTTCAACGCGGTCCTTAGAACCGCCACAATTGGCGCTTACTTAGAACTAAGCCTTAAAGAGAGGACGGGTCCGTCCCTCTCCTAGGCTTAGTCCAAGGGTGAGCAGGACCGGTCCTTCTGGCGAGCTACTGGATCAGCTGCACCTTTTGCGTCAGTACTCTCCTATCGTACCAATCTAGTTGAAGTAAACCGTCGACCGTTGGGGACCCCATCCCCTCCCCAACATTCAGCATACGGTCCCAGCCGATGTGCCAAAAGGGCTGGTTTGCTTACGTCCTCCGTTACCTTCGCACGGTAGAGAGCCATAGTTGAGGAATTCCTCGTTCGTTATTCACCCTGGTTCGAACTAGTATATGGGCAATATGAAATTAATGTGTTATCCAGGTTTCCCCATATTATGTGTGCTGACAAACTTATTTTAATGCATGTATATTTATATATACTATGTTTTAGCACCCTTCTTGGGTATGGGCAGGTTTAATCCACTAGGTAAATTCAGGGTTCTGATCGCTAATACTTGAATATTCTGATACGTTACACGTTGAGCTCTTTGAGACAAACAGCACTATTTTACGGTCTTCGCTCATACTGAGGGCACTTTTCGGGAACATGTCTATGAACTCCATATCTCCTGCGCCTAAAGGTGGAAAAAAATTATCATGGAGATGGCAGTTCAGCAGTCGTTTTGCATTGCGCTGGATATAATGCATTGCGTACTACTAATAGCACACTTTAAGATTATCCTAGAGTGCACATTGAAACCGACGCGAAGTTTGATCAAAATGAAATGTTGCTTATGATATAGTGAAGAGGACTACCCGGACTACCGCCTTCAATAAGAGCGGACGGTGCAAGAGCATTTGCAGTGCACTAGCGGTAACGCGGCAGCCAACCACGAAAAACACATGCCAGAACTCAGCTGTGAAAATTTATTCGCAACAGTTGAGCATTTACAACACAAAGAACCACTGTAAATCTATTAACTGTAACTGTTAACCGAACTGGCCGAGGTATCTCGGTGCCTCGTTCTGCCCCACATATAGTGTAATTGGTGTCAGCAGCTTTTTCAAGAAAGATTTGGACGAAAATGGACGTGGAGAAATCCAATATGGGAGCACTTACAGCGAGTAGATCACGCTTTGAGCAAGAATCTGAAGCGATTTCGTGACGCGACAACTTTTTTTCCGGGGATCAAAAGCAAGAAATCAATCGAGGAATCAGCACGGCGTGGAGCATTGACAACGGAACATTCGAGCTCTATGGAAAGCCGAATCACGCTTTTCTGGCCAAAGTTTTATAAGCCCAATTCTCACCTTGGCGTACGGATGTGAAAAGTGGTCGTTAATGAAAAGAGCAGAATTTATAATACAATGCCGGATGAAGCGTCAAGTTATGTCTTCGACTCTCTGACAAGGTATCGAACGCAGCAATGCGAGCAAGGACAAAACGAACAAAACTAAAAAAGCCGATTGTGCGACGTGCTGATGAATTTTAATTCCTACGAAAGCAAACCAGTTGGATGGCCATGAATGTGACTGAGAACGCAATTCAAGATGTTCGCTGGAGGAGACTTAAAAATTAGGGCGGCGTCTTCCAAATGGTTCCCCAGAATGACCCGTTTGGCTTTTTATGTCAGTTAATAGATGTAAAGGTCAATTGTTAAATTCAACATGCACTGAACTGAGATGTTTCCTTCCTCTTTTAGAATCGAGTGAACGATATAGATGTGTTTGACGGCAAGGTCTGCGCTGTCACTAGTAGTAAGCAGATATGCCTCTGGGAGGACACCCTTATAGGAGACGCTCTGAACGACTCGTGTCCTTGGTGAGTCTCTAATATCTAGCGCAAACATGCCATATGGCGGAGCTTCATTTTTAGTGCTAGGAAGCTCTTCCTGTTTTATACATCTATCTGTTGTCTTCTTTATTTACTGTAATTGGATATTATCTACTTGACTTCTACTATAAGTAGTTGTTAGCTATTCCTGCATGTTTGGAACAACGTTTTTGACCATAGCGTGTGTCCATACCCTTTAATAGTAAATAGGATTTTTAAGGTGTTTTGCTGACGGGGCAGGCGAGTACCCTTGTTAAATACGTCACATTTGTCGATCAGCTCAAGCAGACTCCTATAAAACCAGCAGCTCGGCAGACTTCTCGGCTCTTCACGACCCACACCGGTCTATCACCCTCCCCGTAGAAGAGAAGGACCAACTCCCCAGGTCTATGGGACTCCTAACGAATCCAACCTTCCCTGAGGTGTTCCGGTCACTATACTAATTACTAAAAGCGCTTCAGATTGACAAATTGCAGAAGTTAAGCCAAACCATTTCGATTAAATGCACTATATCATCATCTTTCTACAGGGAAGCCATGCGGACATCCGATCCAAACCACATCATTCCGCAGTTTATTTTCATTGACTTCAACCAAATGTGGGCGGAAGTGGTGTAGTGGCAAGTGGCACGCTTACCAGTGAGCGGTCCGGGGATCAAATCCTGGGCCGTGAGCCGCCCGGGCCAACCAAGCCTTCCATCCCTCCGGGGTCGGTTGATTAGTACCAGACTTGCCTGGGAGGATAAAAAACACTGACTTGAACATCGGCTGGCCCCCGCAAGTCATTGTGTAGGCCACATCGCATTCAAGCGCCACTACGAATGTTCAAATTGAAGTAGAATGCGTGCCGCATCCCAAGACGGGATTGATTAAGGGCAAATGCTTTATCCTTTATCCTTTAACAACCAAATACCGTGATTACCCTAGTTTTGAACGACTTTATGCCGTTGGGGACGTTGATGAGGAGCTTGTGATGAAGAAACGGTCCGAACCTTTCTAGCAGGGAGTAAATTGATACCGAAGCTCGAGTTGTCTAGAAGAACATTGTGTGACTGGACTTTCCTCAATCATGGAGAACAGTATAGCGTAGGTTCCATCTGATCTCTGGTCGAAATGATGCACCGAAGTAAGCTTCTGCAAGCTTCTGATATCTAGAATGCGTCGTAGACGAATTGTTGGTGTATTTGGGTGAGCTGTATTGAGTCATAGAGTCGTTCAAGAAGTTTTCGGGTTTTTCGATGTTGCTAAGTCGCTCAGATCCTATGCCGTACGTGCAACATGTCACAGGCAAGTACTTTCCTTTAGCTACGAGTATTGGCGATAAACGCAGGTGGAGTCCGATGCGCACCCAATCTTCACATCCGCCCCTTCCACCAGCCTCAACTACAGTAATCAGTTGACAAGCGGTTTTCTAAGTGTTAGAAAAATCACTGACTCGTCTCCGAGTTTGCACCAGCTCAGAAATTTCTAGCTATGAGAAAAGAGCATCATCTATCAGCATAGACTAGAATCAAACAAGTTAATCATTTAATCAGTCAAATTCAATCAGTCGAATTTATTGAAAGCAAGCGAAACACCATTTATTCAGTTGTGAAGTAAGGTAATATATACCCCAGCCGAACACTCGACCGCACAACCGCTGACATTGGTAACCTGAGGCTGAAAAGTTTTAAAGTCGTGAAACATTAACAGGGTCAGAACATTGGGTCAACTGCGCACACTTAATAGCGAGGTATCTTCTTCCGTTTTCCTTCAAGTAAGACCAGTTATTTCACCTACATTCGCAGCTGTCTTTTTTAGAGGCACGCAGCGGCTTCCTTTCTGGTTCTGTAAGGTTTGGGCCAGGGAACTGCGCCGACTGTTCTATTGAAATTCCCCGTGCTGCCGAAACCACATTCTCATGCGAGGACGTCATATGACTTGGCTTGGCACGTTATGAGCATTTGCTCTGCTAACGAGGTCACTGTCGTGCGCCTACCCTGTCTGGGGATACATGACACCTTCTAGAATCTGCCATATGCTTTTTATTAATTACCTCTCAAACATGAAAAGTGCACGCTTGAAGTGAGTGGGAGTAGAATTGTTTGGTCAAGCCCAAAATGGAGATTTCCGCTTCGGTTTCTTCGTTCTTCTCATGTCGTCTGGAGCGACGGCTATAAGTCTGTAATAGTGAGCAGTAAGGGTGTTTTTTTATGTACGGCACCCAGGAGAATGTTTTATAAATCAGCAGCCAACGGTGAAACGAGGTAAAGGCAATAGTTGCCGCGGAAAAAAAGTGTGACCACGTTACAGGTCTGAGGCACTGATGAGGGCAGACGTATACTTTTGTATCCTAGAAGATTTTATATATCCGTAGACTCAACGTCGCATGAAACTAACTTCGTTCAGCAGAGCAACGAGTAAAAGCATCGTGCCTCGCACATGCAGGACTGTTTTGGTAGCAGACGGTACCTTCGATGGAGTCAGTTATCTTACCCAAATATCGCAGAACCACTACCGGACGAGCTGCTAATACGTCCGTCAAATATGTTATGAGTATTAGAGAAAAGGTGTTCCTAATCGAGAGAAAATGAAAAAAGATGGCCTACTTAACACGTTGACGACATCGCTCGTTTTGTGCTTCTGCACCGCGTGGGACAAGAGCGATTTTGCGAGCGCAGCTGCCGCACACTAAATCCATGGATTTTAAGTTGCAATACTTAGATGCGATAATGTGCTTTCAATGATGTTCGATCTGTCTGGCTTGAGTAATGGAAGTTCGCTTTAAGTGACGTGTTAAGGCCATGAAAAGGGAAATTTTACCTAATTTCTCTTTAGTGGTCCAAAAGTTAGTTGGACATGGATGTCTCAGTAGAGACACATATCTTCCCATACGAAAGTCTGTATTCGCCTCAATCATTCCTTTTTATACCATGCTTACGTTATTGAAAAGAAAACGAGAAGTAAATTAAACAGACACATCCCAAGGTCCGGAAAACGTCCGCCAAATTGAGGAATATTTGGCCTTTCTGTGGACCATGTGGTTTTCAAGTATGCTAACGTATGAGCTACAGAATGAGTACAAAGACCTTAAGAATAAGTTGCGCAAGCGCAAGAAAAAGGTGTATATGTTCCACGAGGTGCGCAATGTGGGACGCCTTGCCGGGTCACACTGTCGTCAACGTGTTAAAGGCAAACGTCGGGCTCAATATGGGTATTATGGCGACCGAGACTGCGTATGAAGACGCGGAATGTAACGACAGTGGAGAAAACGAAAAAAAAACCGTCGACAATGCCGAAAACGAAACCACCGCACCCACTAGCAGTGAAGGAGGCTTGCTTGAGAGAGGGCCACATTCAAACGAGCTTTCCGGATATGCCAGCCGTTCCATCGGTTGAAACGGCAATCAACCTAGCTGATTTCACACGTTATGCCAGCTAGGTTCGCTCCATATCCCGCGGTGGGCGGGCCTAGCTGATGCAACGAAGCAGTAGCTGTAAGTAGTAGGCCAGAGGCCTTGTCGCCGCGCAATCTCGAGTCAGGAGCGTGGCGTCACCCTTCTGAACGCAGTCCTGGCCATGGTAGTGATGGAACGGTTTCTATGACCGCCTAATCGTGACTCGTAGCTTTGGCCTAACTCGAGTTTATTTATTGATATTTATATTTATTTATCCCATGCTCAGGCCCTGTTACTGGGTAAACAACTCCGGAGAGTTTTCGGCAATGTTGTATTTGCTTAATTTTATTTTGGTTGTGCAGTCGGTCATCCTGTTGGAGTAGATATAATACCAGTTTAGCCATTCGCGTGCATCACACGATACTGCAGTGGTACAAAATAGAGCCGTTGATTTTTATAGTGCAACTCCGCCCATCTCGGTTGTGTCCACCAACAGCATTTGACCCCTTCCTTCGCCAACCCTTATCCACTTTTTCCTAGTCTCTGAGACCTCTTTGAATCTACCTGTAATATTACATGCCAAACTCCGCCTACTTTGGCGCACGAACCTCCACCACACATCAACCTCTCTCCTATTGTCGAACCTTACCTCTTTTTCCGGACGCCAGGACGTCTTAAAACCGTTTTACAATGTTTTGTTGATAGCTCCGCCCACCTTGGTTCACCCAGGTCAAGACTTATTGGAACCGAATTGTAAGTTTAGGGCAATCTCCGCCCACGTTAGTGCACGCCCCCCCCACCAATAGCAGTTGACCTCGTTTGCGTTATTGGACTCTGTCCACTGTTTCCCTGGGGTTATTGCAACCTAATTGCAAATTCGGTGGCAGACTTCGCCCACATTGGCTCACATCAGCCTACCACTAACATTCAAACTTTCCTCTTTCAGTAACCTTTATTCACTTTTTTTCCGGTTTCTAGGCCGCTCAGCTCAGATGTTCTGGTCACACATTGGTTACTGCTCTCCTCAACCACTTTTTTCTGCTGCTTTCTCCCAACCGAGTTATAAGCTTCTTTTATTGAGCACCGCCCCTTCAGAGGACGCTCCGCCCACCGTGGGGGTGGGTCCTCATAATTCGACTTCTCAACTTTGACCATTTTTCACAGATTTCGAGCTGTTACTTTGCCTTACTCGTTACTTTGCCGTCGGCACTGCCCGATTCGGTGTGCGGCTGCTCACTGTGGGCGGAGTACTGCCCAGATGGTATGTGCTTGATTCTTTTTGACCACCTCCCTACTGTTTTCTTGGGCCCACCTTGCGAGCCTAGTGGTCGCAGACAGACAGACAGACAGACAGACAGACCTACAAACACACCAAGCTTCTGCATTATACACTGCGTTTCATAAATATAGGTCCACCCTAATTTTTTGCTATTCCAAAGTTGCTGTGCATTTTTGGAAAATGCCGCTATTATTAATAGTTTCCCCATAACAAAAAACCTTGATACTTGATTTATGGAGAAATCTCGATTCAGAATTATTAAAATATCTTCATTAGAACGTATTTTCACCGTTTCGCAAATATGACTACACATCACTTGTAGAGAGGTTTTACTAAAACAAAAAAACGTCACGAATTTTCAATAGTGGGATGATCCCCCAATAATCATAAGGAACACAATAATACGTTTTGAAATGCTGGTAGCCAAATTAGCTACTACAGTTGATCGAATTCGTCCGGGCGCGGATATGATTCGACCTTTCACGCTTTTCGGCTTGTTCCTATTTTGCTTTTACTTGCTGTGGAACTTATAATAACAATTGGAGCCCAATGATTCTCGTATTGGAACAATTCAGATAAGCTGGTGGCCAACCGGATAACTTGGCCACATTCTTTTCCTGCAAATCCATTTGGCGCATGAGGCACCGGCATGGACACCGGCGTTATCGTGTGGGAAAATCAAGGATAGAGGGGATCCTTGGTTGAAAAAATGGTAATACTCGCTTCGAAAGGACTTCAACGATACCCTGTGAAATCTTTGTGAACGGAACAAAAGCGAGCTCTAGCTGCTCAGTCGTTCAAAGGTGCTTCAAACAATAAGGGATTCACCGCCGAAATTACGTTACATTGCAACCATCTGCGATTTTCACGCGATCATCCTGTACCCTCTTTTCTGCCATATACACCTTGAATAAACTTTTCCACGTCGATCTCAGACCACCTGTAGAAGGAAACAATTAGGTAGAGCCCAAGATCGCGAAGGGTCTTAACAGCCACACCATCGCTCATTAAGTTGAGCCCTTTTCCACGGAGAAATGGAGACTTGCGATCTTGTAGCGCTCGAATAATCTTGGAACGCTCTTCATCAATCCGTTGAAGATGTTATTGCTCTGCTGGCTTACTCACCACACGGTGGTTTTGCTCACGGAAGGCCGCATTTCAGTACGGACTTTGTTCGGACTCCTTGTATAATTCGAGAGAAGACACCCAATTCCTCCTAAATTTTGAAGGAAACGCAGTCTTCATTTACCTAAGCGACTCTTCTCTCCGCACTGACCAGGATTTTGCACATAGTCGCTTATGCAGTATGAGCCGGCCGACATGGGAGGAAATTCTGCACCTCAGCTATTCCACTTCAGTAAGCGCTCTAGCTTGAGCTTGTTACTGGGAAGAGAGGCGAATAACAGGAGGTACGGTAAACTCGATGTCGACTGAGCCCACATATTTCCCCGCTTCCCTGATTCCCTTCACGGATCGTGAAAAATGGAAACTTTTTATCAGTGGCCCGATATTCATGAAACGGTGAAAATTCGTTCCAAGAAAGTTATTTGGGTTACTTGAGGGGGGAATTCGTCAGAAAGACACTATGAAGGTTTTCCGTGATGAGGAATCTAACGGTGATAGCAGCATTTACAAAAAATGCACAGCAACTTTGGGGTAGCAAAAATTTAGGGTGGACCTATATTTATGAAACGCAGTGTATATAGAGGGATTGTTTCATTTGAACGAACTGACTACATGATTTCTTTGACTTTTACCTTTACATTTACTTTCAATTAATTCGATTGATCGATGATTTGTAACCTATTCTATGCTTATAGACGATATCGCATTCAGCTACAATTTTTCGGCTCTGATCTGAGCTGACGACTGATATTCTTTTATCAAGATTAGAAAATCTCAATGAATTATTATCGTAAGTTTCTAGAAGATTCAGCGATTGAGAAAAGAAAGCTTTAGAAAGCCGTTTGTGAATCGGTTTTTGACCGCTACAGCAAATCTCTCATGCACTCCCCAGAACAGGCGAGCCACACCCACGGAAACTACGGGGCTCCTCCCGACCCTTAACTCACACCTTTTTCAACAAACCCCGCCTTCCGATGTCAGTTTCCACGTGACGCTGCTTGAAGAACACGGGCGCACTCAAGTTACAGCTTTCTGCTTTGCGGCGCAATGTTATCGGCACTAAAGAAACTGGAGCTAGGTCCACTCGTCCAACACCCCCTTCTTTATCTCAAGGTGGATTGTGGACGAAGGACAAGAAGTTCCTATTTAGGACGTGATCGGAGGTTTCCTTCCTTTCTTTTTCTTTTTCGATATTCAATCTCTAAGATTTTGAAGCGCTTATTGTAGAAGAATAACAGGCAACATTATATTTTTCTTGTTGAAAGGATTTGAAAAATGCAAATAGATTTTTGTTCAAGCTGCTAAATCGGCTTGTTTCATATGGAAAATTTCCTTTATTTCAGGGATTGTTACATGATAGATGCCTTATACGGGCATTCTAAGAAAGTTCGCCTCGTTTGCCACGACGATGAGAATTTCCTCTACACGATAGGGGATGACGATGTGAGCGTATTTGAATAACTTTCTAAAATGGGACAATGAGCGCTTGTCATATCAGCTCAGCAGGAATTATGCCTTTCGGTTCAAGAGTTTGATAAAAATACGTGCCGCGCAAATTATTTACGAGGAAGCCGATCTCACATGAACACTGAATGGGGTCCAGAATATTCCAAACATAAGTGAAATTTAGGCATGGCGAGCCAATCTGTTTATATCGCACTCCTTATCACTTTATCATCCTCTCTCATATCCCACACAATATTCGTGACACAAAAAACAAATGTCCTCTGAGTATCTTTCATTCGCTAAGGGCTAGAAAGGCTGCCTTTGAATCGATCATTTGAATCATCAGGCCACTGCTTCACGTTGAACCCATAACGGACGGTCAGTGTATCTTTCGCGCACGTCACCATGTGGCGCACGCCGCCACCCAGGGTAGGGTTTATGTAGGCTTATGCGAACAGCAGGGTCAAGACGGGGCTAAAGTATGTAAGTGTCCGTGTCTCATCATCCAAAAGAAGAGATGTCTGTTGACGATAAGTTCGTAACCCGCCTTTCCGCTCTAAAACTAGGGTGCGAAGAATGAATGGAAGCTGTAGGTGACATTATCGAAAAATGCGAAATAACAACCCCGAGCGAGGGTGTGGCTATATTTAGGGGAAGAGGTCTCGGGAAGTGTGAACCATGGGTAAGCCACCCATCAAATAGTAAACTTATGTTAATTAAGACAAAATGTATGTAAAATTTATTGTAGGTTTGTCAAAAATCCAGTCGTCCAGGTCCTGGGAAGATATTCTATTCCACATTGCTGAGAGTATAGTAGTATAAGGGTATATTAAGATTTCTAGAGACATTCCAAAAGCAAAAGAAATAATCGTGGGCCAATAATAGTGAGCCGCAGCCAGGTCCAGGATACTCTCTCCTTCGGCGTTCCTCACCCCAAATCCTCTACCCCCGTGCACCCTTTCCAGGCCTCTTCTTTCACTGCCTACGTGACCATTCAAATCACCTGCTGTGGTGAGGTAGTCACCTTCCCACGTCGTTCTGATGGCATCATCAAGGCTGAGATAGAACTCTCCTTATCACTTTGGGGGCACACGGCTTTCGGTGCGTACACGGAGAGTATGGTCCAGTCCAGTCCTCATGTCCTATCCTCACAGCCATGATCCGATCGCTGATCCTGTTCACAGCGGAGACATAGCCCTTGAGCGACTCCGCTACTGCTATGGCCACACCGTTCCGATTGGTGTCTTCTACATTGTAGTAGGGCTTGACACCTTCTCCGATTTTCCTGGCCTTAGCACCTTTCCATCGCGTCTCTGGAAGGATCAGCAACCTCTTGGGACTTCCCAGTTAGCGACCCTACGTTCAGGCTCCCAATTTGAACTATGTAGCTTCTTTGGGCTAGGCCATTCACTCCTCGGTAGCCCTCGCATACTGAGCCTCGGCAAGGGTTCTGCGCGCCACTTCCGGGTGACGTCCTAGCTTCATCACTGATTCCTTTTTCGACTTTAGACATATTTGTTGTGACGGAGGTCTGTCAACCTCGGCCTAACGCTGCTACTAGAATAGCATGGTTGAGAGCCGAAAAGTTCGCGAGAGAACAGTCAGGCAAACATTGGCAGCAGTTGATCTAGAGACAATAAATGTTGAGAACGCATTATATAAGAACATCAGTGCAGCCGGCGGTTCGGACGCAAGATTACAAACATCGTCGGAAAGTTTAGAGAAGTTTAAATCGAACGCCGAAGCTCCGCACGAGCTATTGGACGGAGCGCAAACGACACTCACAACGTTGACGTTAGTTCAACAGGAGTTAGGGTCTTCTGAAGTATAGCATTTCTTAGGAGCAACTGATATATTGAAAAAGAAGCTTACACCAGCTCCCAAGTTTAGCGGCGAAGTTTGGGGAATGGGAAACATTCTGAGAAAATTTCGAAAAAATCCAAATAAGGATACCTGATAATGGGACGAAACGTCAACCAAGAAACTGATGTTAAGAAACCTCTTTTTGAAAACGTAGATACACAAGCAGACAGAACTGCCAGAACAGAAACCACAGCAATGGAATCCATTGACGTCAATTGGACAAAGACCATCCACAGATTCAGGTTTCTCAACACTAAGTTCTGCCAAAACAATCATAAAGCAATCATCAAGAAAGAAGCCAATTTTGCCCCACACACAATCACCAGTAGCAGCACCATGTACTGAATCCCTGTTGAACTCAATGCTCGCCAATGGTGATGAAGGCCAATATGAAATAATATCCGCTACACTCCTCGTCACTCCACCACTTCAACGTGCATTCCCAGCACAATCGCCCACTCCTACCTCCAGTGCCACAAACTCCAACTGTGCACCCTCAGCACCACATCCACGTCCACCGCCACCTACACCTATGCCTACAAGTCCACCACCTCCTAAACCACCCGATATTACAACTCAAGAAAGACAAGACGATGGAGCAAGAACACCACCATTAATACCAACTTCACCACCGTCTTCAGCCCAATACCTGACATCGAAACCTGCACCTCTCACAGATTCTCCGTCAGTGAAGATCCGAGCAAGAAAACCGAAAACTCACCAACAAACGGAAGCATCAACAACGTGTGAAAGCAAAAGGAGGGGGAGGACGTGGCTACGTTCACCATAACTCAAGATCACGACGAATGCTATCATGAATTTCGGAAAAAAATGAAAAATTCGACCTGGAAGTTCGCCGACCAGTACGAGAAATACCATCCGCTCGCGAGCAACTCACGTCAAATCAGTGGATCTCACAGCAGCCCGCGCCACCAACACAACCCGCCGCGGACTATTGAGATTCTATCTATGATCGACCGAGCCTACTTTCAAGAAAGGAAAAACTGGATCACCGAAACAGTGATACAGGTGATCTAATCATCTCCTCGTCTCAACGGTAGTAGCAGAACGACTACAGATGCTCAAGAGATCTCCGAAAGCCGACTCCATGAACGCTTCTTTATGCTGACGACGTGATGCTCGCTGGCGAAGATAAAAGCACGCTCGCGCAACAGGTGGAAACCTTGTTCGACCGTCTTGTTATGTTTGGACTCGGCGTAAACGTCAAAAAGACCGAATACTTGACCGAATACTTGACTACCGATTTGCGTGAGTCAGGCTTCATAAGGATAATGGTACTAAGCTCACACGTTCCACATCATTCAGTATATTGGATCAGCAATAGCGTCTGATGGCAGCCTGGCTTCTGAAGCGAATTCTCGCGTGAGAGCAGCTCGGTCGAAATGGCGTTTGATGAGTGTTCTCTGCGATAAAAAACATGCAAAAGCGTCCCAAATATCAGCTCTATAGAACCGTCATCCGGCCGGTCGCGAATCACGGCTGGCCTACGTCCAAAGAAGTTGTGGCTCTTTTTATGCTGGACACAAGGATGCAGTGCTTAACAGCCGACTAGACCGCATTCATAATGATATCATAGGGGAGCATTTGTGTAGCTGCGATAAAATGTTGGAAGCCAGTTTTCGATGGTACGGTCATATTATTCTGACAGTGTCCGTATCGATCTCAACCTTGACGTGCCCGGAAAGCGGGCTTGAGAACGTCCGAAGCAGCGGTGGCTCCATACGTTGCACGGAGATTTGGAAACGGTGAACATCTCCCCGTTCAAGCATTTAATCGGGAAAAGTGGCGTCAACATATAAGAAAAGTGGATCCCGCCTACAAGAGGGACAGAAGCTAAAGAATAAAAAGAAGCCCACTCACGTTAATTGGCGGCAATATCCTTGACATCCTACACCGTCACCATCCTGCCGGGCTTGGAGATGCGAAGCCATCGCGTCGTCGTCCTTGTAGTCCGTCGTCCATCAGCGGCAAGGGGCATTTTGCGGCCTATCTGAAGGGGCCTGCAGCCGACAGCTTCCAAAGGGTATCGCGGACACTGACGTACCAGAGTCGACCGGAAGGAGCAGCGTACTCGAATATGCTGCCAGTGGCTACCAAGTCGTACGGCTTCCTCGCATTTTTCGACCAACGCTTTTCGAGAGGGAGCAAAGTGCACAGAGGGTAGAGGTGCCTTGCTTAAGTAGCCTGACTGGAAGCACAACCGTAGACGAACCATACCCCTTGTAGCTGGCGCATGCCGCGCGATCGCGGTCAATGAGCGCGGCAGAGCCCAGGAGAGCGGTACTCCGCAGCAAGGTCAAGCGTGCGTTGAGGAATCCTCGACATGACACAGAGGGGGGGGGTCGTATTGGCCCGCTGGGGAGAGATCGGGTCCGATTGATACGGTAGGATCATCGTCGGAGGACAAACATTAAGGATCGAATCCATACCAGGCAAGAGTATTTCCAATAACAAGTGATTCCGTCCACACAGAATCTTCGTGATTTAGAGGTGTCCGCTTAGCAATTCTCAGTGACTTTAGTGTTTCATCACCACAGTAGTCAAAGGATCCGAATTTCGCACGTTTTCTAGGGATATTTTATCTTTCAAGTAGGTCCTCAAATCCATCGAGATGTGAAGCCACAACAGCGCATCCCAACGTGGCCCCAGTGTGTTGCGCGCGTCAGTTACGGCTATTTCTTTTAACGAATCTTAATTCAGGAAGAATCAAGAGGGTTCTGAAAGAGTTCATTAAATTACAGAGAGGAGTGCACTATTCAACAAGAAACGCAGCCTTCAGCGTCAAATTCGCAAGCAGGTAACCTTTAAAGTTGAGACCCGCTAAACAATTTTACGCTTTTTGCAGAGAGGAAAAGCACGAAGATTTTGAATCTGCTCCTACTTCAGTATGTAATCGCTCCTCACGTACTCGATACAGTGCAGCTACTATTCGTTGGAATAGTGCTAAGTAGCGAAAAAGTACCTTTCGGCGGTACTTCGGGCAAAATCCTCAACGTGGTCATTTTTTTAAATAGTGAACGTATTTGCAGTTTTAGTAGCCTGTAGAAAGAGCAAATCTCTAGTTTATGATGACGTATTAACTTCCCAGATTGCATGAGTTTGAACGGAGTTATGGCTTTGGAAAGCGGAAAAACTCGCACTCATTACGAATTTTCCTCGTTAATTTTGCAGAAATCCTCAACGTGGCCATTCTTTGAGTACTGGACGTATGAGGCTGCTTTAGTGACCGTTAATAGAGAAAATCTTCTAGTTTTGTAAGACTTATCAAGTTTTTTAAATTCGACGGAAATGAAGCAAGTTATTACTCCGAAAAGTGTAAAAACTCGTGCTCGTCTCGAATTTTCCTCGTTATTTGATCTAAATTAGTTATTTCTCATGACTTCCTAAAATTTCAATACTGATTAGAAAGAGCTCTTCACAAAACTTCCAAATCAGCTTTCAGATTGAAAATTCGTTAACTTTGAAGAAAGTTATAATCATTTGAATATTTGTTCCAATTACAATAGTAAATAAGCTGCTCCACGTCAACGCCAAAGTCCAGTCAACACACAGCTGGCGGAGCTTTTACAAGGCTTTCCTTTGAGCGAAAAGGGGACGTGTAAAATTGAGAACCATAATCTGTGTAGTACTAGAATTTGTAAGTCTTGTGGAGGAAATAAACAAAGAAGAGGTGCTGTCATAGTACCGCCATTTCTAGTGACTAGTTTGACGTTTTTGCTCCGTTTCTCGTTTGCTCGTTGACAGGACTCGTCATTAATGATCATTCTTTGACTTTTTCACTTTTATGCTTTTTGAACAAGTTTTTTTTGTGGACGATGGGGTAGCAGGGCTTTTTTATGAGCGTTTTGGTGGCGAATTAAACAACTTTTTCATAGTTCGGCTTTTAAGAGGGTTGTTTCATGGACTTCGGCTTGCGCAGAGGATGGGGGGGTCGTATTTCCAAATTTTTTCTCGACGCCTCGCTTGACGCCTGCTCCGCAGTCGCGAATCGCGCTACGCATGATTTCCTCGCATGCTTCGCTTTGACTTCCTAGATATACTATACCGGGGCAGAGATCATAGGAACCACCCATTATATTGGGTCGTCCTACAATTCCTAGCTTTCTCTTCGCATTCATATTTGCTCGGATCAGATCAGTGTCGTAGCAAAATATGTTGGTGTTTTGAAGAATAATAATACCATATAACTCGAAATTTCGACCGAGGGGTTTCAAAAGGTCAAGTGGGCAAAGAGATAATAAATAGGAATCGAAATATATAAGCGACTGAAGCGCACGATTACGCGTTGCGAACATTAGCGGGATAATCCCACAAGAAAGGCAATTGGCAAGTTGGGCTCTGTAATAATCCAGTTTCTGCGATCGGGCATCGAGCAATCACCTCAATCGCGTAGACAACAATCGCAGCTGCTGGCTCCTTGTGTCCCATGGGAAGCGTCTCGTGAGCAGATTTCGAATCCAGTAGAATTCGAAAAACGGGTACTCTAATGAGCTCCAGCTTGTTTCACAGGTCACATGATAGTGGTGTGCAACATTTTTACGCTGTCGATAATTTCTCCCTCGCACGACGAAAAGGGATTTCATCCAAACAGGGTATTGCAGTCAAGAAGACTTACTTAAGAGTGGCGAACTGACTAAGTTCAAACATATTCTCACCGTCTAAAATTGCCAAAATAATGTGGAAAGCTGCCGAGGATTTTTACTCTTAGGCATCAAAGAGTTTTTAGAGGCAACACGGTGTTAAAGGGATCGCAGGTAGTATCAGTGAAGCCGATTGTGCAGAGCCAAGCGGGCTACTAACATAATTAATATTAAGTTTTCGGAAAAGTCTGCCCATTTTCTTCTTCATCTTGCAAAATCTTTTGGGATTGTTTTCAAAAATCCACTGTAAAAAGTGGTCACGCTCTCTCCATAGCATTTCTTTCGTAGCATTTCGCAATCTTTATAGCCGAAAAATCGTATTTTACTAAAGATATGTTCGACTGCTCCTACTTTCATAGGCCCACAAAGTATGTCGATTGAAGCGATGCAGCAAGAGACTTCGTGTTGTGATGGACCTCCATAGTCTTTCACAATATGGCAAATATTTGTTACCGATGTTTAGATAACCGAGAGAAAACCAACCCTGGTACCCCGTTACACTAAATGAAGTGTGTATTCTGAAGTCGATTGGTGCACGATGGCCTTTCCTCAAATCTTCTTAAAGAGAAGAGAAATAAAGCAAAACGAGATTAGGATTAGGTCTAGGTGAAAACGGCCTTCAGAGGCCTTTAGATTTTGCATGAACATTTTGATTTAGCGCCCTTTCTCATTTGACGCGACAGCTTTGTTGGTGGTTATAATAAATGAGATCATCACGTTAACAACACGCGAAAGCAGGACTGTTTTGGATGCGTAGAACAAAGGATTGCAAGTCTGATTCCAGTATGCAGCCTGGGAGGCAACTTCGAGAGCTCATGGGCAAGGGTTTCGCCGCCGTTTTCGCTGCCAACGAACTCTACTGCTATTGGAGAACAATAACGTTGACAAGTTGATCGGTTTACCGCATGGTACATGGAAAATCTGGCAAAGTTTGCTTCATCTCTGCAGCGCTCACTCACGAACTACGAAGAACGCCCAGCAAAAGTCTCCCAGCTTATTATGGGACGACCCGAACCCCCTGATGTGTTCACCAAGCCTGGCACAGACAGACTACCATACGACCATATGCCGTCGATGCAGCTAAAGGAGTGCTTGATGACCCAGACATACTTGGAGAGGATTCGTCTACTTTTTCGTCTTAAAAGCTAAGGATTTCTGAGTGACCGGCAGTCAGAAGCCACCTGCTGAGGAGCAATGTTCTGGCGATTATGATTGTTTATGTGCTTGACTGTTTTTGGCTGTAGTGAAGAATAACAAAAACAATTTCGACAAAAAGTTGGAAAATGCGCAGACTTTTCTGACAACCTAATATTTGAAATCCATGATTCAATTCTTTGTCACATCGCACCTTCAAGATGTGAATACGGAGGACGCTTGCTGATCCCCGCTGTTTGTAGCACCGCTAGCATGTTTAGTCCACAGCCTTGGCAGTTGCGGTGACCTTGTTTCTATGCGGTTACGTCACCGTGCAAAGTAACACATTCTCCAAATTCAGCAACTTTGCGTGTGGCATTTCGAAGAAGGACAGTTGGCCATCAAGTGCGAACGTCACATTTCTGCTGGTCGAGCACTTGCAATTCTGGTGTGTAAAGAAGCACTGGTAGGTAATTTTCGACATGGATATCAGGTGTGATCTCACTTCTGCAATGTGCTATCTCCTTTAGTATATATGCTATGAATCCTGTGCAATAGTTACCATGGATCTATCGGAAATACGAACACGACAGGAGCACTGGAGTGTGATACCGAATATTCGTTCATTTGCTCGCTTGAAGAATAGAAACCTCTTCGCAATTCGGGAGAAAGCCAAGTGAACAACAAATTCTTCATTGTGATTGCGAGCTCAAATTATTCACTGGATTTCAGGCCAGATGAGGAAGGCGACGTATATGAGTATCTGATGAGAAGCCCTACGTTCGTTATTGATCAAGAATTTGTGGTCCTTGGTGGTAAACACGCTTGCCAGTTTCAGGTAGATGGAAGTGAGTTTGTTCTCTTACAGTCAGAGCATTCTTGCGTTCGCTATTACATACACTGGGACCCAAAGGACGTAGCGCGACGAGTTACCCAGTTACATGTTGTGCCGCCAGGTCCAAAACGATCAACGGAATCCTCTTTGGCATGTGCAGTGCACTCAACTTTAGTCCTTTATTAAACAGTGCCCTTCATAATTGTGGGCCCACTCTCGAATTTTGCATTCCCTGAATATAGAGTATAGTCATCAATTGGGAATTATTCTAGATGTCCCAGCAAAAACAATATCCAAAACCGAGTTCCGGAAACAGCTTCATTTTCTGAGCATTTTTGTTGTCAGTTTGGTTTTTGTACCGTATCGTGCCTTCCTGAGAATACGTAGATGTTGATATGAGGATCAAAAATCTGTAAAAGCAAATATCTACGCCTTCGAAGTAATAGACTAACTGATATGAATTGTGCTGTGGTGTGTTTGAATTATGTCATACACATTTGAATATTATAAGCGCTGTTCATATATCTTATATATTATATTTACAATATTTCTTGTATATGTTCGACCAGTGGGATTAATTATTATCGCATGGTAGATGAAGTAATGTAATCAAAAGTGTGGTAGAAATTGGAAATGAATTTCAGGAGTTACAAATAAGAAAAAAAGGCAAAAATCGCTTCTATTATTTTGATGTTTCAAGACTTGGTGATGGTGTGTTTTCACTACAAGTTGATACAAAATACAGAGCACGTAACTGAAGCTTTTCACAACCGTAACAATGATTCAGGAATTCCCCCACAGGATTTGTTGCCATGCCCTTATAAGCATGGGGCGGTAATAAGCATACACTTGGAAAAGTGTTGCGCCATGAGCTGCTCGCGGCACACGAGTAGGTCAAAGGCAAACTCCTAGATCAGCCCGACATACTGGAAGGGTACCGTGGGGAACTTGTGGGCTCTGTATGTACAGACTTCATACCAGCTTCATCGCGCGAATAATGAAGTTCGCTAATTTTTATGGGACTGCAACCATCGACTTGCGACGCTCCCCACTCACCGCGAGTAGGAACTACGTGCTCCCTCGCGTGTTTTGTCTTTTCTGATCACTCTATCTCACATTGTATCACACTCGACCTTATTGAAGATTAAAGCCTTAACTTTAACACTAATCTTATTTTAGTTCCGATAATCTCCCTTGCTTTCCTTTCCACTTTCAGTATATTCCACATCAATCGTCACTCTATTCCACATCGAAGTACTCGTATACACCACTCATCCCGGGCTCTCCTTGAAAGGAAATCAGGAGACTAGAAGATACAGTGGCACTCAAAATTGTTCGGCCAAATGCTTTTTCGGCCGTAACCTTCCTTCTGCTTGATCGAATTAGTTCAAATTTTGATATGTTTCGAGGACAAACCTTTCTCACAAAATTAGCATATCCCTATATTATAGGAGGTAGAGTGAAGGATGAAAAATTATTCTATTGGAATTTTCCATGTACTACCATACCATGTGAGTGATTTCAAAATATTTTAGAAAAATTACAGTCCAAAAGAACAACCGACCACCTGATACGTAACATCAATCAGTCTAATATTTTGCCAGTAGCCTTCTAGAGTCGCTGAAACCTTAATATGGCCAAAGTGTGGAATCAGTTATTGAGTTCACCGTCCTTTGGCGCACCCTCTTCCGTCCTCTTCAAATTTGGCCATGTTCTCGTCCATTTTGGTGACTCTTTTTTTTGCCAAAGGTTTCACAGCTTCTCCAGAATGTGTCAATGATGTCCAGTACTTGCGTCCAAACTGGTTTCCACAGAAAGCACGTCATGCTGTCGAAATCACTCTTGCGCACAGCAAAGGTGCAATGCTGTAGATGCTCTATTGCTTGAAGAGGGACAGCGCGGTACAGGTACCATACTAGTGAATACAGGACACCTTGTAAAATTAGCTGATGCGCCACTATGAACTTGTTCTCGAATCCTGCTAGGTTGTCTGAATGCGAAGTGATAGTGGAATGGAGTGGGTCTGCGACTGCGGATGCTCGGTTGCTCGGCATGTAGATTCTGGAAGGTTTTGTACATCCACTGCTTGCACAGTGTTAACTTCTTTTCTATTCTTCTATTTTTCTTTTTTTTTCATGGATTGACCAAGAGCATTGCACCTTTTCTGTGCAAGAGTAGCTCTAATGGCATGGCGTGTTTCAACGGAGAAACCAATTCAGACGCAAGTACCGGGAGTCATTGTCAACCCTATGTTGCTACAAGTAGCAACGGGGGGTCTAAAAATGGATTGAAATAGTGGAAATAGAAGGGAATTTTGGGGGATATTTACCGTTTCAGGGTGACTATTTACCCCTCCCCCCCTGGGCTCGACGGCATTTCTGGAGGGTGAAAAAGTGGGTGGGGTTTTGATGCAAGATGGAGATGGGTGGAGGTAGGGAAAAGGGGGTCGTATCAAATCCACCTTGAGGGGAGTCGAAAATTTTTTTAGAAAAGTAGCAACGATAGGACCGACCCTGCTGGGAGTCATCGAGACACTACGAAGAGGGTGTCGAAACCTTTGGCAGAAAAAAGGGGGAAATGGACGAGGAAATAGTCAAATTTGAAGAAAAATGTAGGAAGGTGTCCCACCAAATTCATTAACTATCTCATACGGTTGCCGTGTTAAGGTTTCGGTCCGCAAGTTATCGACAAAGTATTAAGGTCCAAAAGTTATCGACAAAGTATTAGATCTGCTTGATCTTATTAAAGAGGTGATCGATTGTTCACAGGAATGTAAGTTTTTCTTAGAATAATTTTAAGTTTGCTTGCAATGTGGTAATACATGACAAATTCCAGTAAGACTATTTTTTCATGCTTCATTCTCCTATGTGGGCAGAATAGCCAAGCGGTTGAGAGGTTAGACTCATGTCTGCACCCCTGAAAACCGCGAGTTCGATCCCTGCCGAGGTCAACAATGCCTTGCAAAAATTGCAAAAATGGTTCTCCAGCGTCAGGGCCGGCTGATGAATAGTCATTTCTGAAAGTCGCAAAAGTATCAGTGTTAATGCTAGTAACCCGGAAGTGGCGCGCAGAACCCCCGCCCGAGTTCTGTGGTCAGTATGCGAGGGCTACCGAGGAATGAACGGCCTTGGCTAAAAAAGCTAGTTATAATTGGGACTCTAAACGTAGGATCGCTAACTGGAAGGTCCCGGAAAGTTGCTGACCTGACGACGCGCGGGAATATCCAAGTCCTGTGCCTTCAGGAGATGCGATGGAAAGGAGCTAAAGATAGGAAAATGAAGGTGTCAAGCTTTACTACTATGGAGAAGACACCAAGCGGGTGAGGATAGACACGAAGGAGAAGTACTGGACCACAGTTTCCGTACGCACCGCAAGCCGGTTGCCCCGAAAATGAGAAGGAGAGTTCTAACTGAGCCTGGACGAAGCCATAAGATCGGTTTCGTAAGGTGATTACCTCACCATAGCAGGTAACCTTAATGGTCACGTCGGCAGAGACAGAAGGGCCTGGAAGGGGTGCATGAAGGTAGAGGCATGGGAACGAGGAACGCTGAGGGAGAGAGGGTCCTGGACTTGGCCATGACCCACGATCTGGCAATTTGCAGCACGTTCTTCGCGACATGGGAGACTCAGGAAGTAACGTACAGCAGTGGTGGAAGACAAACGGAAATCGACTATGGCCTGGTGAGAAGATTGTCCCTCAAAACTGTGAAGAATTTAAGTACTCCCCGGCGAAGAACTGGCTCCCGGTCCCTTCTGGCAGGCAGATATAACCATAGACCTCCAAAAGAGGGCTAGGGTAAGAACTGAGCGGGGGATCCGGTGGTGGAAGCTGCACCGATCGGGGAAGGAAGACCAAAAAAACAAAGGACAAAGGAAAACAAAGGGTACTAGAAGCTGGCCTCCTGGATCCACAAGGGCCAGTTCAGCTAACATGGAACAATGCCGATAAGGTGATCCTGCAATGCGCCAAAGAGGTACAGGGCGAGACACGAGGAGGAATTAGTGGGACAAGGCAGCGTGGCTCTGGAACGAGGAAGTCCAGCGAGTCGTGAAGAGGAAGAAGGAAGCAAACAAGCGCTGGCAGAAGACACTAAGCGCTGAGGACCTCGTTGTTTACAAGAGTTGCAAAGGGTTTGCCAAGACAATCGTCGCCAAGGCTAAGAACACAGAGATGGACGCCTTATACGAGAAGCTGGAGAGCGCGGAATGCGGAGAAGTTCGTCTACAGGCTGGCTAAGGCTCGGCACCGAGCTGCCCAGGATATCACGGTGATAAAAAAGTGTAAAGAACAACAACTCCAACATCCTGAGAAAGCAGCTGTGGTCAAGAGGAGGTGGTATGAGTACTAGAGTGCACTACTGAATGAGGAATTCCCTCACGGTGACTCGCAAACAGAGGCAACGGCCGGCCCCATCTCGCTGTGGGCAGAGGTTCCCCGCCAAGAGTAAGAAAGATGAAGGTAGGGAAGGGGGTCCAGATGGGGTGCCAGTCGAGGCATGGAAGTCGTTCGGAGGTTACGATCAGATGGGTCACGCGTTTCCTGAACACGGTAACTGCGGCAGGAAGGATGCCGGATGCCTGGAGAACAAGCACTATCGTCCCCATCTTCGAACAGAAGGGTGACGCAATGGACTGCTCCAACTACCGCGGTATAAAGTTGAGTGCGCATATCATGAAGTTGTACGAACGGTTAGTCGACTCGAAGCTGAGGGAGCTGGTCCCGATCTCCCTGGAGCTGTACGGGTTTCTGCCTGAAAGACCCACAACGGGTGCCATCTTCATCGCCACGCAAGTGGAAAAGTATAGAGAGAAGCGCCGGCTTTGCTATCTAGCCTTCCTCGACCTCGAAATAGCGTTCGATCGGCTAAAGCGAGCAGTGCTGTGGAGATCGCTCAGGAAACGAAACCTGCCAGGACGCCTCATCTCTCTGCTGAGGGACATGTTCGAAGGGGCTAAGGCAACTATACGCACCCCGCACGTCTGACAAAAGAGGTAGACGTCACGGTTGGAGTGCACCAAGGATCAGCTCTGAGCCACTTCCTGTTCAGAAGGCGGGCTCCGGCTGAATTTCAAGAAGACCAAGTTCCGAGCTCTGAAGAGGGTACAGAGCCGATTGTGGACGAAAGTGGGGAATGCATCGAAAGGGTGGAGGTCTTCCGACACCTTGGGAGCAAACTTGCCGCCGACGGAAGTGTGGATCAGGCAGTGAAGGCACGATTCAACGAGGACTGGATGAAGTGGAGAGGATCCATAGGGATCCCCTGCGACCGAAATTGCTCTAGAACGCTCAAAGAGAAGGTTTACCGGACAGTGGTAAGGTTTCTGCGATGCTATACGACAGCGAGTGCTGGCTCTTAAACAGGGATCACAAAAGGCAGCTCCACTCCGCTGGAGGATGCTGAGGTGGGCCTGCGGCTGGACAAGACTGGACAGGGACAGAAACGAGGATGTCAGAGCGGTCATGAAGTCTGCTCCTGTTCAGCTGAAGGTGAGGGAACAACGACTGCGATGGTATGGGCACATGCTAAGGAGTCCACAGGACCATCCGGTAAGAACAGCAATGTACTTCCAAGCACAAGACAAGCTTCCGCGTGGAGCCTCAAAGAAGAGGTGGTGAGACGTCATCAAGAAGGACTTCACTGAGGTGGGGGTCACAGCAGAAGATGCCCTGGATAGAACAACATGGCGACGGCTGACGAATACAGCGGACCCTGCAGCTGCGCGGGACTAACTTTAGGGAGAAGAAGAAGAATCTCCCTCCCATATAACAAGGATATGCTGATTTTGTGAGAAATGGTCATCCTCGAAACATTTTCAAATCTAGACTAATTCGATTAGGCAGAAGGGAAGTTGCGGCCGAAAAAGCATTCGGCCGAATACTTCTGAGCCAACTTTGTGATTGCTTGAAATAGTTGGCTCCAGTGCACCTGTGAGTGTGGGAATGGTCGACTCATCGGCCAGGAATCGAACCCGGGCCGCCCGCGTGGCAGGTGAGCATTCTACCAGTGAACCACTACTGCGTTTACCACCTTCCATTCGGCAAGCAGACCAGTCTTTATTTACCGCCTTCTAGCAAGTCTGGCCTCATCTCTTCCGCGTCTCCAGTCGGCCTTCAGTCAGTTTTTCGCGTCGACTATATCACGCGATCAAAAATTTCATGTATTCGTATAATGTCTGTAGAACCCCTTAGAAATGTAAGCGACGAAGCATCGTCGTCCCAGTCGACGATCCTTATTTCTAGTCGTCGCTTGTCGTCTGAGTCGATGATCTTTAGTTAGTTACGCCCCTAAACAACAAGGGGTCAAGCAGACTAGCGTTCGACTCTCACCCTACCTGCACCAGAAACAAGACCTTGGTATAGTATTGCTTTGTGGTTACACTATCCTACTATATATAAGCGCTATCTGTTGGTGTGTGTGTGTTTGACCGGAAATTCATAGCTTGAGTCACAGTAACGATAGCGCAGTGGTTCTTACATATGTTATAGGGGGTGGGATGGGGACACAAGTGGTGCGTGGTAGGAACTGATAACGACTGATAATAGCTGATAAGAGGGGCTAGAAAGCGAACATCGTCAATTTCGTTTTGCCGTTCATATTAGTAAAAGAGCGTCTATACTTACAAGTCTTATGTGAAGCGGTCCCGAGCCATTGGTGGTACATGATTGGAAGCGGTAGCAACTGATAATGACTGATAAGCTGCGCTAGAACGCAAAACTCGTCGATTCCGTTTTACTGGCTCGCGTTGACACCAGAGCAACCATACTTACAAGTGTTATGTGGGGTGGGACGGGGACATTGTTAGTGGGTGCCAGGAACTGACAACGACTGATAAGGGCTGATAAGGCGCGTCAGAACGTAAAAGTCGTTAGTTTCGTTACGCAGCTCGCGCTGAGCTTACTTAATAGAATTTGACTACATAAACTTTAAAAAACAAGTCTTCAGCAAATGATAAGTTTCATTTCTGCCTAGTACCGCTAATCTTTTCGTGGCTCTAAATAATGATGAATGTAAATGAATGATAAGCATTAGCTGCTCACTTACGTAAATAGGCGTATTTCGTTTCGATTTGGAGACTGACAGCAATCCTCTTCACCGCTAAATTGTCTCAATTCAAGAAAAGTGCTTTATGTTTACAGAGTTGTGATCAATATACCACTTCGGTTCAGACGTTATCACGCGTAATCTCGATGAGCTTCAGTGAATCTGTGGAGGGTCTAACACAGTCAATAGTGAGATGGTTAATGAAGTATCTCATGTTGATATTCAATAAGTCCTCCAATTTCGCTAAAGCCTGCCGTGTGATGCGCGCGATAGCGGGCGAAGCAAACCTGGTACAATAAATACTACATTATCCTTCCATCTTTTACTATTACATTCTATTCGGTTTAAGTTTTGTTGTCATTGGTTGTCAAGTCCCTTTCAGGTTGGTAATCTCCTAGCGTCAATCACTTCACAATGTACTGAGTTCGTCTAATTGTTTCACTTAACAAGTCATACATCTTTAGTGCAGCAAAATAAGTAGCAAATTTGTGGCACCAGCTTAGCGCCATCCAAAGTACACCGTTACGCCTGTGTTGTGGCGCCAGTAACTAATGGTGTCCGCACGGACCTGAGTGCGGTGCTTTTTTTTCAGTCTAGCGTCTGTCCAAAGGGATCAGTTTGAAATTCTCCTGCTTCTTGTACTTGTAGCTTTACTTCTGCCTCGAGGTTATTAGGTAGAAATCTTCATTTTGGCCAACTTCGACCGTCTCGTCGTTTTCAAGGTCTGGAAATGGCTCGAAGCTTAGGAACTGAACCCCACCTCACCAAAAGCCTTCTCCGCTTTTTCTGACGTAAAAACGCCCATAAGCTCACCTTATGCCCACCGCAAGCGTAGAACACGCAGCCAGTACACAGGTAGCGAATGATCTTACACTGCTATCCTTGCAATTATAATATTGCGGACAAACACTCGCACACACGTTCGCAAACTAGGGAGGTTTCTCGCATCATTGCATAAATGGCAAGAGGTCATTTGTAATTGGCACACACACTCGCTTCGGTTGTTCATGTCTGTATTTCTGGCTGAAATCCAGAACGCTCTTCGTGATGGAATCGCCTAGTGAACCAGTATCGTGTACCTGATGTTGAAATGAAAGCTACCATGCTGCTCTACACGGTTTTTTCCCTAAAGGGGTGTGCACATTACTGCGCCGTTTATCAGCAATGCGTTCTTTGATTTGCACTAGCAAAACCCTCCAGTTTCCTCTATGTATCTTAAATTACATGCCTTAGAGTGAATCTGAAAAAATCACGCCCTTGGAAGCGCAATCTCATTTTTACCCTTTGGAAATATTGTATAACGCAGCCCTCTGTGCATGCGTAACTTAGAGCCTGTACCTCACAACTTGGGGTAAATTATCAACCAGAATAACATCATCGCTCAATTGTGCTCGAACAAGACAACGTTGTATTGCGGCACTATTACAGTATTTTGTCACAGATGAATGATAAGCATAGAAGTCTGTTTTGGCATCAAGTGTTTCTACTACCAACGTGAGACCTACCAATGTTAAGTGATACCGTATAGCCTTTGACCAAGCTTCATATGCTCGAAGCTAATCGCCTTGATTCTTCCCGTCGGTCACATCGCTGCACATACCCATTGCTGTTTTATACATGTTCCTAATGAGAGCACGTTTAACAGCGGATGGATGTGCAGATGCTGCGTGAAGCAGGATGTTCTTGGAGCTCGCATCCGGTACCATTTCACGTGTACGATATCGCTAGGCACTCATCTGTATGTTTAGGTAGGGGAGCCTACAGTCTTGTGGTTCCTCTCGTGTGGGCCTGATGTGCGGCGACTACTCATTTATTATACGGAAACAGTTATACATTTTGGACTGTGTCGAAGCTACGATACAGCAGTCATCTATAGTAACATACCACGAGTAGATCATGTAAGGGTGCCACCTATTGCGTTCTTCAATATTGCCTCATGAGAGAGAATCGTCGAGCTTAACGGGAGTAACGATTTGAATCTTTGAATTTTCGAGAGCTATAAATGGACTTGACATTTTAATGTGAGGACGCGCTATTTTTTCGCTGTCTGGCGCTGTACGGACCGCCGCGCATTGTTGGTGACGGCGCGGTGACACGCCGGTCTACGATGAACTCTTGTGTTCTCAGAACAATCAGTGTGTACTTGATGATTCTATCTATTGTGTGTGTTAGGGTTCTCCGATTATGCGATTTTGGGCCATTGATAGTCGATTTCTGTGATGTTGATGATTATTCAAGTTTTTTTATGAAAAACTCGATGCCCATCAACGAATGCTTCCTTTTATCAAGGGAGCCGCCTTTGTAACAATTGCTATGTATAGCACATACATCGACCAGGTAATAGTTGTACCTAAAATGTTCAAAACCAGTTAAAAAAGACTGACATTGAAACGACATTAGTCCACACAGTCCACGTGGCCGAAAAGAGTGTGGTATGACTCACACACACGGGTCGTCACTGGTGGCGGTAAAAGAAGTTACCAAAGACATTCCTTGATAGAGCATGATACGTATTTGTGCCAAGTTTCATATCTATTCAAATACTCGTATCGTGACATATTCAAACCATGTACAGCGAACAGTGTTCGCATACTGACTCAATTACGCACTAGAACCAATGGCCAAATCCACAACTTCCAAGGAATTGGTTTCTGTTGGACAAGTGAGTGGGGACCACGGTCAACAACTGGCTTGCAATACAATATAGAACCCACGGAATTTTATCAGTTGGTCCACCTGCGCAACTTATAATTGGTCGTATATTGAAAGTGTTCGAGGACGTTGATAGTAGTTCGATAGGCGCAAGCTTGTGAATTTTCACCAACTGTAGAAGACAAGGCAACTTAGAGTATGTAGCCTGGTTCTACAAAGTTTACTTTCAACAAGACCTGCAGACTTAGATCCGGGTTAGTTTCATTGTTTGCGAAAGTGCTTGTCCGCAATATTATCATTGCTTAAGAACAGTAAAGTAAGATCATTCGCTACTAGTTTACTGACTGTGGAGCTCCTTTTCCGAGTTTTGGGTTTCAGTGCTTCGCTAGCGGAACGTCAGAAGCGCTAGAGCGGAGAAGGCGTTTGGTGGGGTGGCGTTCAATTCGTAAGCTTTGAGCCATTTCTTGCAGTCCACAATAATCTGTGAGACGCGGATATCGAATTTCAACATCGAACATGTGCAACATTCTATTGCACAAGCTCTTGCAAAGAGAATGGCGTGATTAAGTTCGTTATCATACATTTATCTCCAATAATATCTCGAATTTCGTTATCGCCGATTTAGCGATATAAAGAACATCTATATGAGAATGCTGCAGAAGCAGGAACCGAGCTCGAGCGATGATCGTGCAGACATTAATGACTCTCGCTCGGTCATCTTCGATGAGAGACGCGATGAGGCCAACCGAAGACATCGTAGACGAAGTTCGAGTAGATTGTCGTCAGTTTTGTCGATTGAAGGAGGTGGGGATAACTCAGAGGTGGTCCGGGGATGAGGAATGGGAGGTAAACACGTCTCGTCAGATGAAGCCGGCCTCAGATATTTCAGAGCGGACCTCATCTATATATATTAACAGTAGCGTCAAAGTCTTCGCAGAATTGTTTTTCGACTGTAATTTTTTCGCGCTGAATCCAATCAATTCAAATTTTAATATGTTTTAGAGATTTCTCCTTACTTTTAAACGGCATATTCGTTTCGGAATTGAGAGAAGGTTAAGAATGAAAAAAAAACATTTCACTAGAAATTCTCGCGTATGAGCAAATTCATAGGTTTCAAATTACTCTAGCGAGCTACAATTAAAAAACAATCTATACGCATATGAATAACATGGCAGGTCAATACTATTGTTAATGATCTTCTTGGGTACGCTGAAATACTAACAAGGCTAAGTAAAAGGAATCAGTCATTGAAATGCAGTGTTACTAGGGGAGCTTCCTCCACTTCTCTGACTTTGACGAGTTTCTCGCCCTATTATCCGGCTCTTATCCACCGCAAAGGTATCTATCCTTTCCAAATGTTCCGACGGCGCTCACGGAGCATGGGTTGTGAATGTTCCGCTTCGTTGAAAGCGCGTGCATGCTGGCGAGCCACTCTTCCACAGCACGGTTGGCGATGCTTTTCTCGGCACTTGAATGCATAGAAGGCGAGCTCAGTTTTGACTACTGTCATACTGCGGAATAAGAACTCGCCTCTAGAACCACTGTATAGGCTGCTTCAACATGATTGCGAATACTGCGAAGTTAGTCGGCGGTGAAATGGTCGGGGGCGAAATGGCTTACGGCACCTAAAGTGGGATTCCCCATAGGGCTTACAACGTCCTGCGGACAACGAGAAGTGTAATTCACGATGTTTACAGGCCGACCTGAAATAGGAATGTGTGCGGATCTGAGGGAAACGTTTCGATCAAGGAATTAACCTGCCGTATGTAAAACTTTGGGGAGGCTCGCGTGTGGTAGTCGCGTAAAAGAAGTTATTACAACTAGCAACAGGATTAGAGAAGTGGAGGATGCCGACGTCTCAATAGAATTCTGGAAGGAGGTTTCGTATTCGCTCGTATCGAAACTGTACGTGACTGAGTTCGCCTTCTCTATAGAGCGACCAAAAGCATGCGCCTTCACTGTGAGGATTGGTTTCGACAGATGTGCGGCTTAACGAAGGGACAATTCACACAATGACCCGCAGCGCCAATCGAACATTATGGAGAGGACTAGGGATAGCTTTGGTGAAATAAGAGCCGGAGATATGGGCGAGAAACTGTCAAAGTTCAGAGAAGTGGGGAAGCTGCCTTGTAGACAGGCTGCATTCAATGACTGATTCTTACTTAGGCCTTGTAGTATTCTAGCGTACCAGAAGATCATTAGACAAGTATTGACCCTCGCTGTTATTCATCACTGCGTAAGATTGTTTTGTTGAATTGTAAGCTCGCTAGAGTAATTATGAAACCTCTTGAGAATTTGCTCATACGCGAGAATATTCTAGTGAAGAATGTTTTTTTTTTCATTTTAACTCTCTCTCAATCGCGAACAAAATATGCGTTTTAAGTGAGTTAGGAATATCTCTCAAACATATAAAATTTGAATTGATTTGATTCAGCGGACAAAAAGTTAGCAGTGAAAAACAATTTCGGCGAGACTTTTGACCGCTACTGTATATGTTTATATATATGTATATATATAATATATATACTATATATAATAATGACGCACCGAGGAAAAACGTCATATACGGTTGCTCTGTTCATGAAAGTCGACCAAATGGAAAAGTATCGTCCCACTGCCCTCCTCTCTTAGCCGTGCAAGCTGTTTACAAAGATCATTCTATACAGATTGGAAAGACAACTGGATGACTATCAATCAGTGAAGCAGGCCGGGAGGGCTTCTGCTATTTGGATCATATCCACTCGTCACACAACTGATCGAGCGGACCAAGAAATACAAGCAACCGCTCCTTTGCTTTATCGAATACACGAAGGCATTCGACAGTGTTTAAGCTCAACTCTTTCTGGAACGCACTACACTATGCAGGCGTTGACCCGTTCTACATCAATCTGTGTGGACGATGCAGCACGGACATGTCTACCACTCTCCGCATGTTTCAACGAAAACTACGCGTGCCGATTGAATGCTCAAAGGTCGCAAAAGAATCAGTGTTAATGCAAGGACGTGACCCGGAGGTGGAACCGATCAGAACCCCCGCTCTTCAGTGGTCACTATGCGAGGGCTACCGAGAGTGAACGGCCTCGCTCAAAGAAGCTAGTCCGATTGGGATTTTGAACGTGAAGTCGCTAACTGGAAAGTCCCGGAAGGTTGCTGATCTGATGGAGCGCAGGAATATCCAAGTCTTATGCCTCCAGAAGACGCTATGGAAAGGTTCGAACGGGGAAATCGGGGAAGGTGTCAAGCCCTACTACAATGGAGAAGACACCAAGCGGAACGATGTGGCCATAGCGCTAGCGGAGTCGCTCAAGGACCATACCTCCTCGCTGAACAGGATCAGCAATCGGATCATGGCTGTAAGGATAAAATGAAGGAGTGGTACTGGACTATACTCTCCGTGTACGCACCGCAAGCTGCAAGCCCCGAAAGTGACGAGGAGTTCTATCTCAGCCTTGACGATGCCATCAACGACTCGAGGACCCTACTACCGCACATAGCAGGCGAAATGAATGGTCACGTAGGCAGAGAAAGAAGAGGCCTGGAAAGGGTGCACGGAGGTAGAGGATTAGGGGTGAGGAATGCCGAAGGAGGGAGTATCCTGGCTACGGCTCTCAATCTGGCAATCTGCAGCACGTCCTTCGCAAATAGGGAGACTCAGAAGGTCACCTATACCAGTGGAGGGCGACAAACGGAAATTGACTACGTGCTCGTTCATCCCTCAGAACTGTGAAGGACCACAAGGTACTCCCTGGCGAAGAACTGGCTTCCGAGCACAAGCCACTCCTGGCAGACATAGCCATGGAGCTCTCCAAGAAGACAAAGTTAAGAACCGAGAAGGGAATCCGGTGGTGGAAGTTGCACCGTGCAGAGAAGAGTGCCCTCAAGCGAAGGACAATTGAAGTTGGTCTCCCAAATCTTGAGGGACCAATGCGGCGGACTTGAGGCGCTCTAGCTGACATCCTCCGATGCGCCAAGAAGGTACTGGGAGAGACGCGTGGATTCAGAGGAGACAAGGCAGCGTGGTTCTGGAACGAGGAGGTCCAGCGAGTCGTGAAGCAGAAGAAGGAGCATATAAGCGCTGGCAGAAAACCCGGAGCCCCGATGACCTCTCTACCTACAGGTATTGCAAGATGCTCCCAAATTCTGCTGTCGCTAACGCAAACAAGACGTAGATGAACGCCTTGTACGAAAAGTTGGAAGGCAGAATCGTAGAGAAGTTCGTCTTCACCTGGCCGAAGCCCGCATCGGGCTACTCAAGGTTTCAGGGTGCTGAAGAGCGTGAGGAGAAGCGAACGGGGCCAA